>JADLZK010003450.1:0-170913 GCA_015847255.1 Hyparrhenia diplandra
ACTGTGTTGTCTGTTCCATGCATGATCATTCCTGGTACTACTCGAGATTCGGCCTCCCGTGGCACTGGAACGTGCAACTTGTCTCTGTTACCTCCAGTAATTGCTTGCATTAGCGTCGCTCTAGGAGTACGTGAACTTGTAACTAGTGACCACTTTACACTCGTGTTAATGTAACACTGAATTGTCCCACCTAATTTCACCTCGCCTGTCGTCCAATTGCAACGTGATCAGATTTGCTAGGTCTTGTTATTTTTTTTTTGAACCAAACCAAAAACAACGAAAGTCATC
The DNA here is from genome assembly GCA_015847255.1 of Hyparrhenia diplandra. Classification (NCBI taxonomy): domain Eukaryota; kingdom Viridiplantae; phylum Streptophyta; class Magnoliopsida; order Poales; family Poaceae; genus Hyparrhenia; species Hyparrhenia diplandra. Next base: position 289 of record JADLZK010003450.1, read on the forward strand.
ACAACGAGTAAGAATCGACCACGTCTTCTAGCCAACCGGGGCTTGACACCTTCTCTTCGCTCCTCACCTCACTTATATATAGCCAGCCCACAAGAAGAAAAAGGGAATCGGATATTCAGAGCAAAAGCGCCGCACGCCACGACCCACGAAAAAGAAAAGGGCTCAGTGTCGTTTGCAAAGGGCCAAAGGATGTGGATGAGTGGGTGACGAAGTCGCTGAGTCTGAACACGCCGTTGCTTCGGTATGAGTCTTGGGCAGTGGGACAGAAAGCCTCGTCAACGTCTTTTCTCGTCTAATCCTTGCAGTACAAGACTTCACCATGAAGCACTGGCTGCTGACTGGCATCATTTTCGCATGGTTGCATGTCACTTATTCAAGCGTTTTCACCGCATAAAAGGAACACAAATATAATTTATTTAATTCAAGACTTTTTTTTGTCAATAAAGATGTATTCCATAATATGCACCGATATTAAATTTATTTTATTATTACAGCGACGCGCGAAATACGGTATAAGACGGATCGGGGAAAAAGAAAATTCGATTAATCTCGATATTTCAAAAGTACACAAACGTATTCTGGGAAGTATCGGCATGTGTGGAGGTCTCCGGCGAGCGGCGAGAGCACCTTGACGGCGACGCGGTGGTCCTGCAAGGTACCTGCGGTAGACACGGCGAAGCAGCCGCCGCGCGCGAGTCGTTCTTCGCCATCGCCATCGCCGCCGCCGTATGGCCGCATGGTGGGGCCCAATCAGCAGGGGTGCTTCTTGCAGTACAAGACTTCACCATGAAGCACTGGCTGCTGACTGGCAACATCTTCGCATGGTATGCATGTCACAAATAGGAAGGGATAGACACTAGGTGCACAGCGTCATCACCGCATAAAAGGAACAGGAAAACACTTAGCCAAAATATTAAATATACATTATATTTATGCATATTAGTAATAATTTTATACAATATTATATGTATTTGGCCACCGGTGAAGTATCTGTATCCCATAAACGAACTTCTGTATGAACGCATCATGGTTCCGTAAGTATCCATACGTCGTTGGTTCGAGAAGGCTACTACTAGAAGAGAGCCTATTCCAGTGAAAGAAACAAAGTACGCAACCACAATGCAGAACAGAGTGCTGCATCTGGTGACGGAGCTAAGACACCGTTTTCAAAAAAAAAACTTCAGAATTCAGATTATCACCGTCCTGTCTGAATTCTGAACTGCTCTATCCAAAAGCGTGTTCAGCGCTTATCGACATAGGTATGTTCAGACTGTGTTTCGAATACATATTGCAGGTGTCTGAGAAATACTATCTTTATAAACGAGCTTTCGCAAGCCTCCACGAATCACAGTTTCAGTTTCAGGCTTTCCCTACAAGAGTGAAATGCTTGCTCAAGTGAAAAGAAACAGAGTACAAACGAACGGCAATGCAGAGCACAAAGGAAATACATCACCACATCAGGTGAAATGTTAGATATGCATCGTGGCCTCGTGGGTAAGAAGTACGGAGTAACAACATTAAGAAGATTCATCAAACAACAAGAGTAACACTTGTTCAAGTGAAAGAAACAGAGTACACAACCGTGATACAAAGTAGAAACAGAAATTCATCACCACTAGTAAAAAGGAAATAGCTTTTTTGCCCATGTACTCCAGCTGATTCAGGCAAGAACACAGACAAGAACGTACATTACATAGCACTCCAGCTGAAGCCAGAGTTCAGAGATTCCATTCGACCACAGAAAGCTTCCGAATTCAGATTATTCACGGCCCTGTCTGAACTCTGAAACTCTGAATCCCATACCGCTATACAGATTCAGCTTACCCCGAAGGGGGCACCCCCACCCACCCGATCCAACCCACCCCCGAAGACTCTCGGCAGGCACAAGGACCGGCGCTGCAGGCTGCAGCATTTCTCAACCTCAACGGGGCATCATCGCATCCCCACATCTTGATTCTCCTAGTTATCTTGCCTCGCTCGAACCGCATCAGCCGTCGGGGGAAACGCGGCGGTGGCTGCTGCCATCTTTGTTCTTGCCGCGGTGGCTGCCGCTGCTCCCATCTTTGTTCTTGCCGCCTTCCTTGCGCGGCGCCGGTGCCTTGGGGACGATGCACCGGAACAGGCTCGCGAAGATGCGCGCCTTGATCTGCCCGCGCCGCGGAATGGTCCGCCTCGCCGCCTCTTGCTGCTGCTGCTGCCGCCGCTCCATCGTCGCTGTGGGTGGCTTCTTGCTCAGGAAGGCACGGGAATTTGGGGACTGGACTGGAGAGCCGTGTGGCTGTGTTTGTGTTGTGTCTGATGTCAGAGTGGCTGAGTGAGTGACGGGGTGCAGGCAACGGCTTTGCCGTTTTATAGCCACGGAGCAGATGAGATGCAGGGGATGCCAAGGACTTGGGATTGGGAAGAGTGGGGGCCAAGCTTACTTGGGGAGCAAGGAGCTCCTCCTCAGTCCTCGGTACTCACTGAAGTTTGAAAACTTCTAGAATAGCTCTGGACTTGCTGCCCCTTTCAGTAGAGCACTCTGTGTCTGAATTTCTGAAACCTTGAAATACACAGGGACGGGACTCTGTTTTATACTCTATTGTTCAGTTCAGAAAGACTCTATCAATCTGTCTAGACTCTAGATAGTGTGCTGCTTGGCCTCTGGTATATGGATGCACTGTCAAGTAACAGCTGTATAATGTGGAGAATAAATAACAAAAGTACCTACTGGGATATGGGAATAATCAACAACCTGTGCTGGTTACCAGCGACCAAATCAGATTTACAATAAGAGCAAGTATTATAATACAGCCAGTAAGCCGGCTGTAAGGTCCCTTACCACCTTCTTACAGCCCACCCGTACAATGGTTAGTTCTTCACAGTTAATATATGACTCATTTGTCTCTCTCCACGGATGAGATAGCGCAAGCATTTTGAATAGCCCGCTTCTCCTTCTCTCCTCCACCTTAATTTATGGACTCATTTAATAACCAATGGCGACCAGGCTGGTGTTTCACTGTTTCGGTAGAGTAGTCACAAAGCTGATCTGAAATATGTTGGATTACGACTGGCTAGATTCTGTGATCAGCAATCCAGCTGGCTTGCCATAGAAAATTATGCCCTTTTCTGGCTGTCTAATTGCCCATGGTGACTGTACAACCCCATTATAATACTTGCTCTAACAATGGCGACAAGAACAGGAGAAGAAAATAGTGATTCACACTGTTTCGGTAGAGCAAGTAGTCACAAAGCTGATCTGAAATATGTTGGATTACGACAAAATTTAAAATTTGGCTGAAAAATTCATGTGATCAGTAAAATCAGCTGGTTTGCAAATAAGTTTGAAAAAAATTATGCCCTTTTCTGGCTGTCTAATTGCCCATGGTGACTGTACATGGTCTACGCATTAATCGATACCTAGCAATGGGATTTGGTCTCCAGACAAGAACAGGAGAAGAAAATAGAGATTCACTAATGCTAGAATTATGCAGATCTGGTTCTTTTTTATATTCATAGACCTTGCAAGTGCCCCAAAACCAGACATAAACTAAGACATCTGTAGCTGATCTGTACAATAATGCACATTCAATGAGCCACTAAAATACACAGATGGGCCAAAGTTGTTAGAAAAATTTATTTGGTAATCCAGAGAGCAGTTGACTTGAATGACACACTACCCCTGTGCCCGATCTTTTCCGTTCACACAGGGGGAAAAAGTCTTGGTCATCCGTTCACACAGGGGGAAAAAGTCTTGGTCATCAGCATGGACCAATTTTCTGTTTGCTGCTGTCTGGAATCAAAGGCAAGGCAAGAGCAACAAAAGAAGAAATCAGAAATAACTATCGCGATAATAATTATAAAAACAATGTAAATTATTATATGTTCTGCACTGTTTTCAGCTGAAACGTAACCATTTTTTCTTTCATTAGTAAAGGACTGAAGATAACACATAACCAACTCAAGAATGCCGGGGTACCGGACATCGGGCCAAGGCGTGCTCTTTGGGTCGGCCGCCACGCCGTCCGGTTCGCGATGCACCTCACACTATGCCCTCTAGCGCTGTGGTGGATGAGGTGGTCCGTGATGATGCTGTTGGTGCCCAGTTGGACACTTCGGTCCATCTCTCGTGGACGACGGCGGCGACGGAGACGAAAGCGGAAACCGGACTTGTGTTGCAACCAGGCTGTCACTGCCGCTGGGTTTCCTGCTATCCCGGAGTCTGATCCGTTGACGCTCTCGCCACGTCTGGATGCTGGATTTGCTACTCGGGATATGGCGGACGATCCGATGCTGGTGGAGCTCTTGGCTTGTAGCTCCCAGACTACACCGCCATCTCTGATTGATGACTGGTGGGCAGTGGGGGTGGGTGCTGATTTCGCACCCCCAGCCACTCCTCCGTCTGGTGCCCGCCGTGGCACTGGACCTGTTCTTACCACGGGCTGGTGGTCTGACTTGGTCGAGGCCGAATTCGCGGCCCCTTTGGCTGATGGGCCTCGCACGGCTCAGGAGGAGCACGCACCGGTTGATATGTGCCTAGCCGGACCAGAGGAGGGCGTGTTGAGCCGGACCGCCGCGATCTCTCGCCGGATGAAACCGGTGTGCTCAAGGACGTCGAGGAAGGGGAGATCACACGCTTCGGTGCATCGGCGGACATTGATTTCGCGCCGAGTCTCCCTTCCTCCGAACATGTTGATGAGGGGATGACGTTGTCTGTCCAGGAGGAGATCGAGGCAGGGATTTGCATCACCCTCGACACTCCTCTAATCAAGGCTGGACCTAGGCTGCGCGCCGCCTCCCCGCACGCCGGGTCGGTTCACTCTTTGAGGAGGAGTGGACGCATTGCGGCTCAACCACGTGCCCCTAATGTAGCCGTTCAGCACGAAGGTGTTGCTCCGCAAGCTTGGCGAGCAGGTTGACGATGATCGTGGACTCGTAAATCGGACACAATTTTGTGGCCGCGTTCAAGGAAGATGACAAAGAAAAAAGAAGAGTTGCTTCAAGCCCCCGCTAGCGGTGGCCTTGATCTTTCGGCCATGGACCTCAACTTGGCCGGGATTGCAGAAGAGGAGGCATGATTAGCTATGGCTTTCTTTATTTGTTCTCTCCATGTCGCAAATTTGATCTAATGTAATCAATATTGTAAGATCTAGTAGATGTAGGGGTGGTGATGCCGGTAATACGTGTTACCGGATCAACCATGGTTTGTAAAACTCTGTCTGCTTAATGAAAAACGCACCTAGGCGTGCTCTTGAAAAAAAAGAATGCTAAAATTATGGTTTGTAATTTCAGAACCGAACCAATCTCTTTTTACTAGACCAACACTCCAACAGCCCACATGAGTCAAAACTTGGAAACTGTTCAAGCCTGAAGGATGAGAAGTCTGAAGTTTGACTTGATCCAAGATGCTGCATATAAAGATGCAACGATCAAAGTCTTCAACATAACGTGAGAACCCAGATATGTTATTTTAGAATTTGATTTCCTCTCTCTCTCTCTCTATATATATATTATATTCAACAAGATGTTAAAACACACCATCCTGATGCCTGCAACACAAGAGACATAAACCAATTATTTAGGGAGTAGGAAACAAGGTAGGGACTAGGAAACAAGGTTAGTTCTGTAGCTTTACATCTAAGCAAGATTCCTGTCTGCCTAGGTTTTATTGTATGAGGACAATGATCTGTCCTGTTGACTTTATTTTTTCTGTAATATAAGAAACGTGATTCTCATGTGTTCATCAATTTCCAATTGACACTTATACTTTGCACATGCCCACTTGCCCAACAGTCCCAAACACTAAAAACTTACCCTTCATTGATTAATACAGCTAATATTCGACGATCACACATTGCAGTTGCTGAGAAGTGAGAACATGCACAAAAGTTACATCAGGAGCATCAGTATGTATTATGATTACTGAATACTGGCCAACACATTATTCTACCTGACGTCCTGACCCAAATATTTCTTCTTTATAATGGAGGAAAATAAAGACTCAGAGCAGCCAAGTGAAGAAAACCTCCAGAATTGAATGGTTGAATGGACGTGGTATTATATACTACTTGATTGCAATTGAGGCAATATTGCTATAGTTGGTATAGTACACGTAAAAAAAAGTACAATACAGACCTCCCAGTTAAATACTGGTTTACAGTTCACCTCCTAGCTGTCACTTCTGCAGTTACTTACTTGGGAGGAACAACTAGTGTATAGATTAGTAATGTCAAGACGATGATAATTGCCCCCACCAAGGTAAACTGGGGACTTGTCCATAGCATCAAGTTAGATCTTTCAGTTCTTTTGATTGGATCAACCTCTTCTGACAATGGATACTCGCTGCGACGTGGGTTCCAGGTCACATACTTGTCTGGAGAGAAATCAGAAAACAGGGTCCTCTTCCCTTGCTTCTTAAAGGTAGCCCATGCCTTGTCCCAATCAGTAGAGGTTTCACCTGACGAGTAAGAAAAGAAATGGTTATTAACTTATTACTAACTTCATAACAGCACTGAAATAAACTATGAACACATAAGAAGTGCATTTTTTTTTATCTTGTTTAAAAAGGAAGGCAGGAACTGCACCATCTTAATAAAAAAGGAAGTCAGAAGTTTTAAAAGGTTCAGCGGGTTACCATCAAAAGATCTAAACGATCAAAATCCATACAAAAGGTTTTTTTTGAACGTAATGGCAGGAGCTCTACCCTTCATTTAAGATAGAGAAAAGAGAGTTTTATGTACAAGGGAAATAGCCCTCCTGGGCAAACAAAACACCATCAAGGCCGGGCTTTATCCTCTCTCTAAGTTTGCTCTATTTCTTTGCACAATATCCTCCCTTACTCTAGAGGCCACCTGTAGTGGTGATTCTGAAGTGTTGTTGAATATTCGCCTATTCCTTTCCTTCCAAATCTTCCATATTGTGTAGATCACCACTCCATTGAACTGCCTTTTCAACAGGGTTTGGGCACATTTTGCACCGTCTTGTCCCACCAATCAGCTATGTGCATTGGCTCTAGTTGTGTATTGCGATCTGGGTGTCGAAATCTTCCCATACCAGTACTTGATTCCACACCGCCTTGGCAAAAGGGCATACGAGGGCCAAATGCAAACCGGTTTCCAAAGGACCGTTGCATAGTATGCAATGTTCCTGGTGTGGCCATCCTCTTTTTTGTAAATTGTCGGCTGTTAGTATTTTTTTCTTGGACCATAATCCAAGCAAAAACTTTGCATTTGTTTTCTGCTAGCCCTTTCCAGATTTTGCTATACTGGAATCTTGTATAGGAGGCGCTGAGCTGGATCTGGTATACAAAAGGTTTAACGTCCTAATGCTAATTTTCTCTGAGCAATATCCCCCCTTATGAAGTAGTGGACGCTATCAGGTTGTCAGATTTGGTTATTGAAAAGCCCTATGGTTTGGGTTACTCCAACAGTTTCACAAAGTGTAGACAATGATGCCACCCGCTTCCTTTATCATTTCCACTGGAACTAACCCTGGTCCCTACAATCCACTGCCACCACTTTTCTAGGAGGCCTTTTGCAATTGCAGACTGGAGCTATAGTTAGCCAGGTACATCCAGTTCAATTTTGTCCAAACATCCTGTGCAAAGGAACGATATAAAGTAATATCCTTTGTGTTTTCGGGTTGCTGGGAGCAAAGTTTGCGAATTAGAACATTGGTTCATCCTCTCCGTGCAAGCTATCGGTTAAAATTTTGTTTCGCAGGAGAGCACCAAGTCATCTACTATTATTTTATTATGCACTTTCTGTACATAGGAAATGATGCTGGCAATTTTTCAAGATACAACTATATAACTGACCTTCTTTGCAGATCATCAATCAAAAGGGAAGGAGACCAGGACTGATTGATGAACTAAAGAGTAACTGATTTCTTTTTTTCTTTTTTCCTTCAGGAGGGACTTCCAAATAACCTTTTTAAAACAACATTTTATCAGTACATCAAACATTAGGATACTAGTTTGCTCTTCTATTGTTTCCCTTCCAGAAGAGAAAACAAAAGGTTGCATTGCATTACCAGTGTTCTGCTAATGCATTACCCCTTTATCCATTCTATCACCTTATAGCTTCGACATTTTTTTTTGACAGAAGCTTATAGCTTCGACATTAACTTTAAACCTATTAGGCTCTGTTTCAAATTGATATGGCTTTTAAAGCTACCATGGCATAATCGTAACTGAATTAGCAAGGGCCCCTCTAATAAATTAGATTCCATAGGCAGTACAGCAACAAATTAGATTCCATAGGCATAATCTTTGAAACCATCACAGTGCTAAAAATTGAAAAAAGGAGAGAGAGAGAAAGATTTCCAGTAAGGTGAAGGTAAATTTGCATCGTGTCATGCACAAAAATTTGAGTAAAATTTGGCTATGACTAATCACGGCATAACTACTGGATTGTGCACTGTAAAACTCATTCAGAGAGACAAATGAATGCCTACACAAGGACAATCTAAATCTACATAATTGTTGCATTGTTGACTTTTCCTCGCCTTAATACATTTCTTACGTTGAACCCAAATGTATACTAAAGATGGCAACGGATTGGGTTTGGGGTCGCAGACAACCACCAAAACCTGCGCCCTCTTGAAATTGAAGGAAGCAAGCATTTCAGCTCAGTTATTAGCACACAAAGGCCTTAACGATCCAGTAAACACATTAACATAAACGAGGAAAGCACTCAAGCAGGGAGTTGCATCCTGAATCCCTGATGTGATGACTGAGCAATTTAAACCGTACCTATATATCTCACTGGAGTAGCCTTACTCACGCTTCAATCACAATGCGTGACTCACATCGGCACTAGTCAAGCAATCCACTGCGGCATTTTACCAGACACCTAACGGTGGCGGCAAGGAACTAGACAGCCATGACCCTTCAGATCGCTTACCTTTGTCGTTGCCGCTTTTGTCCGGGGAGCCTCGAGAGCAGCGAGGGACGAGCACGAGTGGAGTCCGTCGCGCCAAGAATCTCCCGGAACCTGGCAGTATATCCATGGCTGCCAAGATTCTATCAGCCTGGCAGGACTCCCGATCGGAGATTCCTTTTTCACTTCTTTATTCCTGTTCCTTTCGCCGCGCGGATTCTTTTCCTCTTATCCCGGTTGCAGGGGGACTGGTGGCGGAGGAGGTGTAGGCGTGTAGCAGGAGAGGCGCAGGTTGCGCACTAGCACTTGCGTGAACGACAGCAGCGAGATGAGTCATACTCTGCATTGCCGCAGGCTCTCGGCTCTCGCTGTACGGAGTACGAGAGAACCGTCCGTCTACACCTTGGGCAACGTCAGGGCAGGGGAAAATGCAGTTCGTTTTTTGTTTTTCAAATGGGAAGGTAGGAAGCTGCGAAATTTCCGCTACACTTTTGGCAACATTTGTTGTCTTGCTCGAAATTTCTTGGTCCATATCCATTCACTAGCAGCATATCCTCATGTGATCTGATAATGTGGAAATCCTCAACTACCAACCAAACTTTGTCATTACTCGTTAGCCATGTCAAAGTTTTCTAAATGGAAAGAGTCTAAATCATTACCCCACTTATTGGAGGTGGGATTTACATAACCCCCGGCCGCATAAAGCGGTCTAAATCCCGCGAACTTTTCAAAAACCGGTCAAATTACCCTCTAAATCAGTTTTGAAAAATCATAGAAAATCATAGAAAAATCATAAAATGGAAAATAAAATTGTGTTAGACTCCAAATGAGTAGATCTACTTAGTGATGAACATATAATATGGTATGCTTTAGTACATTTTTTTTCTTTGTAGCTTTAGATTTATGCTTTTCCTCGTAGTTGTAAAAAAATGTACTAAAGTATACCATATTATATGTTCATTGTGTAGATCTACTTATTTGGAGTCTAACACAATTTTATTTTCCATTTTATGATTTTTCTATGATTTTTCAAAACTGCTTTGAGAGGTAATTTGACCGGTTTTAAAAAGTTCAGGTGGTGATTTAGACCGTTTTATAGGTTAGGGGTTATGTAGTCTACCTTCCATAGATGGGTGTGTGATTTAGACTTTTTTCTTTTTCTAAATTGGGTAGTTTTGTCATGCAAGAGTCATAAACACTGGTTAAACAAAATCGGGTACTAATGTTACCGACATTATCACATGAACTCAAGGGAAATAGGCGTTCTGCTACCGTGTGATGCAGTATCAAAGCCGGTAAGAGAACCACACTAGGAGAAATCGATTCTCACGCTGGACCGATCTTAATCAGTTCCAAACATGACCTATGTTGGCCATAAAATGTGACCCTTTCCATACTAGTATGAGTCAATCAATGATGGCCCGGAAATCTTTCAGCCATGCCCCACGTCAAAGGCTTCTATTCTTCGTTTTTTTGCCTACAAACAATACTAGATCATACGATAAGACTCCTCTGTCGGGGCTTCGGCTAGATTGGGCGAAGGTGACACCCAATTGGCGATCGAGGAGGGAGGAGGGAGGTGGTGGCGTGGCGGCCGGCCGCCGGGCGGGGCGGCGATGGCGGCGGTGGTCGGGCGCGCTGGCGCGGCGAGGGGGCGCGCAAGGCGGGCAGGGAGGGGGGGCGCGTGAGGGAGAGGAGGCAGGGAAGATTGGAATAATTTCTTTATTTGCTTGTTGCCCCGAAAGACATGAGACCCTTTACTTTTATAGCCCGACTAGTGGGACTTGTATCTCAAGCAATCTCTCTAAAGGTTTCCTTATAGATTGGAATACCTTTTACAAAGATATCCTATTTATTTATTTTCTAATAAGGGTCTCTCTTATAGATGAGATATCCACTTGCACACCAAAACGCCTAAAGATAATCCTAGATATTTTCCTCCTTTATTTCCGAATTAATTGTAGAAGAATCGCGGAAGGGAGGAGACGGCTGTAGCGCTGAAGCCTGTGGGCGGCGCCCGTGCTCCGTGGCCCGACGGGCCTGTCCTTCAGGCCCTATTTCCTGGGTCATGACATCCTCTATGACTTTAAATTAAGGAGGTGCCACTTGCCGGGCTTCAAAACCGAGTCGGACACTAGCTCCCCGAGCTCCCTAACCGGTCACACCATGAGAAGCTTGGCGCCTACAACAATACCACATTACCATGAGTTCATTTTTAGGTGTTGTTTGGTTGCATAAAGTTATCGTGAATGTAAAAGGAGCATCTCCGTGGTTGGAATGGGAAAGGGGTATGTTTTGTTTAGTTCACTTTGTGATAATAGTGCAGAAATCAATCAATCTAGTGAAGTACATGAACGTTTACCTTGCTATCACATTGATGGTGAAGTAAACAGAAAACATTATTATCCCTTCACGTTTGTGATCAGATCGTGTCATTTTAAATACTAGAACGAAACAACTTCGGCTTGTCTCAAAAACATGGGGATTGATCGAGAGGGATTTGATTTAAATCCCCTGGTTTAGGGATGAAACGAAAGAGGCCTAATTGGTAACCATCACTTATTGATTACACGCCTCAAACATTCTAACATATAGGATCTTCCAAACTCCACGATTATTCTAAATTATTTGTGCCATTTGAAAGTTTATGAGAACCAAAAAGCTACCAATGTAGCCATGTTCAACTTTGAATTTAATAGCTTAATAGTAGCTTCGATTTTCAATCCAATATCATAGAAAGATAAATATCAGAGAGTGTCTTTTCCATATTAATAAAAAGCATGCTACAAAATGGCTGTAAAAGATGGGTGGAGTGGCTTTAACTTGAAAGTTTAAATCTACCACTTTAACAATATCATAGAACCATTTGGGCTCTCTCGTAGGACCAAACATGCCCTATTCCTCCACCACTTTAACCCATGTCTGGAGATTTTAGAACACATTTTATTCTCTTTTGTCTCATTTCTTTTTTATTACTGACTCTGTAAAAAACGTTTTTAGATATCTTTCGAATTAAATTATTAAATCTGAGTAGTATTTTTTTTTTAAAAAAAATAGTATCAGCTGCACTCCACACAGTCAGCTTCCTATCCAAACGAATAAAATCCGCGCCACCGAATGCGTCGCTTCCATCTCCACTCCCACAGTCCCACTCCCCGGCCATGGCTTTGGCCATGACCTCCTCATCGCCACAGCCACCGTCCCATTCCCACCGCCGTCGTCGTCGCTCGCAACCCACCACCTCCACACCCAATGCCAACCCCAAACCTAAACTCAAACCCAGGGCTAAGGCCCTCCCCTCCTCTCCGACGTCGGCGTCGGCCGCGACCCCGCCGCCATCAAGTACTACGCCCGCGTCGCATCCAACCTCGCGGGCGCTGGCCGTCTCCGCGACTTCCTTCTCGCCGCCGAGGGCCTCCGCGCAGTCGCGGGCGACGATCCCACCTTCGCGGCGCGCATCAGCGCCCGTCTTCTGTCGCGCGGCGTCGCCACCGCTGTCCGCGAGCGCGGACTGCCCTTCGTGCTCGAGTTCTTCCGAGATGCCGAGCGCGTGCGCGTCCCCGCAGTCGAGATGCTCGACGCCGACGCGTCCGACGCTGTCGCCGGCGCCTGCCGGATGTTGCTGGAGGAGCGACGAATGGTGGAGTTCGTGGAGGTCGTCGAGGCGCTAGCTCGTAATATTGCCCCCAATCTCTTCATGTCTATGCTGCAGTTAGGGTTTCCCCTATATCATAATGTTGGCATGAAGTCTATGCTTCACAGCTAGTTGATTCACCTACCTTGGTTTGTCTTAGACTTGCCTCAGAGCGGATGTGGAGCTCTCAGATTTCTAATCAGTAGTAGTAGTTTTCATGCTAGATGCATCAATCTCTCTAGTTTAATGAATGGTTTAGTAGTTTTCATGAATGAATTGGCGTGTCAGTATTAAGACTGCAGTCAGGAGGCTAATTTCAGTGAGATAATCGATCTGATCAACTAGCAGTTGACTCATGGTTTCTAACTGGTTACCTGTTTAATTGGTGAGACGATACATCTCATTTTTATTGCACAGGATGCCATTTTTTCATGTACATATTGCATAAATCCTTCTTTAAATGTAAGCATGCGCCCTACATATTGCATAAATCCTTCTTTAAATGTAAGCATGCGCCCTTTCTTTTTAGTTTCTTCGAGAACTTATCAGAACTTGGGATAAACATGTTGTAATACTTAATCACTTGGGCATGGAGACTAACATAATCAGCAGCTATTTTCTTGCTATATAGTGCTGTTTATGATCTGGAATTCCATGTTCGATTATTGTACAATGTATCGTTGGCATAATTATTGATGAGGTGCATTCGTCTGCATGTTACCAACATACTATTTTCCTAAAATTTTGGTTACTGAAAGTCTTTATTGCTGTACATCCTGTGTAGCTGGCAACCCTCTTAATAATCTGGAATGGAGGGAATACCTTTTTTTGCTATCAAATCTCCCCTACCCATGCTTTAGATGGCAATTCATTAAATCTTGAATTGTTGTTAATGTTTTGCTTTGATCTATTATTTGTTTAGGATATGGATTCTATGTTCAAGGCATTGTGAACCCGATGGATGTACTGAAAATATTTGTCAAGCAGCAGGACCCAGATATAGCTATAAGGTGGTCATATTATCACATCTTTACTTAACATGTCTTGAATTCTGTCAACTAAATGTACGATGATTATTTCAAGGATGTTAGTGTTAGCATGGCATATTGAGGGAGATTTAAGCTTTATGCACTACTTGGATTTCATCCTTGAATCATACTCTTGTGATTTGTTAAAATTTCATACTCTTTCCATCAATCTTGATACCTGCAAGGCTGCAATGCATTGTTTTTTGACATGTAGGTATGCACGCATATTTCCTAATTCCCAACTTTTACTCTGCAATACCATGGAAGCTTTTGGAAAAAGAAAGGAGTTGAAAAATGCATTATTGATCTTTGGAGCCCTTAAGGACCAGCTTGGAGGCATCAATATGTTTGCATGCCGAAGTATAATAGATATATGTGGCCATTGTGGCTCTTCTGTACAGGCTCGAATTATATTTGAGGTACTTGATATCCCTCATTGACTACAGTTAATTTAATTGTTAGCTGAGTTTGCTTCTTTACATTTGTAGGTATATTCATTGGATTAGAAATAGGTTACCTAATTTTAGAGAGTTTCGTATATTTAAATTTAATAAGGTGTCTCTAAAAGGAACAGCTTTGTAGTTATTGCCAATTATGAAAAACCGAATTAAATCCCTTATTCGTTAAATTCTCTCTCTCCTCTAAGTGGAAAGAGGAATATACAAATTTTATCCAACTAAGGTACCTTCTGTTCACCTGCTGTAGACAGGTGCTCTAATACTGACGGTTCCAGACTTCACTCATATATCATACATGTGAATCATATGCAGGGGCTGCTTGCTGATAAGATCACTCCAAATACCTACGTCTTCAACAGCCTAATGAATGTTAATGCCCATAGCTTGAGCTACAACTTTTCAGTCTACAAGCATATGCAAGTAATGCATCTTCTACCTTATTGTTGCTGTTCATAGGTAGGTTGTTTAGCTTCATGCAAATTGATTCTGTTGCATCACATTTTGCCTTTTTTGTGCCAGCCTATTGCAACTAGTTATTCTAGTTTGTTATGTTCTGCCCAATTTCTGTTTGCTATCTCATGTTTGTTCATGTTTTTTTTTTTTACTTGTATTCACTAAAATAATATTCATGGTTTTACACCGTGCGTTTGGTTGTTCCTTTGATTTACTTTTTTTCCTTCATTCATGACCGAATGTGTTCTGTAATCTTATGCACAGCATAGGCGCACAATGACCATAATAAGCTACTATTTACACCATTTTGTGTTTTTGCAGAATCTTGGTGTCCCTCCTGATTTGACTTCATATAATATTCTTCTAAAGACATGCTGCAATGCCAGAGAATTCAACTTGGCTCAAGAAATTTATGAGGAAATGAAGAAAAAGGAACGTAATGGCCTTTTAAAGCTAGATGTTTTCACATATAGTACAATGATGAAGGTATGGGGGCTCTTGTTCTTGTCCATGCATTATGATTTTTTATGGTTTCCTGAATTCCTCTCTTTAAATTCCAGGTGTTTGCAGATGCAAAAGTGTGGAAGATGGCTTCCAACATCAAAGAGGATATGCAAGTGAATGGGATTCGTCTTAACCTAGTAACATGGTCATCATTAATCAATGCTTATGCAAATTCTGGTCTGGTTGATCGTGCAATAGAGATCATTGAAGAAATGATAAGGGATGGGTGCCAACCTACTGCCCCATGCTTCAATATTATCCTTACTGCTTGTGTCAAGTCATGCCAATACGATAGAGCTTTCGCTTGTTCTACAGTTGGAAGGAGTCTGGTATCAAGATATCTCTATCCCCTGAACAGAAGAGAGGTCTTGATGGTGGCTTTACATTCTGTAAAGAGTATCCTAGTAATGGGAATACTATATTGGTGGTTCCATTCAGGCCAACAGTTACAACCTATAACATCTTGATGAAGGCTTGCGGTACTAATGCAGAACGTGCAAAGTCTGTAATGAACGAAATGAGGCGGAGTGGCCTTTGTCCTGATCTTATTAGCTGGTCTATACTCATGGATATTTATGGAACTTCTCAAAATAGGGATGGAGCTGTTCAGGTTTCATGCTTCAAAGTTTTATGTTGATATCTTTTGCACAATATAATCTGCTATGACATTTGGCTTTATATCAACTTTAGTGTCAATTAAATATGCCTTCCCTGTTTGTATCCTGTTGAAGTATTCCACTTTATAAAGCTTGATATACCTCTTGTGGACATAGAATCGAAGAACTAATAGATTAAATAGATGACGAAATATATGCTGAATTATTTTATGAAATAGCCCGTGGAGTTCTGGCTTCAAATGATCCTTAATTCTCATTCCATGGTAATTCACTTTCTCAGTATCACAGTTGCAGAAGATGCTCCTATCTATGTGCCATGCCTTTCCATTTTTCAGTACTGCTCTTACACTTTGACAATTTTCATGTGATTTTTTTGATCTGGATAAACATAATAAACATAAGATGACACTTACTTTTTTATTTCTCAATGCAGATTGTTATGGTTTTAGATTTTCCCCAATAAATAATAAATTAATTATTGCTAACCTTTTCTTTTTACATAGGCACTAAGGAGAATGCAGCGAGTTGGGATGAGACTTAATGTCTCTGCATATACTGTTGCTATTAAGGTTGGTCACTGGACAGCACCTTTTTTGGTTAATGGGCACTCTTTTATTTATAGACTTATGGTCTGCGAGTAAGCTTTGCTATATTCTCCAGGCATGTGTTGAAAACAAAGATTTGAAGTTAGCACTGCACTTGTTTGAAGAAATGAAAACACACCAACTGAAGCCCAATTTGGTGAGTTTTATCTAAAATTTAGGTACAAAGCTTTGATGCTTTGCTTTTCCTAAGATTTCATGCTTCCTGATGTAACATTTATTGTTTGGGCCATTAGCTATTTGAACCCCCCGCAGCATTTAAGATTCGTATGAAAGCTTATGCTTTATGTATTGTACTAATGTGTTGTTAATTTCATCCAGAGTAGCTTGTGCCTATTGCTGACTGCAAAATGCTTCAGATGCATGCATAATTTATTGGTGTAGTTATTTGGGTTGATTAGTTGGATATCCTCTGCTGCTTGTTGATGTTAGAGATTATGATATAACACATGGAATAGTCGAATGGTTTGCTCTACATGAACCTGCAAAATTCCATCGATTTAAATTGCATTTGACATAGTAGTTCATTTTCAGGTGACATACAAAACTCTCCTGGCAGCACGCAGCAATTATGGATCACTACAGGAGGTCCAGCAGTGTTTAGCAATATATCAGGAAATGAGGAAAGCAGGGTATGTGAACGATAATATGCTATTTCTGATACTTTTGATGTCAGTACATGTGCTTTTCCTCGAGAGCTCTTCTCTTATTATAAGATTCTTTCCTTATTATAAGATTACCGTTTTGGCTGTAATTTGTGATTGCATTAAACAAAAACAAAGGTTTATTTGATATAAATGCTCCAGTGTAAAATTCATGGAATACACCATAAATAATGGAAAAATTAGATGTGCTTTAAGCTACAATTATTTTTGACAACAAACTGGTATCAGCAGAGGATGAAATCCACAGAACCTTTAGTTGTTATCTCATGCATAGGTGTCTACTGCTTCTAATTCCACCATTCCATTGTAGGAAGCATACTGACAGCGTTATTTTCCATTCCAGGTATCTGGCAAATGACTATTACCTCAAGGAATTAATAGTGGAATGGTGTGAAGGAGTTCTGTCTAGTCGTGGTGATAATCAAGATTTTTACAATTTGGATCTACAACCTAAGAGGAAAGAATCGTTCAACCTGTTTCTTGAGAAAGTTGTAACAGTCTTGCAAAAAGATACTGATCAGAACCAAATTGTCGATGTCCGTGGCCTTTCAAAGGTAAATGACATCCAACCAGTTCAAGTTATGATATGCAAACGATCTGCCACATGAACATGATGACTGTTTTTTTTTTTCTCGAACAATGATGACTGATTTTGAATGATGTGTGATTTACAGAAACCATCATTTTTTGGGGGTGCTTACCATAATACCATGTATTCTGCAGGTTGAAGCTCGAATTGTTGTTCTCTCTGTGCTTCGGAAGATCAAAGAGCAATACCTCCTAGGTAATGTTGAGATGTCACTTTCTTTCGTATTACAATAAAAAAACATACACTAAGCCTCTATTTTGACACCTCAATGCCTTTTGAAACATTGATCAGGAAGAGTGGTCCAGGATGATGTGGTTATCATCACGGGTCATGAGAAGGCATCAAGAACTGAAGCTGAAACTAATGTAGTTGACGTCGTGCAGGCAATAGTTACTGTTTTGACAGCTGATCTGGGTCTTGAAGTTTTGATTGGACCTGGAAGCTGCCCTCCTGTTTCATCAAAACCTAAAGCACCGACTAAATCTAGAAGTAATCTAGAGCAAATATCCAAAGAATTTACTAGGAGACCACAGGGAATGATAAAAATCCCTATCAACTCACTGAAGCATTGGTTGAAGAAGAAAGCCGTGAGAATTGCAGAGTGACATTTCCTTAAACTACCTTTTTGGTCCATTTAGTATACCAGTAAGTTAGCATATGAAAACAGGTTACTGCTCCTGGTATTCCAGGCACACAACACGACTTGAAAAAAGGGTCCATTTAGTATACCAGTATTTAGTATACAAGTAAATTAGCACAGTTGTTGGATTGGATGTACATATGAAAACAAGTTACTGCTCCTGGCATTCCAGGCACACGACAAGACTTGAAAAAGGGACTTGTTGGAAGGCAATAGAGTCTCGACTATTCTCCAGTACATTCAGACTTCTGTTCTGTGAATTTCATGTGAATTTCATTGTCGCGTTTCTAAAGACATCAGGCATAGACAATTTCCAAAACAGTTTCACATGTCAACACGGAAGTAATAAGCCCTAAAGAAATAGGACATGAAACAACCATAGTTAGATGAGATAGGAGGCCCAACTGATCTAAATCACCTGTGTTATGTATCAAATTCCAGTACATATCATGTTTTCCACGAAACAGTTCTCCAGCAGAAATAAATAACACAACAGCCGGTGTTCAGATATACATGTGATTAACTAGATAGAGAAGTCTTCACTCATGCCAATTTGGTCCTTAAAAATACTGAACGGAGAGCATGGTCTTGGCTAAGGAAATTATTGTTACCTGCAAGTACAAACACAATAACAGTCTCAGTTAACTGATAAATTTGACCGAACAATCTTTATCTCTATCTTGCAAATTTACTCATGGAAGGGTGCCAGTGTTGTGTTGTGTACTTGGTGAAATGCACAAATTAGTAAATTCAAAACCACATCAAGCTCAATCATCCATTTCAATTACTGCCCAGTGATGAACAAAGAAACGTGGACAAGACCAAAGATCTCATACCTCGCATCAGAGAGTTCTCAAATCCAATCCTGCTGCTGCAACTTGAGAGGCAGGTAGACCTCAGTGAGGTACTGAAACCCGAAGGAACTGAGGGCCTGTATCTCAGCCTTTTGCTTGGTGCGCAGCATCGTCTCCAGCTCCTTCACCCAGCCCTCATTCTGCTTCACAAAGTCCTCCTCGAGCAGCTCTTTCCCCACCTTGATATCGTGATCGGTCATGGGGAGACGGCACTGCTCCGGCACCCTGTACTTGTCCAGGTCGCTGGGCCGGACACCGAGCCACTTGATGTCCGGCGTCGTCAGATTGGCACTGTCATACGACATGTTCTTGGAACCACACATGTACACTGACAAGATCTTGAGCCCGTATGGATCGGAGTCCACCAGCGCGAGCACAGGCAGCTTGAGCTCCACCTTGAGCCGCCGCAGGAACAGCCGGGTGGCGACATCAGGCTGCCCCTTGGCCGTCAGAATGATGCAGGGGAAGCGGTTGTAGAACCTGTCCTCGGCAAGTCGCATGAATGCAGCGTCCTTCTCCACCAGGAGGATGAAGAGCGCGTCGCTCTCGATGCCCGAGACCCTGTCGACGTTGGGCGGTATGGCCTTCCCGCCGACGCCCATGCGCGTGCAGTCGATCCGGTCCCCATCGTCGGCGAAGACGAGGCGGCCGACGACGACGCCCTTCTCGGAGGCGACGACGTGGAGCGAGGACCGGGTGCATCCGAGCATGCAGGAGACGTCGTCGAGGACGGCGTCGGACTGGGACTGATCGCCGAAGAGCTTGACGTCGGTGTAGAAGAGGTCACGCTTGGTGACGTGGATGCCCCTGCCGAGGACGGCGTGGACGAGGGAGAGGACGCGCGCCGTGATGGTGGCTTTGCGCGCTGTGGCGACGTTGGCGAAGGGGCGCGCGGACTCGCGGCGGACGAGCACGATGCGGTCGAGGTCCGGGAGGTAGACCTGGTTGGAGGCGGCGCGCGAGGGCACCGCAAAGGAGAAGCCCCTGCCGGAGAGGATGCTGCGCGCGCGGCGGCGAGGACGAGGCGGTTGATGCGGGAGGTGACGGAGGCGGAGTCCTGGTCGGCCACCACGATGTACGAGGAGGCGGGGTCCGCGGACGGGTCGTGGTCCGCGAGCGACTTGGCGGCGGCCTTGGATTTGGAAGCGGCGGCAGAGGCGAGGGAGCGGAGTGTGGCGAGGATGGAGGCGTCGGGGCGAAGCTTCGAGCGGAGGGACTCGGCGTAGGACGCGGCCGCGCGCGGCTTCTTGGAGCTGGATGCGGCGCCAGCCGCGCTCCCCGGCGCGGCGCTTTTTCTCCGACATGGGGAGGACCGAGAGATCGGGAGGTGGCGGGGGTTTGGGAGAGAGCGGCGGAGATGGCGGCGGGGGGTTGAGCTCGAGCTGGAGCGCGGCGGGGGTTCGATTTGGGTGGGGAGTGGGGAGAAGGGAGAACCGGAAGGGGCCTCGGGCGCGGCGTCTCGGATAGTTGGATGGGTTAGTGGGCCGAAGAGCTTCCGCATGTGGGCCTTTCCAGTTTGTTCATCTGATCTGAGTCGAGCTCTGCAGACCTACGAGAACGGATCGTGTATCAAGATACAATACGTATCCGATGCAGCGGCAGTGACACGGGGATACAGCTAAGATTTTATTTAATAATATTAATAATAGCATGATTCAATATAAAACATCGGGTAAAAGTCATCCATAGATGGTAAAAGTTCATAGGGCCTAAATTCATCAACTTCAATTGGAGCATTATCATCACACGACGCCATATGCATGGTGAAAAGAGCATAACTATAAACAAGGCTTGGTTGGGACTAAAAAGAGGAGAGCTCGAGCGCGGATCGCCGTTCGATTCGCCAGATCCACAAGTCTAATGGAAGGGCGAGAGGGGAATGACATAATACAAAGCACATAACTGACCCACCGGCATCGGCTTGGGGAAGACGGTGCGTCATGTGGAAGAGTGGGGCCTCGGGCGCGGCGTATCTTTAGTTGGATATAAAAATGGGCCAAATTTCAGAAGAGCATCTGGGGTAAAGTTATCCTAAATTTGTTCAAATTATGATTTTTTTAAATTCATAAAAAAATCACACATTTGATGATAAACTTGTCATATCCAGTTTTGAGATATAAAAATAGCAAATTTCTGCTAGAAAGTTATCCGACAATTTGTTACAAATTTATTATTTTTATATCTGCAAACAGTCAAAGATCAGATATTTTATAAGGTTGTGTTCATCATATTTACGCGGCCGATGAATTTAGGACTTTTTTTATATGGTAGGTTTTCATGGAGTTGTGGTTTGCACTATATATATTTTGCCTAGAAGAGTTCCTATAGTGAAGTACGGAGTACGTATCATGCAAAAATTTCCCTGTAACAGATATCTCGAACTTCAAAAATTACTATACAGATTCAACCCATACATATATCTATGTACATAGAATTCAACACATACATATATGTACACGTAGTGGCTTTCCCCGCGCGCCGTATATAAGGGGAAAATAAAAAGAGAGCCCATTCCCCTGAACAGGATCGCTGAAGATTTTTTTTTTTTTTTTTTTGAAAATATTGGCAGGAGCTCTGCCTTTCTATTAAGGTAGGAAAGAGGATCGCTGAAGATTGAGGGCTGCTTAAACCTGACTTTTACAATAAGTGATGTAGTAACTGTTGTGTGGGGAGTGGACCAGTGGGGACACTAATAATATTCTAGGAACAGCAAGCTCTCAACACATCCTCCATGTCAGGGTCATCTCCAGCTTCTTTGTCCTGTTAAAAAGAGATGCCAGAAAAGAGAAGTTGCATTATCATAGCATGATTTTTTCCCCTTAAGGGTGAGGGGAAAACCCCTATTGTTGATTGTTATATACATATACTGTATTATATAGAACAAATGAGGAAAATTTCTTGAAATCAGGAGCACTGACCTTGTGGATGTACAAGATGTTATCGATACCCGGACCTGCAACAATCAGCCCCCCTTGATACCTAAAGTAGAGAAATGCATTAGATCAATCCGAAAAGACAATTGCAAAAGCTCTAGCAGCCAACTCATCAAAATTATAAGAAAGCAAAAAGGCAAAACCAGAATGCAAACATACCATCCGCCTTTTGTCCTAGTGTCCTTTTCGAATGACAATTCCCAGTCCTGCCTGTATCCTTCCCTGTACAATTGTATTATCTTGAGACCAGCCTGTAAAATGATGGAAAGAACCGTTTATATGTATGTTGGGGAACATCGACCACGCAGCATGCAAAATTTAGTCCAGTATAAGAGTTACCGCTGGCGTAAAGGTAGAGAATAACCCAAATGCAAATTCAAGAGCATCATATGATGAGTGAGTTGGGTCTGCATACACTTCTGTAATGTAAAATACCAAATTTGTTATACACAGAAGTTGAAGTCTGGCAGCAAGAAGTATATTAATCAGAATACACATCATCACAGATTTACACACTTAAATACCTACCAGGAAATCAAGAGAAGATTTATTTTTTACATTTATGAAAAAAAAGAAAGAAAAAAGGATCCAGCTATGCCTTTTTTACTTAGGGGGGTGTTTGGTTCCAAAGTCCCTAAAAAGTCCCAAAAGGGGGACTTTTTTGGGACTTTTTGCTAAAAGTACCTAGAAACACCTCCTTGAGTCTTTTTCTAAAAGTCCTAGGACTAATTAACCAAACAGGGCCTTAGCTTATTTATTAATTGGATAGGTGCCAAGAAATGCCCAAATCAAGGTTCTTAAGGCAGCAAGGCGTCATATGGTGACTTGGGTATGCCTTATGCCTGCCGCCTTAACAGCCTTGCCCTAACTTAAATCAGTACTTAATTTCTTTTCAAACAAAAAAGTAGGACACACTCTTTATTTGCTGCACGTAAATTTCAGTCCCAGATCCTACTGGTACTACTTCAGGAGTTGAGTACATACTTGCATACGGCCACACAAAGTCATGCTAAAGGCAATATCATCCACTTGTGTATCATGGATCATTCTGAGTTGTAAATCACACTTGTAAATAAATAGATATATCAATGTTCATGAGATAGAAAAGGAACATGTTTGTTATCCAAACCTCACAGGATAACTTAATAACTTCATAGATACTACCTTGATTATTTATATTAAAAAGGGCAGACCCAGTGTCGGACGCTCCCACATGAGTGGGGTCTGGGGAAGGGAAAAACCAAGGCAAGCCTTCCCCCGCAAAATCAGAGGTGCACAAAATTTAGTTCTATATTATCTTAGCACATATTACATGATTATTTTGTACTCTCATTAAATAAGTGGTGGCCACAAGGCCTGGAGTAGAGGTTATTCAAGAAACAAACCTCCTTTGAATTTGGTTTGCTCACAAAATGCCTTTGCCTGGATCAAGAGAAAACAAGATGCAATTAATCATTAATATAGCAGAAATGGAGTTAATAGAAAATATTTACCAACCCAAAATTTTCATTTAAAGCTGTAGCTCATCTTCATGAGTTGTACTTCAAGTAATATTCTCAAGGAAGGCAACAATAATTTTTACAGAATTAGCAAACTAAAGTTCACTAATTTCTCATGAAAAGAAAGAGCTATTCATCACCAGAATTTCGATTGTGGCAAATAAAGAAACAGATACCCTTCCAAGGGGCCTCTCTAAGCTTCAATTTCCATATCTCTATTTGCAGATGCATCCCATGAATATTCTCTTTATTGTCCCCAACACACTTTCTAAGTTTCGTTCTCTATATACCAATGGCTAATAATATTTTTTCTTTATCTGGAAAAAAATCATGAAAGAACCTCCATATATTGAATTTAAAAAGCGGCATGGCCTCCTCATTAGGGGAGAGCGAGAAGGGTGGTTTTGGAGGAGGGGAGGGATGGAGAGTGTTTAGAAAGTCTATTGGACCATGGTTTTTTTTGGTTGGTTTTCTAAATTTGATAAAGATCCATATAGAATGTCTTGAAGACGCCCTAGAAACTGCAAACCAGCTTGCTTATGTGTTGAACAACACATATTGCATGCATAAGATGGCTAATCACTTATCAATCTTGCTGATCACATAGATTTTACATTTCACAAGTACCAAATTAAGAAACATAACATAGAAATAAGGTTCTTTTATTGTAGATAAAAAAAATACCTGTTCAACACTACCTGGTCCAATTAAAACAAGAGCAACTCCAGCAGCTTGCATGACATCCTGCACATTAGTGGCAAGCCAAGATATAAGTTCACAATTCAGAATATAGACTAACAAAGAGAAGGCCTGTTCTAAGGTGGCTTAAAAGTAAATGTCACATCTATAACCATTGTATCAATTTCCTAAAGTTGTTTATAGGAAATCAATATTACTAAACAAAGAAGGTAAATAACAAAAATGGAAAAGCGGTTCTTAAACCATTTTTGAATTCAAGCTAAACTATCAAACTACATAAATTAAGAAAAAGGAATTCCTTCATTCTCTATATCCTTCGTCTTCGGACCTAAGGCCATTTTTCAGGCTTCAATTTAATAATCAGGTGGGAATTAAGGAACTCCCCCAACCTTTGACAACATCAGAAGATCTATCATGCAAAAAAATTGTCCTTTGCCAAACTACCACTAGGCAAGGAAAACTTGTTAAAGCACCTTGATGCATTCAGCAAAGTGGGAAGTATTTCAAATTTTGATACTGCACATCGATCGGCAACGGGCAAAAGTGGGAAGTATTTCAAATTTTGTTACTGCACACCGGCAACTGGCAAAGTAAAGTATGAAACAGCAAACTCTGAAGTGGCCATAGAAGAACAGTGCCAGAAATCAGCCATAGAACCTGTTTTGCCGCGAGAAGGTCCGCCCTCTTTCGGCACAGCACGCACCTGCAAACGGAACAGGCAGGTATCATATCAGCCACAGCAGTCACTCATAAATCAACGAATAATTCCCAGATAAACGGTGTGCCGACCCACCCGAAATGTCGGGCAAACGCGACCACTGCCTTCCTTTCCTTCCACAGATCAACGATGGGCACTGCCTTGCCGTTCAGGTCGAACACCTCGACCCCCTGCAGCTTCTGCACGAGCCCCTCCTCCGCCGGCGCGGCCTCCGCGGTGCTCCCTGGAAATTGCGTCGAACACATCATGTGATGTGACTGAGAGAGTGAGCGTTGGCGCGCGAGACTTCTTCAGAGAACTGAACTGACGGTATCGAAGCGACAGAGGGGACATGGGTACCGACCAATCGCTCCGAACTTGGCGTCAGGGAGGAGGCGGCGGACCGGGCGCGCTGTCCGCTGGCGCTGGTCGAAGAAGGAGCCGCCGACAGCCCTCGTCGCGCGGAGACACTGCGCGGACTGGCGCGGGGCCACGGTCGCCGCGGCCGGGAGCGGACCGGCGCTGGCGGCGGCGCGCGGCATGACGAGCGGTGCGCGCGCGGCCATGCGGTGGGCACTGGGCTACTCCTGTCTCTGGCTGGGCACTGGCGGCGAGCCGGCGAGCTCGGGCAGTCGGGGTAGTTACGTGGGGTCTCGGTGGCCAGAATGCGGTTATGCGGCTGTCGCCACGCGGTGGGCTCGAGCCTTGGAAGAAGAGTGCGGCTGCTGCGCCTGCGCCTACTAGTCAGTCTCCCTGGCTCGTCTTTGTTCTGCACAAGGTGTGGCCCACGCGTCAGCCAGAGTCAAAAAAAAACTTGTTCTAGAACTCGCCCGCCGCCACGCGCGCACCCAAACCAGCGACGCCTCGAGGCTGCGGACGGCGCGGAGCCAGACGGCCTCGCATTAGCTTGAGAAGCCGAAGGCCGTAGAGCACGGCGGGCCAGCATGAGGGGCTTCCGTTCTGCGCTGGTCCGTGCGGCGCGGTCGCGGTCGCGGTCGCGGGCTGAGCTCCAGACCGTGCAGTGCAGCCGGCCGTCGGATCTCGCCCAAAGGTTTTCTCACACCGCGTCGGCGCCGGCGCGGCCATCCTTCGGCATCGCGTTCGACATCGATGGGGTCATCCTGCGCGGCCGAAACCCGATCGGGGGCGCGCCGCGGGCCATCCGCCGCCTCTATTCCGAAGAAGGTAACGCCCTTGCGCTTCTGGCTGTCTGCTGCATTCGTTGAAGCAGCTTGCAGTTTCATCAAAAGGAATTGGAGAGTGTCTCGCTTCCTGTGTTTGTAACGGCGAAGGAAGTGGACTCAGATGTCTGGCCATGCCTGACGGCTGCCGCATTCATGTCTTTTGAGCATTTCGTCAAATGGGTCCAAGTCATTAGGCATTGTGCCTTGTGTATTACTCGATTATTAAATCATATTTGGATTTAAAGTTGAATATTTAGGCGACATCATTGACTTATTTCTGGAGCGCGAACCTGTGAGAATAATTCGTTCTGCTAATGTTGCTATTCGTATTTGCTAAGTTATGCCAATAGCTTCTATTAGGATCAAAGATTATGCATCACATTATTTGTTCCTTTTCAGGTACCCTGAAGATTCCGTTTCTGTTTTTGACTAACGGTGAGTAATTCACTGTACCATTTGCACACCCTGTTTTCCTATCATTGTCGCATACTAGCTCCTCCTACTATACATTATAAAATTATAAGTTTTGCTATAGCTTTTACATGGCCATCAGTAATCACAGCTAAGGGTTGTACAAAGGCACCATGTAGCGTGGAACTTTTAATTGTGCTGCTGAGTTTCTTTTTTGAGGTTTACCAATTTGTTTGGTAGGAGGAGGTGTTCCAGAGCATAGAAGGGCCCTTGAGCTAAGCCAACTTTTAGGAGTCAACATTTCTCCAACACAGGTACTTCTGCAGTACTCATGAGTCATTGCTTATCTACTTCACAGCTATGGATCTTCAAGCTAACCAATAAATCCCTATAGTAAGGAGAGAAAATCAGTGCATCTCTTTTCGATTTACTTCCTCAACCATTCGCTATGTTAAATTTTCATCTACAAAATTTTCTGATGCGTGTAGGTTGTGCATGGCCATTCTCCTTACAGAGAGCTGGTGAAGTGGTGTGCCTTTGAAGCAATACATCAATGATTTCTTGGTTCTTCATGGGCTTATATCATCTGAATGGAACCCTATTTTAAAGTCTGCAGTTTCAAAGATGACATTATTGTTGCTGTTGGAAAAGGAGAACCTGCAGTAGTGATGTCCGAGTACGGATTTAGGTAATTCTTCATGTTCCTATCACGGGTCAAATTTATTGTGTGAATTCTTCATGAGTCATCTGTGCCTACAGAAAAGTTCTGTCCATAGATGAATATGCGTCATATTATAAAGATATTGACCCCCTGGCTCCTTTCAAGACTTGGAAAGTTGGGCAAACAGACAGTTCCATGTCTGCAAAAGTGCACCCATCATATGATGTTTATTCAGAGCGAGTTAAAGGAGTGTTTGTTGTCAGCGATCCTGTTGACTGGGGAAGAGATCTACAGGTACTTCTTTCATGCCCGTGCCTCACTAATAGAAAACCTTCTTGGGCTGCATTTGTTTCATTTTTCACATAATCTTAATGAGTGATCCATAAACATCTTTACCCCTAAGTGCATCTGTTCATGTGAAATTGTGATTACTTCCTTTTCAGGTTGGCCATAAGTTCAATAGTGTGATTTTTTTTTTTCTTTATTTCCATATGAAAGGTACTCTGTGACATCTTGTCTACTGGTGGACTTCCTGGGACTGAAAAAGGGGATCAACCTCCTTTGTATTTTGCAGCTGACGATCTTGAATATCAGGTAAGATGATATGCCAAAAATGGTGCTATACTGTGAACACACTACAGGCCACAATTTCTCTTATTTCCATCCAGGTTCGATGATAGTAAGATAACCATTGCACTGGAAGAAACTTAGTTTTGAGATCCTATGGCAGGCTGCATTTCCTTCTGAGCGGCTTGGCATGGGTGCCTTCAGGATAGCTTTGGAAAGCATCTTCAATCAGTAAGCCATTTTTATATTTACGAGATATTGTACTTCAAATTAATAAGCATGGTGTTTCGAAAAAAAAAAAGTAAGCATGGATGTGGGGCCAGCTTAACCATTTTCTGCTAACTTAAATTGCAGAATAAATGATCATCCACTGAAGTATACATCTTATGGGAAACCTAATCCATTTGTGTTCAAGAATGCAGCAAACATACTTGAAAAACTTGTTATGAGTATGTATCCTAATTCACAGACATCAATGGAAGTAAAAGATTGTCAGTTTTCAACTATCTACATGGTTGGCGATAATCCTAAAGTGGATATCAATGGAGCTACGAAGGTTAGTCTTTGGTAACTTTTATCATTTATATAAAAAAATATTCACTGCATGGAGTGGTTAATGGTACAAGGATGCTTAGCTTTCAATATTCGTTTCCTTGATGTGATCAACATTGCATATTATTATAATATAGGTTTGCAGAGTTGAACAGCTAACTGCCCAGGAAAAAAAAAAAGTACCTGATGCATTGGAAAACAGAATTACCCTATTGAATAACATAACATCCACTGTCAACAATTTTTTTTTTTTTCTATGTTGCTGTTTGATTACATTGAATTGAAAGCAGTTATGAGCCAGTAGGCCATTGCTTCCTATCAAGAGATACTTAACCTGTGTAATTTGAACTTTCCAGGCTGGCCACCCATGGTCATCTGTTCTTACAAGGACGGGTGTTTTTAGGGGAAAAGATAACGACCCACAGTTTCCTGCAGATGTGGTATACCTTATAACCAAAAACTTTCTTTCCACCCTGTGGCTGTTAATTTATCTGGTAACACATGTTTGAGGAAAATATATGTATACATGACAGATATTTGAGTCTTAAATTAAGAATAACCATAAGCGACTTGCCCATCTTATAATGAACCTCAGTGTCTCAGCTCTATTATCCTTTTTAGCATTCTCAGTAGTAGAGCAGCTCACATAGCTAGAGAGTTTGATCTACATGGGTCAAATCTCGAGCGATAAGTAATGACCTGCAAAAATGTGCTTTTTTTTGTTTGTTTGTGTAAAATGCATGATAAATATCTGTGTTATAACTTATATATTTGAGTCTTTTCACGCCACAATGCCAGAAAATATAGGAACTAATCTGGTTCAGCTATTGATAGGTGTGGACTTACAGTTTGGGTGCCTTTCTTTTCCTTATAAGAAAGCAATTAGCAGTTCATTTTTTGTTAGCATAATATGTTATTTTCATGTTTTAAAGCTTTTTTTTTTTTTGTTATTTATGTTCCTTGGATTGTGATTCTCACAGATGCTCTCATAGCAGGTTTCCTGCTTTAACTGAAATTTGCTAACTCAACACTATCGATCTATTGTGATGAAATAGCTAGGATGAAAACAGAAACAATGGTTATCCATTATGGTGGATTTATCATTGTAATTTGCTTGCTGTTCTGATAAAAGTTGCGTTGGCCTTTCAGGTTGTTGATACTGTTGAAGATGCCATCAACTATATTCTGGAGAAGGAATGTGTACAGTGACGATACTGTTGAAGATGCCATCAACTATATGCTACCTTGATCATTGTCATTTGGCATGCTCGACAAGATAAGATGTACATCCCATATTTTTTGGTCCAGCAAATTTATAATCCTTGGCTGGAAGTCGATCTCTTATTCATTCTACCAGCAAATACACGTTTGCATTTTTTTTTGGGGTGCTGAAGAGGCTAATTTATTACTATCTGTTTCATGCAGTGGAACCAAAACTGAAATGAGCGTCGCTTTTAATAGACGTTCTTGTTTCCATGTAGATTATTTTTTCTTCTCTCGGGCTGCTCTTTACTTATTTGTAAATCATCAATTCACCAAATTGAACATTCAAATTTCTAGCTTTCCACCACATTTTAACAATCGGATAACATCAAATTTACAGATCAGCATACTATAGTATAGATTCTGCTGCTCCTTGCATGGAACTGATTAGCTCGAGATGTTCTCTTCTACGTCCTCGCAATGTTTCTTCATTTTCGTCCTTTCCAATTTTATGGCTGGTCTAAATTTACTGATGTACATGAAAAAAATGTTGTCATGCTGCTGGATTCTTTTGATTTTGAAATTCATGAGTTAGCCTCTTTTTTTTTCTTTCGCATAAAAAGATTTAGCCCTTTTTTTTATTTTCAAGAACAGTAATGATAGCTTACGTACTGAGCCAAGGCTTGAGCCGAGCCACTGACACTCGGCCCCACATAATCTTCGCACAGATAAGCCCTTCCACTCCACTCTTTTCTCCTTCCTCCGTTCGTCCCTTCCCAGCGCCCAACCCAACCCGCCGTTTCTCCGGCGCCCTCCCGCCCGGCAAAATGGAGACATCCTTCCTCCCCACCACGCTCCCCACCGCAAAGCCCCTCCCCGCGTTCCGAACCCACGCTGCAGCCGCCTCGATCCGTCCCCAACATCGCCCTCGGCGCTCCACCATACGCGCGGCCATCACCCGGGGCCGCAAGGAGGAGACGGTGGCCACCGTCCGGGAGCAGCTGGAGGGGTGCTACCTCCTGGCCGGTATCAAGTACGAGGGCCTGACGGTGAAGCAGCTGCAGGGAATCCGCGACGCGCTCCCGGAGACCTGCAGCCTGCTGGTGGCGAAGAACACGCTGGTGGGGAAAGCCATCGAGGGCACCCCTGGGAGCGCTCAAGCCGTGCATGAAGGGTATGAATGCCTGGCTCTTCGTCCACACCGAGGAGGTACCCACCGCGCTCAAGCCCTACCGCGCCTTCCAGAAGGAGGCGCGCGTCGAGGAGACCAACGACTTCGTCGGCGCCGTCTTTGAGGGCAAGTTTTACGGGCCCGGCGACTTCAAGACGCTCGAGACAATGCCCAGCCGCGCTGAGGTGTACGCCACGCTGCTCGGCGCGCTGCAGGGACCCGCTACGTCCCTCGTCACCACGCTGCAGGCGCCGGCCAGGGATGTCGTTGCTGTGCTCTCCGCCTATGTGCGCAAGCTCGAGGAGGAGGCTGGCGCCGCCTAGTCCTAGTGGGGTTGTGAAATGGTTTTCATCTCCCTCTCATTCCCTGTTTGCTGTCTGTACAATTCTGTGTACCTCTACTGGCGCCCAATCACATTTGAATTGAATCACAATTTTTCCATTTATTGATAGCCCTTACCTGGAACTGGAGACTAAGAGTGAATTCGTGATTCTTAGCATTCTTTCTACCATGCATAGTGTTCTAGGATCGGATTAGTATCTCGAATGATTTGATAGTTTGATTTGTGTTAGAGCAATTCTACCTGATTGTCATTGTTCCAGGGAGGGTTTCATGGTAAATTGTACATGCTCCTGAAACAGTTTTTGTTGCTTAAACTCTAGAGTGGTTGTGCTTGCTTATACGCTGGAGTGTCGTGAGATATAAATTGGCACTGTCGTTTCAAATTAAAGAAAACTCTGATAGTAAAAGGGAAAGTCCACTTATGCATTGACAGAACTCAACCATCCGAGTAAGTTGTAACAATATAATCAGAGTTGGAAATTCTTCTGGATAGCTAGAACAACTCTCTTATTCACTGTGCATGATATCTTTATGTATGAACATTTACTTGCTATGAAATGCCATCCACATAACTATCCATTCAGTGTCTGCTAATTGCCTTTACTGGTATTGATTATTGTCCTAGTTTGACTAATGTGGCTAGTCTGTTGGAGGACACTTGAGTCATGTGGTCGATGACAATGGTTTCAGTTGCACACCTGCACTAGCTGCAAGTTACATGAGTTTGCCGTGAATTTTCTTGGATTTGATCCCGTAGTGGGAGTCGTTAGTCCCAATCATGTATGCATGACTCTAGCAACCAAGTTCACCCAAAAAGCTAGTATGTTTTTTTAGAGTGGCAGTTTCAAAAGTATTCAGGCACCAAGATATCAATTTGTTAATGGATAAGAAATTAAGAATGCAGTTTGCAGGGTTTTTTTTACTTACATTACAATACAAAGCTTACTCGGTGACATGTTACTCGTATGAACATGAAATGTTAGTTTTTTCCTGGCAGGGGTGGATGGAGGGGAGGGGGGAGGACCCCCTAAGTCAGTACAGTTTCTGATGGTCAAATTTTGAGAAAATTTGTATCCCCCACCCCTACCCCTGCCCTGTAGCCATGAAAATATGAGGTGCTGTCAGTTTGTGCACATGTATGGTGCCATCCAGGTAAATATATGTTTTTTTAGAAACACAATACTGATAAAGGCTCGCACATACACGCAATTCACCACACGCATGTACAGAATCATGTCTATGAATACATATATGTTTGCTCTATGTACAATGCAGCAGTCACTCAGTTAGCAAATGAATTATGCTCCTGTTATTTCTTGGAGCTTTCCTTGATGAAGCAGAATGTTGAAACCATAGTTTTTCCATAATGTGTTCTTGTTAGTCTTCAGTGTTCATTATGTCACCATTAATTGTTAATCTAGCATTCTAAGCTTGTCACTGAATCATCATTATTTGACTGAAGAGGTGATTTTCACAACTGAAAGATGCAATCGCTTGATATACCATATGCATGAGTTTGAAATTAGCACAACATCACAGCAGACTTTCAGTGAACTGATGTACATGTCTATGCTTATCCAAAATTTGTTTGAACACACGCGCATCATTTCTTGCTGTTTAGTGTCACTAAATAATTAAATGCTAGGTATAGGTTATATAGATTAGTAGGTGCACGTGTGGTATGGTGTGTGTTGCCGCGTGAGTTAAGATACTACAACTTACTGCTTGAAGATTGAGATGATAAATAAAATAGTTAAATTCTGCATATTTTCATTCTTCAATATGTGAATTTTATTGTCGAGTTGATGCTTATGCATTACTATATACTGTGTAGTAATTTATTCCGTTTATCAGATCTGAAAGTGAACAACATTTTATACCCTTGTAGGATGACAATGTAAACATAATTAAGCTTGGTTGTAAAATTAGGCATCTTGGGGTGATTGTTCGATTCCTAATTTCAGTATCATTTCATTTATGCTTGCTATCCTAATCCCTGAAGCATCAGAATCAGGCACATCTCGTGCCAACTGACAAGCGACCCAGCCTTGTCAGCTTTGTGCCCTTGTCCTTGCCCTAGAGCTTTTGCATGAGCTGGCAAATGGCACATGCTATTTGCCTTTGGGGTGTTCTTGTCTTTGGTGAAGGTTGAGACTGCTATCTGAATCTTCGACCCTTGAATATCTGACTGAATTTGTTAGCTTGGGTGAAAGTTGAGACTGCTATCTGAATCTTTGACCGTTGAATACCTGACTGAATTTGTTAGCTTGGGTGAAAGTTAAGACTGCTATCTGAATCCTTGGGTGCTGTTTGCTTCGGCGGTTAGCATGCAACTGAAAGAGCCATTTGGTTGGATGGGTATTTGCCATTGGGCATGAAGGGAGGGGCGGCATCTGAATTGGAGGCGTATCGGTTGATCAGTTGCGGCTCTATCCAACCAAACACCGACCAAGGAAATGTACGGCAAAAGTTGGTGGGAACTGATTACCGGCATCGGATAGCGCTGTGAACTGATTACGGGCAAAAGGAACAGCACTCAAGTGATTACGTGAAACTAAAATTTTAAACGGCACTACATATGCGGTGGTATCCGTAAAGGTGGATCCCATGTTTCAGCAGGATAAAAAGCGAATTCGAGAGAATAATCGATGTGGGTGGGTTGGGACTTGGGACTGAAAGGCATCGTTCTCTGAACAGCAGACTGAAAGGTATCTAACGAAATGAAACTAGCTAAATGACCAAATTTTTGTCCAATTTCAACAGCGAGAAGGTGTATGGTGGAAAATCAAACTAACATCCAAGTTGAATGCTGGAAAATGTAATCTATGAAAACTATCATCGCTACAAACAGCGTTGGCATGTTTCGATGAGGTTTTCAAATTTCCTGACACATTGCGCGCGGCGCTGGACGGGCTCATTCGTTCCCATCCGAACGGTGCGCGCTGTCGGGCCAGACGAGCGACGGGGGCTTCATCCAGAGAGGCCCGTCGCCGTCTCGCGATGCCTGCCAAATAATAAGCCGCTTTGAGCCACAATGACACCATGGCATGCACATGCTGACATGCACGCAAAGCAAACCAAATCAAATCTAAATCCGCGAGCAGCGCGTCCCAGGTAGTACAAGACGACGGCATATTTGCTCTATCCGAGGGAGCCGGACACGGAGCCGTCGCCATCAGGGCAACACCGCGCGCATGCACGGCACGACCGCGACGCGTTCGCGGCCGCGGCGTGGGAACGGGGAAACCTGGTCCTCAGGATGAACCGCAGCCACGTGAAGATGAATCGAGGTCGAGCCCAGGTTCGTGCCCGGTTACGCGAGCAACGGAAAGGCTCGGCCCGCGGCCACACAGCCAAAGCAAGATGCAAAGCCAGGCCGCGATCCCGGAAAAAAGCACGGCGTCTTGGCCACACCTTGCTGGCTAAGGGAATAACAAGCGAAAGGCGCGGGCGATGATGCTGCGAGCTGCTGCCCTGCCCCTTGACCCCCCCAGAGCTCGTAGAATCGATCTGATAGCGGCCACCCTCCACGGCGTACGACCGACACGACCGCCTCTGCGCGCCCCGCTTTCTTTTCTTGCAAAGATTGTTTTTTTTTACTGTGATAAATTCTTGTACGTAGAGATTGTCGACGACTTTTTTTTCGCGATCGGGTCATTCACCCGTGTTGTTTCATCGTCGACGAGCTCAAACGCACGTCGCCCACCGATGATCGAACGACGGAGGGGCGAATAGGATAAGCTTTGTGGATCGAGAGATGCATGTTTCGCTTCGGTTCCGGACGTGCTTTTTGCTCCTGTCCTGACTGACATGGACTCGCTAGTTAGCTCTTGGTGCTGGTTCACTGTCTTGGAACTTTGCACAATGGGGTGAGGCTGAAAGGTTGTCGTCGTGCCGTGGTGGCGTGCCCCCAGAATATATATCTCCGCCTCCATTGGCTCTTTACATGATGCTGTATCTAGCGGCCTGGGGGGCTGGGGCGCCTGGCCTTTTGAGTTCTTGACTTTTTTGTTTTCTATTTTTACATAAGTGGTCCTTGAGAACTTGACTGCAATTGAGTCCTCTATTTCTGTGTTTCCGGCCTGAACTAGTATTCCATAAACACAGAAATTGTGTAAGGATCGGTTTAACTTGTGCTTAGGTACTGAAACTTAACTCTAGGTTCCACAAGGTGCCCCCCTAGTAAAACTTACAAACCGCTGAAAACAAAATGCCTTCCCATTTCTAGTCCTCTTGGTTTGACAGCCTGCATAGTTCGCTACTGATATAAAAACACCTCCTCTAACTAGACCGTTTGACGGAGCTCCTCCAGACAAGATGGAGCTAATGCAGGAGAAAAGCCTATCAAACAGCGTCTTGTAATTGTTTTTTTTTTTTTTTGGCAACAAATGAGCTTCAGTTATGTGCAGTCACTGTGCATCTAAAAGAAAGCAGGCAGTACCTTTGGACTGTTCCTTATCTACGAGCCGTCCATTCTCAGAGGCAGGGAACGTAGTACAAAGAAAAAAAAAAGACCTTTGTTTGCGAGAATACGAGAATCTGGATACGTGGTTGGCCAAAAAGATATGCCGCTGCACTGTTTTAGCATATGAATGAAGGCGAGGGACACTGGGGTCGTACATGGATTAGTTTAGCCTTGAACGGCCGGTCCGACCACCCGGCCACTTTCGGGCAATCGGCCCGACAACGGGACCATGAGAAAGTTGCAGGTGCCAATGGAGCAAGCTGGCGTGAGGCGCCTCCGACTTGGAGTACCGAGTACGTCGTCGTTTGCCGTTCCATCGGACCAAGTGGCGTGCTTTCAGCTTGCTCTACTGTATTTTAGTACTCCCTCTAAAAAAAGTGCATAGTTTTTGCCTCAAAAAAAAAGTGCACAGTTTTAGGATTTCAGACTTCTTCTTTGATCATCATCTTATTCATTTTTTTTGCATAAATTTTTTTGCATTGCATAAATATCATTTATTTTTTTCTGATTTATTTTATCATTAGAAATATTTTAATAATAATCTTTTTATTTTATATTTTGTACAAAACTTTTGAATAACACGAATAGTCAAACACAACTCTTTTTGGGATAAGCGAGTATGTCTTTTTGCCGTTCCATTGGACCGCGGTCTTGATTTAGCTGCTTGCTAGTAGAGTACGTCGTTTGGCGTTCCAAGAGAAATTCTCACCTAGTTTAGTTATTACTGTCTTTTTTTGGGCCAAAGCAAAAAAGGAGCTTCGGCCGCAGATGTTCTTCGTGCAACAACCAATTAAACCGAACCCTTGTGTCTCTACTCTCTACTCTCAGTGGTTATGAAATGTGTTTTCTTTTACAGATGAAACACCTCCAGAGCAGTCACACCTAGCTGCCGTGGGGTGGAGTGCGGTACATCCTCACAAAAAAAAGAGTAGTTGGATCATATAAATTCATACTCAGTCCAACAAAAGGTCGTTAAATAAGTGGAGGAAAATGGAGTGCGAGATAAATAGTAAAATCATAACTTTTTAGATGAACTTAAAAAACATAAATTTAGCTCAGACTCAGAGCTAGCGCTGCATTCTGTTTTTGTTAGGTGGTCTGAACACGAAAGCAAAGCATCTGTGATCACATGGAATGGGAAAACAACAACCTGTCAGTGGCTGGTGCGACAAAGGAAATCCCTAATTATTAATTAATCGAACACATAGTAACTGCCGTGGATGATTGGTTTAAATACTTAATTTATTTCCTTTGAGACCTCACCAACGCCTGCCCAGATCACAAGAATTCATGTCTAGAAAGTTCTAGGCTCATTCCGCGCTGGTCGCCGACTCACCGTCGCCATCCTCAGCTTAATCAAACGAGAAAATTAACGAGGAAACGACAGGAGCTCGATTGCTACTGACAGCCGTCCTCCTAACGAGAACCGCTAATATTTACAAGTGGGTCATAGGAGCTCACAACTAACATGACACGCAAGTACACCACTGCCAATTTCTGTGTGCCCTGCTTT
This sequence comes from Hyparrhenia diplandra, assembly GCA_015847255.1. Lineage (NCBI taxonomy): Eukaryota > Viridiplantae > Streptophyta > Magnoliopsida > Poales > Poaceae > Hyparrhenia > Hyparrhenia diplandra. The sequence continues at coordinate 37,088 of JADLZK010003450.1, forward strand.
TGTCCGAAAATATAAGTTGCACAACCCCTCTGCCTCTCTCTAAAAAAAACTGGCCTAACGACCTTTCCTGTCCAGTTTGTATTGGATAACGCGAGCCATGTGACCATGTCCTAGAGAGTCCTGCTCTGACAGACCCATTCAGCTTCAAATTTAACGACCGGGATCATGCAAGGTTCTTAATTTTTCCTACTATATGGATCTAAAAAGGCTAACTTCATTCCATGCAACGATAGAAAAAAATTATATAGTAAAACAAAAGGTCAAAATATAATGGAGAACATCTTATAAATCTTAATGAAGCAAAGTCAAAATATAATGGAGAACAAAAGGTTTACTCAGTGGTGAGATATATAGTCAAAGTCAAATTATAACTGGAAAGCATTTTCATCAAAAGCCAACGCTAGCCAGCGAAACGGGAGTGCCCAGCTTCCCAAATCGCTCTCCAGGTCCCGCTTAAACGCCGTTAATGCCCCCCGCCGTGACGATCTTTCGATCCGAGCCGTGGGCCCCAGCACTACCCGGTCCCACACCAGCTCCGAAAACCCACCCACCCACCGACGTGCGGGCCCCTTCGACTTCCCGAACCCCACCAGCCAGTGACGCAGCCACGCCGGACCCCGCGCGTGCCGCGCCAAGGCCCCCGGGCAATCTGCGGATACGGGGAGCGCAGGGAGCGCGCGGCTTTAGATCTCGTCGGATCTCGGCTGGGGCGCGGGCCCCACCCCCACTCGCTGCCCACCTCCACTTGGCTCCACGTCACGGCGAGCGCCTTCCCTCCCCTTCCCCGTTATCTATCGCCTCCCCTCCTCCGCGGCCTCCACCAGCAGCAGCGCCTCCCGCCATTTGGAACCCCTCGCGGCCTCATCTCCTCCTCGTTCGTCATCGTTCGTAAACACCCCACGCGTAGGTGCGCACCGCGCCCTCTGCTGCGGCTACCGGGAGCTAGCTCGTAAATTCAACTCTTCTCATTTTTTTTGAATTCATTTAGATGAATTTTGTTTCTGCGGCAGAGTTCGTCAGGGTCGCTCCAGTGGATCTCGACAAGTCCGATTCCCCAGGCGCTGCTGCTACCCTTGGGTGGAAGCAAGTTGGGACTGCGCTGTTTGCTTCAGACTTTTCCTTCTCAAGTTTTCTTCTGGTGAGGCTTTTATCTTATAATCGTTCTATATTTAGCTCGGACCGCGGATTAGTGAGATTGACCTACGCCCTAGCCCCCTACCGTACAGCGCTGTACGATAGGCTTCCCTGAAATGAAAGCCTATCTCTATCTCCGATAAGGTTTCCTCTCAGGGAGGCGGTAGTTTCTGACTTCCTTTCTCTACTCGTACCAAATATTTTTGTTTCGTACTGCCTCAAATTTCTATTGTCAGTTTTGTGTATGGGGAATTTCGTATATAATCCTTATTATTATTATATATATATGGGCTGTTTAATGTTTCACAGGAGTCAAGCAACTGATTTTGGGCGTCGCGGAGCACATGGCTTAAGAATAATTTCTTCCATCCCGGCCACAAGTAGCGCTCTCTGACCCTGACCAATACTGCAGAATGGAGCAGCTTATTCTGAGCATCTCTTATGCTCATGACAGATTGGTGTTTGATTCCTGTATGTTTTCCCTGCAGATTCGTAGTTGGATTCAGCATATGCTTTTTTGATGCTGACATAGGATGTGCGCCACCATCTGTGAACTCCCTCTAGTTGCACAAACCACTTCTGTGCTCTCTCTCTTCTCGAATCAGGCCAATGGGTAGCGCTTGCCAAGCTGGCATGGATGGGCCTTCCCGCAAGGATGTGTTGGGGATAGGGAATGTCGCCTTAGAGAATGGCCACCATGAGGCTGAAGCTGATGCAGATGAATGGAGGGAAAAGGAAGAGGACTTGGCCAATGGGCACAGTGCGCCACCGGGCATGCAGCAGGTGGATGAGCAGACGGAGCAACAAGGACAAAGCATTCGCTGGGAGAAGTTCCTACCTGTGAAGACACTGAGAGTCTTGCTCGTGGAGAATGATGACTCTACTCGCCAGGTGGTCAGTGCCCTGCTCCGTAAGTGCTGCTATGAAGGTATGTGCTGCAAATGGTAAAGCTAAATTGATTTAATTTTTTTTTTTCTTGCAAGTTGCAACACAGCAGGAAAGCTGCTATCATTATATATTAAGAAGAAACTAATTTGATTTTATTAAATTAGGCATATACTTGGTTCCATAACTTTGACTAGATAAATAAGTTCAGTGGTAAAAGATAACAAATAAGTTCATAATTATTTCAAGCCTGGATTTATGTTGCAGTTGATCTTTCTGTGTGACAATCTGTTCTCACAAAATGCATGGGATGTAGATTTCAATTGCTTGTTATTGAAACCTATCTTTTCTTATGCAATTGCTGGTTGTGGTGTATGTATACATCTAATCTAGGCAAGTAGACAAGCTTGAATTTTTTTCCCCCTCAACTAATCAGAGACTTCGTTTTGGTTGTCCCTTATTTTAGGGACTAATACCAGACTTCTCTTAACCATTGCAGTGAAGAGGCTGTCTGTAATCACATGGACTGTTAACTTGTTTATATTGCAATTACTGCTGCAAAAAGGATTATGATTTTATAGGGCAGTTTTAAAATCGACCACAGCTCAAACATCAACTTGACACCAAGCTATATATAGAATGATGTTGATCTGATGTAATTTCTATAGCAAACAATTATGTGGAATATCAGTGTTCCTTTAGTGAAAGAAAGTTCTCAATGTTGAATGTAACTGTCTTGGTGCATCGATCGATTGGGGCAGTAGACATGGTTAATCTTGATTATATGGTTGTGCATGCATGCAAATGCTTTATAGGTTCAACAGGGACTAATTTGATTTCATCTGACTCTCATCACATGTTCGGACGAAAAATGGTTCCCCCCTGCTAGAATTTTCAAATAATCCCCTCTCCCACTGTGGCAGCCTGAGAAATGTCATGTCTCACCTAGTACAGCTCCGTAGCATCTTAGATATACACTGATCCTAGCAGACCACCCGTCTCAGCTGCAGTGAGTACTCTGCTGGGGAATCTGCTGTGAATTTGGGAGCTCAGTGGTGGGTTGTTGCAGCATGTTTGCATTGCAGGTAGTCTGAGCATTGCTACCCTGTGCCACACACATAATGTGGCCAGGAGTCATGCACTATAGGGTTGACACATCATCTCCTGGGCTGTGTGGGCCAATGTAATTTCTTTTGCAATAACAAGAGCTGATTATCATTTTAACAAACAACCAGGGCCTAGGGATCTAGAGTGTCACATCGTGAGCAAACAGTGAATGCTCTTGCAACATATGGAAGCTGGAAGGCAGCAGTAGTCAATTGAGGGTCTAGATCAATTTGACTCTTTTATATGTTCTATGATTAGTTGTCGGATAAATTACTTCATGCCTTAGTATTTTGTACTAGTGAGCATGTACCAAGAAAAAAAAATAGTATCTCTTAGGTGTTATATAATGGTTTCAGCCAACAATACCCCTTCTCCAATAACTTGAGTTAATTTATTGGCGGTATAAGTACTGACAACTAAGCTCTTCCCTATCAGATCTGTTGGATCATTATTAATTATTATAAACTGTAGCTTAACATATTCCTAGTGAACAAATTATTGTTCACTAATTGTACTGACATCATGTTGTTGTATAATCCACTTTGCATAAGCAATAAGTTACAGGTATTTCTACTTGCACTGCATTTTGCTTCTTAGAAAGTTCTAGCATACAAGAATTGTGAATTTAAGCATCAAAAGAACATATTCTATTTGACTTTGTAGATGCAAGCTATGTTTCTATTTGACAACATAAAACTGTACTCTTTCTTGCAAATCATTTTGTTAGTTTATTTATTCTTGGACAAATAGGTAGTAAAGTTCACAACTTTGTTAATACAACTTTGTTTGTCTTGATAATGATTGAAAGCAATGCATCTAAAGATATTTGACTTAGACTGAATTTGAACTATGTACCCTCCCAGGCTCCCACTGTCACCAAGTTAGAAATACACCTCTCCTCACCTAGTTCGTTACAATGGTAACTGATAACTACCAGTTCCTATGGTACTTCAGATTTTGGATAAACACTGCATACTTTTTTCATGAAATTTCATGGATATTTAAAAAGTAGACTTTATCCTTGATGTATTTGGTAATATGGCCAATGTTTTTTTTTATGTTCTGTCCCTGTTTGAATTATGTTTGTTTGCTAATTAATAATTATTAGCAGTGGAAACTTTTATCTATCATCAACATCTAAAAAGAGTAATTTTAGTTGTTTCAGTGTTTTGATGGCAATTTTATCTCCTTCCATTTTAGTTATCCCTGCTGAAAATGGTTTACATGCATGGCGATATCTTGAAGATCTGCAGAACAACATTGACCTCGTATTGACTGAGGTTTTCATGCCTTCTTTATCTGGCATTGGTCTGCTTAGCAAAATCACAAGTCACAAAATTTGCAAGGACATTCCTGTGATTAGTAAGTAGTTTTCCTCAATTCCCCTTACGCATATGAAATGTTATCTTGTTAGTTGTTGGGTTTAAATATTTTTAGCTGCTACACTGATATGTTTTGCATGCAGTGATGTCTTCAAATGACTCTATGAGTATGGTGTTTAAGTGTTTGTCGAAGGGAGCAGTTGACTTCTTGGTAAAACCACTACGCAAGAATGAGCTTAAGAACCTTTGGCAGCACGCGTTTGGAGGCGATGCCACAGTGTAAGCTGTTTGTTTGGTCTAGCTTTTTGGATATTTTATTCCATGAAACATGAGGCGTGATTTCTTTGACTACTCTGTGTTTCCTTTGCGATTATCTGAGTTGAATTTGCCTCTTTGGTACTCAGTCCAGTGGCAGTGGAAGTGAAAGTGGCATTCAGACACAGAAGTGTGCCAAACCAAATACTGGTGACGAGTATGAGAACGACAGTGACAGCAATCATGATGATGAAGAAAATGATGGCGGCGACAATGGCGACTTCAGTGTTGGACTCAATGCTAGGGATGGAAGTGATAATGGCAGTGGTACTCAAGTATGTGTTCATTCATTGTTCGTAATAGTTAATTTCCTAATCTAACATAATAATGTAGTTGAATTTGAATGTATAGATAATATAATAAAGGTTAGTGGTAGAATATTACTTTGAAGAAAGTTCATATCACCTCAATTTAGGTCATAAAGGTTAGTTATTCTGTGATATATCTGGATATATGATATTAAACAACCAATTTACATATAGTAATTAGTAATACCATGGTTAATATAGGAAAAGTAAAGTTATTTGCTTTCATTCAAAACGATTTACTTGGTGGCAATCTTTCTGTCTCAGAATAATATATTGTCTAATAACTCTCTCTCTATGTGTAGTGTTTTAATGTCAATGTATTATCGTGGGCACAATCTGTTTTGAAATGCAGAGCTCATGGACAAAGCGTGCTGTGGAGATTGACAGTCCACAACCTATGTCTCCTGATCAACTAGCAGACCCACCTGATAGTACATGTGCGCAAGTAATTCACCCCAAATCAGAGATATGCAGTAACAAGTGGCTACCTACAGCAAACAAAAGGAATGGCAAGAAACAGAAGGAGAATAAAGGTATCATATGCTTCACAGCATTCATTATATAGAAGCGAAGCATTTCACAGTTTATACTTCCATTATTGTCTCATTCAACTAAATTCCATGTTTTTACAGATGAATCTATGGGAAGATATTTAGAAATAGGTGCTCCTAGGAACTCAAGTGCAGAATATCAATCATCTCTCAATGATGCATCTGTTAATCCAACAGAAAATCGACATGAGACTCATATGCCTCAATGCAAATCCAAAAAAGAATATGATGGCAGAAGATGATTGTACAAACATACCTAGTGAAATAAATACTGAAACTGCTGATTTGATTAGCTCAATAGCCAGAAACACAGAAGGCCAACAAGCAGTATGTGCCGTTGATGCACCTGATGGCCCTTCCAAGATGCCCGATGGAAATGATAAGAATCATGATTCTCATATCGAAGTGACACCCCATGAGTTGGGTGTTAAGAGATTGAGAACAGATGGAGCTACAGCTGAAATCCATGATGAGCGAAATATTCTGAAAAGATCAGATCAGTCAGCCTTCACCAGGTGCAAAACATAATATCAGTGTCATTATTAGGTTATTAACATAACAGTAAGTTGCATCCTAACATATTAAGATGTTTTTTGCAAGGTACCATACATCTGTGGCTTCCAATCAAGGTGGAGCAAGATATGTGGAAAGCTCTTCACCACAAGATAACAGTTCTGAGGCTGTGAAAACAGACTCTACATGCAAGATGAAGTCAAGTTCAGATGCTGCTCCAATAAAGCAGGGCTCCAATGGCAGTAGCAACAATGATGTGGGCTCCAGTACAAAGAATGTTGTTGCAAAGCCTTCGGCTAACAGGGAGAGAGTAACGTCACCATCAGCCATCAAATCTACCCAGCATGCCTCAGCATTTCATACTATACAGAATCAAACGTTAACAGGTAGTCTGGTTGGGAAAGACAAAGCTGATGAAGGAATTTCCAATCCGGCAGAGGGTCCACAAAGCTGCGTCCAGCATCATCATCACGTGCATTATTACCTCCATGTTATGACACAGAAACAGGCATCAATTGACCGTGGATCATCGGATGTTCAGTGTGGTTCATCAAATGTGTTTGATCCTCCTGTTGAAGGACATGCTGCAAACTACAGTGTGAATGGGGGTGTCTCAGTTGGTCATAATGGGTGCAATGGGCAGAATGGAACAAGCGCTGTCCCCAATATTGCAAGACCAAACATAGAGAGTGTTAATGGTACCATTAGCCAAAAAATATCGCTGGAGGTGGCATTGTAAGTGGGAGTGGGAGTGGCAATGATGTGTATCAGAATCGGTTCCCCCAACGAAGCTGCATTGAACAAATTCAGACTGAAGCGGAAAGATCGGAACTTCGGTAAAAGGTAGCCTGTTGTAGTAGCTATGACTTGAAATCAGTGTTGAAGGGCCTTCCACCTAGTATGTCAAGAAACAAAAAGTTATAAGTGATTATTATTAAATATTAATAATCTTTGGAGGATATAAAAATGCTTATGCTACTTCCAGCTATGCCTTTTGTCATTTTTAGAGAAACTTCTAGTTATGCCTTTTGTCTTTTTTAGAACTTCCAATTATGCCTTAATATCGACAGTACCAGCATAGGAATAAGTCTTTGAAAGTAAGACATTAGTTGCGCTAAATTTTTAAGATCTGGTATGGTTTCAAACTATTTTTCATTTCAAAAACTATTTCTCTGACTGCAGTCTTTTCAATGATTTTATGGTGATGCCGCTTCATTTTTCTGACTGCTGGCCTGAATAATGTTTGCATTAGACCGATATCTTCTGATGGGCCTTGTCTGCCTATTTTCAGGTTCGCTATCAAAGCAGGAAGAGGCTTGCTGAGCAGCGGCCACGGGTCCGGGGACAGTTTGTGCGACAATCTGGGCAAGAAGATCAAGCAGCACAAGGTTCAGAAAGATGACATGGACTTTCTAAATACAACATGACATCTTCATCGATAGATCTGAGAATTAAGTGGTTGTTCCCATTGTGCATCTTCATCGACAGATCTGAGAATTAAGTGTTCCCATTGCTGATAGTAGCCCATTGATTTCCAACCTTAGAGTACTCAATAAACAAGACTCTAGTTGTCAATTTATGTGGTCGACTCCTGATTATCACCCTAGTGCTATGGAGTCAAACATGTAATATTTAGAGTATGTTGCAAGCCTTGGCGGTTTGTAATCTTCATTTTCCTTGCAGAGGTATTGGCCAACTGTCTTGAGGAGGAAACCAGCAGCATCATTGCTGTTATATTACTTTACATGCTAATATCAGTATTGAGCTGGAATTCTGGAGTGGTTCATCCATTCATTCGAAGATTGTGTTCCAAATCAACACAAGTAGGAAGGGTTTGCCTCTCCTGTTTCCTTGTGGTTCATCCATTCATTCGAAGATCGTGTTCCAAATCAACACAAGTAGAAGGGTTTGCCTCTCCTGTTTCCTTGTAAAGAAGTGACTATAGTGTGAGATGCAAATAGATCTCTTGTGCTTGTGCTAAATCAATCTCAATGAACTTGGCTGTGATGAATGCTTTGCAAGTTATGATGACTTGAACGCAAGCAAATTTATGAAATAAAGGATTAGATTGAACTTTACTGAAAATGCTATGTTTAGCAGACGGTACACGAAGCATAGCAGCACTAGTTATCACAAGTTAACAACCAAAGTCGTTTCTACTGTAATACAAGTATTCCCTAATGTCTGGCCCCTGGATAGAAGAAGTCAGCACCGTTTTCCTTCACTTTGAAATGGAAGTTCCAAACTTTCTGTGATTTTGCCCTTTGCTTGCTGAATATACCCTTGTTCACCACCGATAGCTGCAGAAACATCAAATATTTCAACCGCTTCAGAAAAGATTTATTAAAGGGTAAATGAAAGCCGTGAAACATCAAAATAAGATCAAATAATGTGAATTCATCCAACAACCAGGTCAGCGAATCCAACTAAGCCATCACGGTACAGCTCAAACTTAAACAAATATGCAAGATCAGGAGCCTAACCTGTCCATGAACATCAGCAGCCAAACCAGTGCTCAAAGGTGCTGTTTTAATCACAAGATCAGCAATGTAGCGCAGATGTAAAAGGATACCCATATTCTCCTCGTCTGCATATATATCCTCGTGGATGAGAACCACTAGCGTGCAATTCTGTCAGAGGACATGATAAAGCGTAAAAGACATGACCCTGACTTAACAATCAGCAGTAGTACTGTAATGTTTTATTGATCAATAATTCAATATTTTACCATCTCTGACGTGAGCGCGAAACAATAGTGCAAGAAATCCAGCACATCATTTACAGAACCAAGGGCCACAACTTCCAATAGTGAAGCGTCATCTATAACGACGGTGAACTGTCCTGCATTTTCTCCAGCCCTGTTTGCCTCTACCAGTCTCTGAATTTCATTGTACAACTGAACAAATCTATCAGCAATGGTGCCTTCCTTTGCTCCACCTGCAGTAAAGAAACATAATGAATGGCACCTCCCTATTTAGGAATCATCCAACATTATCATATGGAAATACACACGGTAATAAAATGATGGCTTGCCTGGGAATCCTAGCAATTCAAAGAAATGAAGCCTCTCATTCCTCCTATGCAGGGAAAGGTTACAACCCTGGCAAATTTCCAAAGACCAAAAGAAATTAGTAATGCAACTGTGTAGATTTTAACTAGAGAAATCCAGCATGCAGATCTCCAATAGAGAACAAATTAGAATATCTCTTGGAAGCAGTCCCAAACCCCACTGTACCGAACTGCCTACACAAATCTAAACCTTGCGCATTTTGTCAGAGTTTTACAAAAGATCGGCATGCACCTCTGCTCACTGTAGTCTATATTGTGTGACTCAGCCAGCACATGAGCTATTACCGCAATCAAATGAACCGAACTAGCAGCTGAAAATTATAACACCTCGCACTGGTTTTGAACACCACCATGCACAACAGAAGGTGGCAGAAATTTAGGGTATTTAACATGTGCTGCTAATATCAAGAGGCAACTTTATAACAATTCCAAAAGCCATAGGAAGAATGAAGATCATTTATAAATCCAATCAAATAATTTCGCATCACGCACAAAGAATCTAACATTTCAAAATGTTAGTGTAAAGATGCCTATTTACACACGTCACACGTGACCAATAGTCTACGAACAAGAGCTTAGAAATCCCATTCTCCTAAAACCAGATCAACTATGATCCCACCAATTTGGGTCTACTCTAATCCCTAGTTAACCATACTCACTATGACATGGACAAAGATGCACTGAGCAGACACACAATATGTACGCTATTGTAGCAGTGAGACTAACATAGGCAGTCAGGCATGAAGCCGGTAGGCACAAAACGTGTTCGACGAAATGCCAGTGAGGTGAAGAGGGGGCGAGCCGAACCATCTTGCGCAGGACGCGGTCGTAATGGGAGAAGGGCTGCGCGAGGGCGAGGAAGGCAGCCGCGCCGCCGCTGGCGAGCGCGCGCTTGAGGAGGAGGTGGAGGACAAAGGCCCCAGGTGCCTCCACGCAGTCCTCTACTACCACCACCCGCGCCGCAGATCCCATCGCCTCGCTCAGGAGGTCTCCCCCTCCGTACTCCTCCATGGTCCCCTGAGCAAAATCAAAGACTGCCGCGGCGGCGGCGGCGGCGGCGACGGGCGGCAAAGGGGTTCGATTCGACAAAACCAGAGGAGCAGGCAAGCGCCGACGAGGCCAAGACCACGAGAACCAAACGCGAAGGCGACGTTCGATTCCCCAGAAGGCGTACTCAACTCTCCATGGTGCGCGCCTGCGCGGTGGGCTTTGCGGCTAACCCGCGAGACTAGCCCAGTGAGCCCACGTAATCGGAGAGGTCCTTGCGGGCCTGCCCACGGAAACCTGTGGGCTGTGGCGTTGCAACTGAATGCTTTCGATAGTCGATAGGCCGATCTGGTACCCTACTGGCGTCGACACGTGGCTGGTGGCTGCCACATTGACGCCACGTAAGCCTATCGGCTCGTGAGTTTGTCGATAGGAGTCTTGTCGGCCACTCAACTGCTGACAGCGTGCTACATTTTAAATATAACCGTTTTTCTTTGAGAATTAGATTTGCAGTTAATCATTGAGTATTATTTAAAAAATATCGAGACGATGGGATTGTCTCCACTCCCCATGGTGGCACTGCCTGCCTCCAGGCCCTCCACACATCCCCAACACCCCTGCCGATCACCCCCACATCATCCTCCACGCAACACTTCTAGGCCCGGTGCTCTCTTGCTCAACTAATCCTAGTCCGGCCTTAAGCTAATCTCTCTCAATTGTGTGCTTTGCCTTTTCTATAATAAATTTGCCACAGACTATTCCTCATTTTTAAAAAATACAGAAAAAAAAAACTCAGACCACATAATGGTATGGCCTCCCCCACGTTGTGCTGTAAGGGACTCTAGACTATAGATAATAAAAATAGTAGGATATAGAAGTGCTACTAAAGCAATGTTACTACTTACTACTATACCAGAGGCTACTAAAAAAACATAGAGGAGAGACACCATGGTGGAACAAGAAGATGTCAGGGCAAGTTCTAGCTTGGATCCAAAGTCGTCAAGAGGTTGAGGACCATGTGGAGCGTCACCTAGGTTGTCAACACTTTAAATTGGGAAGTTGGGATGACTCTGGTAGCATCTCCGGCATTGGGGATCGAGCGAAAATGAGCCTAGAGATGACAATGAAAGTTAGTGGATTACACAACTCACGATCCAAAAGACGTATACTCTAAGCTAGACGTAGCTATTGCGAAAAATATTATACATGTGTATATTCTTGCATTGTAGACAAATAATTGTATGCACTACAATATTTCAAAAATAGTTAACGCTAGAACTTTATATCTTGTATACTTTTATTTTTATATAAATTTGCATACTATATATAAGTATGGAAGATGTTTGTGTCTATCAAGTCAACATATGATGGTTGATGTATTGTCTCCTTCCTCTAGCACGCAACGTTTATCTCCATAAGTTCCATGTTTCTATGTTAGCCCCTGCCTCATGCCATTATATTATCCTTGGCCACTATCATCTCTAGCCTTGTTGGACCCTCGTTCCCGGACACACTATCACTAGGCGCCTCCCACACTCCTCACCCATTGCCGAGCACGCCACAAAACATTCTAAGCCTATAGGCCACAACAAAGACTTGACAACCCTCACCTCTAACAAGAATAAGCTCGACATCCAAGTTCAAGCTTTGTTGTCTTAAGTTTTGAGAAGATTTCAAACGACTAAAGAACATGACATGTACAAGTTAGAAATGAAGTGGTAAACAATCAAAGAGATCTAGAAATAAACTAATAATAACATATATCCACTATAGACACTTTTAGTGCATGTTCTAAAACGAGTTTACCTACTTAACTTATGTCGGTTATTCATGATGAGCATGGAGTAACACTCACGTCATCTACATAAACTCATCACTCACATAACATAACATAACATGGTATATTAATATGTTTTATGTATATTATATATACAAAAATTGCTTAATACTCTAGTTTATCGAAGGAATCTAAACTAAATGAATGATTATGATAAGTTTTGTATATGCATATATATGCATGAATAGAGACCTAAAAAATACAGATGTACCCCTTTGATAAACCCTAACATCTCTTGCTCCTCCTTCCTCCCTCACCCCTAACACCATCAAACAAAATCATATCCATTGTTTTTGCCTATAAACCTTCTACATGCCACACCAGAGAGGTTTAACAACCATAGCCTCTAATCAGAATGAGTATGAGATCTAGGTTTAAGCTTTGTAGCCTTAGATCTTGAGGTGTTTTTAGTTGACCAAAAGAACATGCCGTGTGCAAGGTACAAATAAACGATAAAAAGGATAATCAATCAAAGAGATATATATAGATAGGTTACTAGAAATAAAACTACTACTAATAACGTATATCCACTATCGACATTATAGCAAGGTACGGTCCGAAACGAATTTACCTAATTAACGTATGTCGGCTTTTCATGAGCATGGAGTATACAGGTCACTACATCTACATAAAAACAACACTCACATAATATTACGGTATGTTAATATATATATTTTGTGTTTGTTATATGCAACAAATTAATATTCCACTTTGTCATAGAGCCCCTAAGCTAAATGGCAGATGATGACTGTGATAAATTCTATATGCACATATATGCATGGTTCGCCCGGCCTGTCTAGAAACTAGACAAACTCTACTTTCCTGTTCAAAATGTGTGGTGTTTGATTTTTCATTGCGTTAGCCTTTTTTTTTTTTCTTCTTTTGATATAATCCATATATATGCACGTGGGACCGGGCAAGTACAGGTGGGCCCATTTTTAGTCTCTCGATAAACCCTAGTTACTTGGTTGTTGAAAAAAAAAAAAAATGCGGTATATCTAGTCGCCAGCCGTTTTATTTCGATCCCCAGCCGCCAGCCTAAAACGCTCGCGCTGGACTAACTCAGTGGCGGCGGCCATGGGTATCTGCTTCTCGTTGGAGGGAGGCGGCAGTGAGAGGATAGCGCTCCCGCAGACATCGCAGATCCCGGACCCCGAGAATGAGCAGGTCCAGTCGACCGTTCCGAGCGAGCCGGCCATTACCCCAGTCCCAGGTTCTCGCTTAATTCCTTCGTTCTCGCTCTCCTGCTCCCGGAAATGCGGCTCCAGTTGTTGCGTTTCTTCGGTTCGGCGGCTTGCTAGTTCGGTGATCTCTCGTCGATCACGGACCACGCAGAACGCGGATTTTTAGTTTTGGGGCGTCGATCGAATTTTGCACTGCACGGAGTTTGTTGGGGGTTTTGCTAGGGTTTTTATATTAGCCCATGCGTGATCGTCGTCGCACGCCGCGTGGTTACTGTGGGTTCTTCTCGGTTTTCATTTTTTTTTTCCTTCCTTAGATTTTTTGGTTTGTTCCTCCTTGGCACGGAGCAGCCGCCCATATCCGTGCAGTGCAAAATTCGATGTGCTCGTCGCCGCGCTCAGAAGAGTGCCTGTATGATCGATGTGCGCTATATAGTTTGGTTACTTCGGTTGTCAATCCATCATTTTTGTTTCATTCTTCATTTCGTGCAGTCGGTAAAAATTCGTCCAAATGGTTTTGGTGCTTAGTTATTTGTTTGCTATGTTTGCTTAGTTTTTGTCTACTGAGATTCACGTGATGGTTTTTGAGTCGTTTGCATTGTTTGATGTTGTGATACTCTACTTCATTTCCTACGGTCTCAAACAATTGACTTGGCGAAGAAACGATGCTGCTGCTGCTGTGCTTCCACAAGCAGAGGTTCCTGGCTGGCTTATATATATAGATAATAGGACCCTAGATAATATGTTCAATTTTTTTATTTGCGTTGCTCTGGCCCTTCTGGATAGCTGAGATGTTGAGGTTGATATCACAAATTCTGCATGTCCTTTTCATAGAAAAAGGTGCCATCACCCATCTATTTTGTTTGGATAAATTACTGCTCCTACTGTGTTTATTTGTCATTTCTTTTGCCCTTTAGCAAGCTGAATTTTTTTTTTTATCTCGTTGTGCTCTTGGAATCATTTGCTTTTCCTTCTCGTGCTTGCTAAGTAGCAAGGATCCACGCGGTAATATAGTGCGGGCAGCCCTTTTTTTTTTTTTTTTAGTTTTTTATTTATAGATAAAAAATAAATTAAAAGCTTTTCAAGTTATTAATAATATCTTTTTTTTGATTTGAGTTTGTTATAACTAATGATCAAACATTAGTCATACATATTTTATCATGACATTGAAAGTGATCATATTATATTGATTCATGTATCAAACAAATACATTATACATGTAATGTCGCTTAACATCAAACAAGATGTTTTGAAGTATCTCATGATCAAAAGAAAGGCGCTAATCCTAGCTGATGTGCTGTGCTTCCACAAGCAGAGGCATAGATAATATGTTCCGTTGTTCTGATCCTTTTTTGAGATGTGGAGGTTGATTCACCCATCATTGTTTTAAATTACTGTTCCTACTTTCGTTGTCATGTATTTTATATGTATTTTCGTTGTGTTCTTTATTTGCTTTTCCTTTTGTGTTTTTGATGGATCCTAGATAATATACTATCTATTTATAGTTTTTTTATTAATAACATTTGGAGTTTTCTTATAGTTTTTAAAATTATTTTTTTGTTTTTGTTTGTCATCATTTTATCATCCAATCACTACCGCAGAGCGGGTCTCTACCGAGCGCCCTACGGGTAGTGCTCGGTATAATTTACCGAGAACCATTGTTAGTTGCTTTTTAGTGCCACGCTGATTCACCAATTGAACACTTTCAATGCCTATTCTACATGTATTTTAGTTGTTTATTTATTTTTTTTTTGTCTTTTTGATGGATCTAGATCATTAAAATCTATATAGTTTTTGTTCTTACCTTAATATAAAATTATTTTAGTTCTTGTTAATTTCCATTTTCTATTTAACAAAACAAATGATTTTAGTTCGTGGTCCAATTGAACACTTATATACATTCATATTGCCTTTATTTTTAGTTGTTGTTGAAAAAATGTATGTTTTTGTACTTTTGCATTATTTTTAAAACTGATTTCACTTTTTTATTTAAAGAAACAAAACCTTTTAGCGTGGTCGCCATGACTTATTTTAGTTGCAGTGTTGCATCAATAATAGAAAAAATTCAAGTGAATTTCTCATCATCTGATGTATCTTTTTTCCACTCAACTTCAAGTGTGACCCCGATGCTAGTGGAGATGCTGTTGAAAAGTTTACTTTTTTTTTTTGTTGTTATTGGTCATCGGTTCGCTGCACGTATGTTAATGACAAATTTTCCCTCTCAATTTGTGTTGAGCTGACGTTGCCGGATTTCATCCTTTGTCATCGTCCAATTGCGATGTTGTTACTGGTCAGGTTGCAGTTTGTAGAAGTTTTGATCTCATCTACGTACTGTGTGTATTTACATCCAATAATTTTGGTAGCCCGATTAGACCTTACAATTTTTTTTTCTCGCCAATTTTATCTAGTACATTTGGCATGATTTATTTTGTTTACAGAGACCATTAGATCATCATAAATACAACTGTGCACGTTTGGTTTCTTTTTCTGATTAAATAATTTTTAGGTCCTCTTGGCTTTGTTTATTCTAGACTGTTAGATCAACCTAAAATCTAAAGGTATTCATTGTCCCTGATTAATCTTGTAATTTTAGAACCTTTTGAATAATGTGAGGGTTTTTTTTTTCTAAACACTGTTATATATTAGATATAATAATTGATTAATATTACCATGGTTTCCCCTTATATGGCAACATTTGCAATTTTGTGTCTGATGCTTCGTCCATTTTTGTTTTGTTTGTACAGAGATGGCAGAATCAATGGTCATGGTGGAGACCCCTCATAATGAGTTCATCACAGATCAACTTCCAGAGAGGCACACTCGTCTCAGGAGTTTCACCTATGATGAGATGTGTGCGGCGACACATGGCTTCGAAGAAGACCGCTTCCTGGGACAGGGTGGGTTCGGCCAAGTGTACAAGGGCTTTCTTGATAGCACCAATCAGGTTGGTTCACATGCCTGTGCTCAATGATGGTTGCAGATATGTTTGTGTGCTAATAAATCATATAATTCTTTATTGCTATTTCGTTGCTCAAAAAGACTAGATTGATCTTGATGAGTATAACTGAAGACTGAAATGGTTGACTGGTGTGTGCAAGAAAAGGTTGCTGTTTTTTTTATAAC
Organism: Hyparrhenia diplandra; assembly: GCA_015847255.1. NCBI lineage: Eukaryota > Viridiplantae > Streptophyta > Magnoliopsida > Poales > Poaceae > Hyparrhenia > Hyparrhenia diplandra. The sequence continues at coordinate 53,420 of JADLZK010003450.1, forward strand.
TGAATGTTGATCAATGTATATGGTTAATCCATGATAGTTGTTGCTAGTGCGTTAGTCTAATGAACTGGTGATCTTAAGTATGATCAGAGTAGCACCTAAAAGAAAGGATACATGTATTTTTTTTCTTTATCAAAAAAAAAAGGATGGGTAAGATATATTTGTTGGCTTTCATTTCTTGTATGATATTCTAATTCTCGAAAGGTGCCTGGACAGGAGGTGGCTATAAAGAGGCTTGATCTTCAGGGACAACAAGGGCATCGGGAATTCGTCACTGAACTTCTGATCTTGAGCAATGTGCACCACCCAAATCTTGTAAAACTCGTTGGATACTGCAACAGTCATGGTCAGAGGATTTTAGTTTATGAGTATATGCCTTTGGGTTCGCTGAACAGTCACATTCATGGTATGTTGCGAACCTAACATATATATATTTCTCTTTCGGATATATAGTAGTAATTTAGTGTAATGTCGATCCTTGCTTTTTATCCAGATCTCCCCCCTGGTCAGCTGCCTCTTGACTGGAGTACAAGAATTAAGATACTCCTTGGTGCTGCAAAAGGTCTTGAACATTTGCATCACAATCTCAGCCCCCCTGTCATCAATCGTGACGTGAAATGTGCAAACATTTTACTCGGAGCGGGGTACCATCCAAAGCTGTCTGACTTCGGTTTGGCAAAGCTAGGTCCAACTGGTGACAATACCCATGTTTCAACAAGAGTTATGGGTACACCTGGTTATTGTGCGCCAGAGTACTTGATGACTGGTAAATTGACAATAAAGACAGATATTTACAGCTTTGGTGTAGTTATGTTGGAGGTTCTCACCGGAAGAATGGCTAGAGATGAAAGACTCCCTGAATCCGAGAGAAACCTTGTCACATGGGTAAGCTTTCTGTTTTTTGTTTTTTCTTAGTAAAATTCTTTACTTGCTTCTCCTCAATGCTAGTATAATTGCCAATATGCTCATGAGGGAAAGTACGTCCTCCTATCTAATATCTCAGTTTCTTCATTTAAAAAGGCTCTCATAAGCTGAGCTCATGCTCTTCCTCCTTCGATGCCCAAAAAATGTTGTTTATTCATTTTTTTTTCTTAACCATTTGTCATGTCAAATTTGTTATTTTCATAATTAAAAAATCAAACTTGTTAAGTACTTCTATCACCTTCATGTCATCGTTGTAGACTGTATATTAAAGGCAAGAAACTTAAGTCTAGGTTTTTTTTTTTTTTTTTTTTTTTTGAGGGAAGTTGGTTGTGGGCGTGGTTTATTATGAATAACCAAGTTTTAGTCCTTGTAGGAATGAATTTGGATGGGTATATTTCTTCTAGATTAAAATAGAACATAAAAACCATTCTAGATAACTCATGGGTTGGGCTGTGGGCGTTGTTATATGCCTTAATAAGTTTTAGTCCAAGATTAAAATAGAACATAAAAACCAGGACGAGGATCAGGAATTTTTTTCTTTTCTTTCCCTTCTTCTTCCTATCCACACCTGAATAAATTCCATTCAAAAAAAAATTTATCTTCCATGCCAGTTTTTTTTTTCTTTTCTTTCCCTTCTTCTTCCTATATATCGTGCATGGATTCCATTCAAAAAAAAATATATCGTGCATGGAAGATGGAAGGGAATGAAACTAAGATTCGGGTGAAAATCTTCTCCCCTCCAATTTTAATTTGTGTCAATTTATGTTGGAGATACACTTGACTTGCACAAGATGGTGATTATTTTGGTGTACATTCTAATAGAATTGGTATGACTACAAATTCAGACATGAATAAGGAATATTTCACCTGATTAATTCTTGCCACACATTTAGTCTAGGTGCTGAACTATTCTATATCATCCGAATATTTTTTTTCTTAACATGCCAAAAAAAATCTGAGGGAAGTTTTTCATCTGGGTACGATGTAGCAAAACTATTACTTAAATGCCATTCAACAGATGTATTCATTTCCTTTTGCAATTACATGCCATGACCTTTCTTTTACTTTATGGTTTCAGGCTCTCAGCTTTCTCCGCACACGGGAAATGGACAATCTGGTAGATCCAGCACTGCGGGGTCAGTGCTCCCAGCCTTGTTTGGAGCATGCCTTTTTTATTGTTTCACGCTGTATCAGTGAATCACCCAATATGAGACCAGACATGCGAGATATTGTCGCCTCTCTCACTGTGATCTCAGAAGTCAGATACAGAAGGCGGTCGGACCGTGGCGGACGCGGCACACCAACAAGAACTAGCTCTGATCGGAACACTGGACGCAGCACGCCAAGAAGAACTAGCTCTGATCGTGATAGGAACCCTGGACGCAGCACACCAACAAGAACTAGCTCTGATCGGAACCACCAGGGCGACGATCAGGGAGAAGGAAACTGAGGAATCCAGCGCATAGCAAAACAATGGTGCTCTTCTGTTGCTGCATTTGTGGTGGTCAGTTACTGCCTGTTTCGCAGCAAGAAACTTGTAATGTCTGTTCGAATGATATGGTTGAATTGCGGGGAAGTACATGGCCATGATGAAGATATTTTCCCCCTTGCAGTTCGTAGATATCGGGTGTGAACTCTTGTTGTGTTTGTTTGTTGTATTGATGACGATGGTTTGTCAGACGCTCTGTTTGCATGTTGTATTGATGACAATGGTTTGTTTCCCTTACTTTTGCTGTTGATGCTGCTCCTGAAAGAGTTTGATTTACATTGTGTCCAAGGAACTTATCCCTGATCTCATGCGTATAATGTTTAGCCACAAAGTTTCTAGGATGATTGGGTCCTTGTACAGGAATCGAGGTCTCTTTTAGACAGTTTTTTTTTTCTAGGATGATTTGGATATGTCTTGTACAGGAATCCAGGAACACCGCTGCTCGTGGGTCCATTTGAGTGAACGTTTTTTTTTTTTCCTGCAGAGATTGGGATTGTGACCCTGCAGGCACTGTACCAAGTTCCCAGTGACACTGCCTGCCATGTCCAGTGTGATTATCCAACACTCTAACTGATGTTTCACTAAAATCTTTGTTGGGCAGTTCATCTAAACCAAAGTGGTAAGACATTCGTCGTATTGTCTTTGACAGAAACACGGTGTGTACGGGCATGCCACTGCAGAGGTTGAGAGGGAACAGGGCATGCTTTTACCAAAATCATTTTTCAATAACCTTGTGAGGAACTGAAAATAATTATTACCTTTCCAAAATGGCTCGCTATAGTGGAGTTTCTCCTGTTGGATTCGCAATCAGACCCTTTTGACAATAATTTTCGTACATCAAACATGTCAATTGTCAAGAATGTCAGAGCCACACGTATCAAAAGAACAAAAATACAGAGATCATCTCTTCAGTGGGTTTGACATTTCTGAAGAGATATAAAGCAGCCTCTTCTCCAGAACAACTCCATGATACTGTAACTAATCTAACACAAGTTTTTCTTCTTTTCATGTGTATAGGAAGTTGTGTTCTCTTTCTCCTACTTGTACACTAACTATTGACAATCTTAATGAAATTAATAAAAGAAAGTTTACACCGATGACTTGCAGCAGCCTTTCTGACCTACCAACAAAACTTTATCTGGCAAGTGAACTCAATATGATACAAGATACAATTCCTGCAAAACTTCATGGAAAATACCAGCTGAATCTTCACATGAAAACATTGCTGCTGATTTCAACATGTTCTTTTGGTGATCAGGCAGTCCAAGCATTAATCAACAATACAGATCTTGTTGGAAGCTATGACTTCAAACTGGACTCTAGATGAGTTCAGCCTCCAGATGTTTCAGTGGAATTCTGCCTTCCCTGCTAAAAGCAATTGAGAATATAGTGAACCCACTGCACCTCAACTTTGTAAAATCTTTCTAGATCAATAAGGCCATTCGTTGTTCCATGCAAACGTGGTATAAATATGAACAACATTACTTCGAGTTACCTTTTTCAAATATTCTATAGAAAGAGAATCTTGGTTGAGCAGGGACACATCACTCATTATGTCCAAGCATATCAAATATTTTAGGAATAACAAAACCACATAGAAGTAGGAAAAAATAAAGCTAGTAAGAAGCAAGGGCTCTGATAATGACATGCAGGACCTGGTACCAAAAGTCATGAAGAGTTATTTTTGGTAAACTTTTGACTTTATTGGCATACCTTGCTCTTGTCAAGCCATCCAAGTCCCCTAGAAAGCAGGCCGATTCTCCTGTTAGGTGCATCTTGGTTTGGTTCTTGATTTATCTTCCCAAGAGCATGGTCCGCACGAGGTGAACTAAAGAAGATTCCAAGTAAATGAAGTATAGTAGTATGAAGTTAGAGTTCAAGCTTCTTAAATTAGTAAATATATTAATCAAATGTTAGTGGGACACGTGGAAAAAATGGAGAGGAAAAGAAACTAACTCAAGCAATAGTTAGCATAACACATGAAAAGTTGTCATGCCGAGTGTCAAGTTATAGACTTCCAATAATAGCTCGTAAGTGATCCAGATGCTTGGAAAGTGCAAGTTGCATGTAGCCAAAACATACCTTGAAGAGAAAGTTTGGTTGGCTTTAACCTGCCCAGCCTGGTATTGCTTTGTAGCTTCCAGCATCGTTTCTGCCATTACAGCTCTTTTCTCCATTTGTGAAAGTGCTGCCATTGCTGCTTCATACTTCTCCTGCATATAGAAGGTACAAAAAAATAGGCACCTGCCTTCTTAGACATAAGAAACTGTGCATGTCACCAAGAAAGTAGCACTTTCAAAAAAAACTGCTTGCAGAAGTTTTGCCAAGAATTAACCTGGAGCAAGTGAGCAGCGTGCTTTTGTTCAGCAGCATCTCGCTCAGCGGCTATGCGGGCATCTTCTGCCACCTTCTGTTCTTGCTCCATTCTTAACAAGATCTGTAGAGGTAAGTTAATGTGTGGATATTTTTAGTGACAATCAGATGTAATAATGGACTTTGGAGGACCAGGTAATATGATCTTTAAGACCCAAAGATCATAGCCACAGAATGTATGAAGTAAGACAACACCTGAAGCATTACTTGCTCTTCCTCTTGCTTGTCTGAAAAAGCTTTTCGCAGTCCATATACCTCTGCTTCCAGCTTCTCAACCTGTGAATCTTTTCCAGGTCAATGGTCCATAAAGAAAATAAATAGGCAAAGGGATAATTCATTGACTAAAGTAGTATATAGATATTCTTGAAGTACTAGTATTTATTAGTTAAGAAAGAACTCAAACACAATAAGTACTGGCCTACTGGGAGATTCAACTTTCTTGAAACCATATGCCAACAGATACCAGAAAAAGTGATTCCAGTTAGCATCATACCTTAGCACTCAACATACGTCTGTTGTCATGCTCGACCATCTCCATCAAAGCAGTTTCCAATTCCTCACCCCTTGAAAATATAAAGAAATATTAGCACAAAATTAAGTCGTAATTCAACTTGTGAATAGTTTTTACTAGATGATGAGGACAACCATTGTCCAGATTCATGGAACAGCCTTCATTTCAAAAGTAATAATAGACTTAACTGTTGCCAGTTGAACTGTAGTAGCATGCACTGTGACTCGTCTAAGTCAAATCCAAATTGGATACTGAAAGGACCAAAATGCCCCTAGTATGCACGGAGTATGTTTGGAATCTAGCCCTAAGTGTAATTGTTGATATGTTAAATCTGCTCAACCAAGTACAATTGTTTAGGTTATTGTATCTACTGTCTAGAGCTGAAATGCTGAATACTTATATTGAACATAAGTTGCTAGACCCAAGTAGGCCCTGGTATTGACTGCAGGTGCATGTTCATTCCAATGTCCGTGCTCTGCTAACCTTGGTCAGTAATGAACTAAGACACTATTCTAGTATGATCATAGGTTACATGGCCATACATTGTTGAGTTGGCTTCACACTTAACTTCCCTAGTTCCTAAGCGGGCGATCAATCAAAGAACTGTTCAGGGACTAGAAAATAGGCATTGGGTGACAGACATCAAAGATGCTCTAACGGTCAGGATTCATGCCATGAATAATGCCTATCGATATGGAACTCAGCGGAAGAATTCTGCACCCTGATGTGCAGGACCAGCATGCATGGAAGTTGACCAACCCAGGTACACACCTGGAAATCCACCAACAAAGCAATTTTTTTGTGGGCACTATTCGTTTTGCCCTTTGGAAAAGTATCTGGGAATCTTGGGTTCCATTGCGCTGCAAATTTTTCTTGTGGCTGGCTCTTCTGAATCATTGTTGTACGGCTGATAGACTTCCTAAGTGAGGCCTCCCGCACAGCACCTCGCTCACCTCTGTGATTAGGAGGAAGAAAATGTGCAGCACCTTCCTATTTCCTCTGGTGGTGTCAAAGAGGGTTTAGCAACCCTCCAGTGTGTGGATTTCCTTTCTTGGCTCCAATTCCTGATGTTGGCACATTCTCAGGATGATGGAGTGGATGCCTCAAACAGGTTGACAAATAATTCAGGAAAGATTTGAACACTTAGGTCATTCTTGCCACTCGGTGTCCCCTAAGGCAAACCTAGTTGAGGGTTGTCGGGAGAGACATCAGGGAAAACACAACAATGTAATGTGCGGCTGGTGCAAAGCATCTCTTTGAGGTAGTCCTGACTTTTTGCATAGTTTTTGTGGTGTTTTCTCTTGGTTGGGTCGTTGTCCTTTGTTTCACTGGCACGCTAATTATGTCCTGTGGGGTGATGTGGTGTGGGGTTTGTAATTGGTTCATTTTCTTCTTTAATGAAATGATACACAACTCTCCTGTGTTTTCATGAAAAAATATAACCCAAACCTGAGATCAGCTGATCTTTTCTCCTCAAGCAGCTTGCATAGTTCAATCTTTAGCCATGACACCTGTATGTGCAGCATTGCAATGTAAAATTCACCACATATACATAAGAAAAATAGTCTCTGAATACTTGGGTTGTAAAGATACGTCAGGATATAATTCTAAGCTAGAAATATGAAAATTATGAACAGAACCAGTCAGTTTAACAAAAATAAAAGACTGATACTGACATGGAACCATTAGAGCATCTCCAAGAGATCATATAATTTGTTTTAAGCTAAATATGGCTATTATTCAATGAAAAATGTATCCAACAGATTGGCCAAACTGCTCTCCAAATCTAGCCGCTCGCCATCCCGAAAATTTGGCTTGCCATATTTGGATAGCCAGCATCGCTCGCCCCCACAGTTTCCCACACGCTCTGCGGCTCCTTCTCGTGTGTGGCATCCTCTTCCCGCACCTGCAGCTCCTTCCCGTGTGTCACGCCCTTGCTGGCGGCCAACGGATGATAACTCATGCGTCTGCAATCTGGACGCCACTCTCACAGAAATAGGAAGGGAAGTCCCTCACGGCTCGCTCAGTCAGATTCTCGTGGAACATCTGGCATGCGGCCACCCGCATGGATTACAACAGGGAGCAATGCCCCTCTGCACACCTCACCGCATCTAATTGACCAGGAGGAGAGCATAGAGGAGGTGCTGCTGCTGTGCAAGCAGGTGGATGCCTTGTGTAGGGAAGTGCAGCACCTGTTCTGTGCAACGTGGTTCACCACCGACAGCAAGCCGAGCTGCCACTGTCCATGCCCCCGAGGTGGTTGATGATATGGTTTAAAGTGATGTTGCTCAAGTTTAATCCAAGCCTAATGATGTGGCAGCAGGTTCAATAAATAGAGAGCCACCTTTAGACAAGCCAATTTCCATACCCAAATTTAGCCATACTCTTGGAGTTGCTCTTAGGAATCAGCAGATATTTTTAACCAGGAGTTTAAATAATATATATTTGAACACAAAGAAAAAATATGATACTTTTCATATTGTTCACAGAAATGAAATGGCATATCCGAAAGATAAATACTATTGGAGGGGTTGTTACCTGATCTTGAAGATCAACACCAGGATCCAAATCATTATCCAGTATAGAACTAGTACTAAGATAGGTCTCAAGATTTGCTGGCCCAGTCTCTCCATTCAGCTTTGAACCATCTAGCCCTTCCTTGGACTTAACTGGTGAGCACACAATTGAAGGATCATGTTTAAAGCTATACAGTTTGGTTGCTAATCCCTTCTTATCTTTCCAGGAGCCACGGTTTCTCGATCTTTCCTCCATTGCAGTTAAAATTTCAGGCCTGTGCTTTTTCCTTAACTCTTTCAATCCCATTTCTCTAACTGATTGAAAGCCCATACAAGCTGTCAATACAAGCTGGCTGCTGTCAAAAGTAGATCCAGCAAGAGACTGCAGTAGTGTAATTGCATCTCCGGCATCTTTTGTGGTCACCAGTGCAGGCCCTGCAAATTAATGTATAAGACAACACAGCAAAGTTGGTTGCACATAAAATTAGTAAAAAAGGAACAAATAAAAGAAATTTTAACATTTTCCGGATGTTAATAAATAGGATAAGAAGGGACAACTAATACCATATAAATCCAGCAAAGCAAGCGTCGTCCTGAACAACATTGTACGATTTCCTTCGAAAAGGATGACATCCCAAACGCGAAGTACTACAAGAGAGGTAAAGTCTTACTTAGATATCAATAGCACACATATGGTAACAGAATATGTAACCTACAAAGACATAAGATTTTCCATATGCTGATATTAGGATTTAAAAGTTAGTCAACCACCAGAAGGGGGCTAACCAATCTTACAGCGGTGAACTACCAACAAAATATTGTAATAGCACACATATCATAATGAAAGAACCAAGACACTGTATAAAACCTGACCACTTTCCCATGGAAGCATATTGATGAAAATCGAAAGAAACCATGGTCCAGTCACCCATCCCACTTGAACTCCCAAGAAATCCATATGTTTGGCTGAAGAAAATTGCAATTGATGTAAGTGCCAGGTAATAACCATAACAAGAACCTTCAATGGAAGAAACATTAAGTGTAGATACTTTGACATACAGTGCCTTCAAAATATTAAGCAATAGTGACACAAACATATGTGATTTTTTAACATATAATTAAACATCACAAAAACGAAAAACATACCCAATTTAGGGAACCTTTCTCGTACAACCTCCTCAAGGACGAGTTGGTCAACCTGTGTATTGAGCAGCAACATAGTTCAAATGTTCCATGGAAAAGAGTGCAGGCATCAAGATCCACAAATTCAAAAGTACCTGAGATTCAATCATTTCTTCAGTGTAGTATCCATTAAAATAATCATCAATAACCCCTACTAAAGCCCTGAAATTAAAAAGAATGTGAAAATGGAGAAGCCACAGAGTCTTGCACTAAAAAAAGGTCATTAATTGTTTTCCTTTCATATACAAGGTACATTTAATGTAGACATACCAAAATGCATTTTCTTCAGGCATGAATAACAAAAATAGCCCAGCAAAGAAGTTCATGGCCTGCAATAGAAAACAAGTGGAGATAAATATAGCTATAAACTTTGGTCATAGTGGTTATTTCAGAAATCGGTTTAAACTCTTCAAGTGTGAGGCATGTTGAAGGCAAGCTAAATATAGTAATAAACTTCATAGTACATGTAGTGATTTCTCTGACCTGATAAAGATGGCTACAATGAAATTCTTTATGTGGAGAAAGACTTCACTGATTTTACATTATGTCAAATCCCTTCTGAAGTTACCATAGGTATATGGTGTAAGAAGTATTTTGCTCAACAGAAGTCCAGAACTAATGATTGAAAATTTGTAGCTTATCATAGGCTCATATCTTATAATGGATCTCTCAACATTTAAGGCCATACATTACAATTTTGCTCAAATGCTCAACTGAACATCATAACCATGACCTTCTATTGCATGCACCAATTAGGATTACATTCTATACAATTAAGCTAAAAGGAGGCTACATAAAAAAACAAAATTCCTTCAACTGGCATCAGTTTACCTGGCAGTACCCAACTGATGGATTATGCCTTGCATATGCGGTTAATAACCGCCTCAAAGCATTCCTTCCATCCTCATCTAATGCAGGGTGTCCTGGAAATGTTCGTGGTAAATCCTGTAACGAAAACAGAAATGAAGTGTATAGAAACACTAGAGCGTGTCAACCATGGCAGCTTCCTCTAAATTGAAACCGTTGCAGAAAAGAACCTTCTCTATCTGTCCTTTCCACTTCTCAGGTTGTGTAACTTTGCTCGGTGCACTTCTCTGTTCGTTGACCACTGGATCCACGAGGTCCTTTTCATCCAATGTCGCAGTCCTGTCATCAAGCAATTTGTTGTAGTACCCAGTAATCCTCCGAGCACCGACACCCACAAATGCTTGCCATATCTGCAGGGAAGTCAACAATATGTGAGCATAAAGGCATCAAATCTCACACACTAAGAAGACAACAGCGATTTGCAGAACTGGTTGCAGTTGCACCTCTCCTCTAAGAGCCATTGGCACGCCTCCCCGAACCAAGCTCTCAAGCTCCTCCCTCCAAGGAAAATAAGACCCATCATTGGCTCCCTCCAAAGCAGTACCTGTAGAATCATCAGGTGTCTCCTGTCCAAGTTCCACCTTCTCTGCAACACAAGACTCCTCAACCTGAGCCGGATCTCCGTCATGACTCACTTCTGCAGTCCTTTCTTCCTCTTCAATGGAAGCAAGCTGTGCTCCATCCTTTCCATGGGTATCATTTGCACCATTGCCACCCTTCACTACCCGTGAGCTCATCATTTTGTCGATGATGCTAAGCGCTGCCCATTACCCGCCGCCGAGACTCAACTTTTATGGGCTTCAGTTCATCCAACAACCCCTTATCCAAGAAGAGCTCTACCAGCTTTTCCAAGTTGCCATTATTCTCTTCTTCCAATTCTTCTGAGCTTCCATTCAAATCTTTTAGTTCTTCAAAGTCCCCATTTGCTTCCATCAATCCCTCTAAGGCTTTGATTCCTTCCCTAGAGCTGCTACTAGTCTCCTCTTGCACTTTGTCCAAGTCAGTAACATCTTTCAGATCTTCTAACTTACAATTTGCTTCTGGTGATTCACCACCGGTATCAGCTTCCTTCGGGTTTTCCAATTTATTGCTATCTTCTGCATTCTCAGCCCCCTCCTCTTCTCCATCATCACAATGTATTCCGATGCCGTTATTCTCTTGCGCCTGTCCTGCTCCTGTGGCACCATCCCTGGTACCTGCATATGGTGAAACGCTGGGTGTGGCGGGCACATTGGCTGACTCAGCCAACCTGTCCAAGAAGTCCCTCCATCTGTGCGCCCTCTCCTCCTCCTCTTCCTAACAATGAAAGAATCCCCCAAAATCAAGATGAAAACTTCCCCATAAACAGACAAGGAACACAACATTTCAAATTACTACCTTGTAAATCTTGGCGTACTCGCGGAAACGCTGCACATGCTGTGGCCGCACCGCGAATCCATAAGCGTCCCTGCGCCAAACCTCAGGACCATCAACCACAGCTCCCGGAGGGAACCCCAACGACGGCATTAGCCCCCACAGGCAAAATATGTACGAAAACAAGGAACGGAACAAGAGACGATAGGAGGCAGGCGAAATGGGGACCCCGCCTGCCTTTTTGTGGGATTTACCGTGGGGACTCGGCGTCCATGGGGATCAGCGCGCATTAAAGAAGAAGCGACAGGGCGACCTCGGCACCGCACGCCATGGATTGACCAAAGCCATAAACCCTAGCCCGCGCGGGCCCCGAGATCCACGCACATGGGATGGGATGGAGGAGGAAATTCTGGAATCAGGATTGCAACGGATCGCGGCAAGACCGGGTGAGAGGAGCCACGCGCTCTGGCGTCAACTGCACCGCATCCCCCTGCTCTGCCGCCGCGGCGCCCGAGGGATGCCACGCGCGACGGATTGAATTGAAATTGAATTGGAGAAGAAGGAGATGATGAAAGAAGCGGCAGCGCAGACTGGGGAGGGACGGGCCGGACGGCCGAGGAGGAGACCGAAAGAAGAAAGAAAAAAAAAAAAGGTCATTTCGCGTCGACGCGAGAGCGCGGAGCACGTGGCGCGACGCACGACGATGTCGCGCACGCGCACGCCCCGGCGCGCGCGCTTCTGCCCTGCCGCCCTCCTGCATGGATTTCAATTTCAATTTGGAGAAAGAGTACGGTGCGGTACGAACCTTTTTGTACTCGAACTCGCCCATGGCCGCCGCCGCCGCCGCCGCGGCGGTGCGGCTCCCGGCGCGCGCCGTGGTGTCCGGTCGGGGCGCAGCGACTCGTCGAACACCTCTGACTGACGCGCGCTCGTGCCGACCGGCGCAGCGCCGCAGCCCGGAGGAGGAGCAAAGGAGAAGGACGGAGAGCTTTGAATGGGTTTTTTTAAAAAAACTAATCGCCTGAGTTTGACCTGGTTATGGTGAGAGAAGAGAATGGTCAAAATGGACAAATTGCGCTTAGTATAAGGAAGTTATACACAAATTGTGCATTAGAGATCGACCAATTCGGTTAATGATGAATCAGGCAGGCACACTGGCATCTTTAATCATGGCAGGGAGGGGGCCGACCGTGCGTGGTGTTACTACTCCTGTGTTGTGTGGCTGTGTCAGATTCCCAGCTCCAAGCTTTCGCCCGCCCTACCTCTCATCGGGTGGTTTGGGGAGGAATGGATACTTCTGTAGCCAGTGTGCAGGATCAAAGCAGAGGACAGTGTCCATGCAAGGTGTTTATACCACCATGGTGGTTATCTACTGTACTTGTCTACGGCTATAGCTACCTCTCTTGTGTTGAGGTGTTGAAGAGCAGCCAAATAAGTGCTAATCTGTTGGCTAACTTGTTGAAAAGCAGCCAAATAAGCGCCAATCTAGAGTATTGACTAACTTGACTGTGCCTTCAGCTTGTGCTGCTCACTTGTCACTTGCATAATTGGTTGGCCAATTTTAGATACACACACATGACACCCTGCCTGTATGGAAGATGTGAATTGGGGTGCACGCTTCCGAGGCTGGACTGAAGAGGACAGGGCTCCTCCCTACAGTTACAGAAGATCTGGTGGCAGAGTGAGTGGGCCTTAGGCTGTCTCCAACAGATACCCTATAAACATACGATGCATAGGAGGATTTGAGCATGCTACAAAGTAAAATATCCGACATGTATAGGCGAGGCGTCTCAACAAGCAGACCCGGCGGAGGGGATGGATATGCCGAACAGTTTTGCACAAAGGACGCTTGATCTTTTTAAAATCAACTAAGGACATATCTAAAAATATCTTTTCTCGGCTCTTTTACATCGGGGAACCCTAAGAGAGAAACAAAAATTGTGTTGGACGCCCTTCTTCTTCCCTGGATCGGACAGAGGAGCCCGAGGCCGCGTTGAAGCCGTATGAGCCCATGCGCCGCGTCAGGGGACCGAGGCGGTGTCGAGCTTGCCCGCGAGGGAGGTGGGTGGGGGCGGAGCCCATGCGCCGGGCCGGGCGGCCGGGTCGGGCTTCTTCCTCGACTCGACAACTCCGACCAGGGAGCTCGCCGTGGTGGATCCCGGAGGCACCGTCGCCGCCCGCCTCACCCCAAGCGGTCGTGGGCCCACCACCGATGTTTCCCTCAGCCCGGGGAGGCGACCCGATATATCGGCTCCCTCTCTCTTCCTCTCCCAAAATCGGTCGTGTGTTGCCTCCTCTCGTTGGAGGCGGTTTTTAGCACCTAAAACAAGCGCGCACGATGTATTTTGCATTTGCCTCTCACTTTAGGTGGGCTGTTGGAGACCGTCTTAGATGGTCACATTTGTTTCTTGGAGACTTATATGCATGAACATGGTCACATTTGTTTCTTGGAGACTTATACGCATGAACAAGTCAAAATAGTCGAACAAATCTTGAAGATCTAATCCTAAATATCAAATGCTCTATTTCTTTTTCTTTTGATGAGATTTTCTCACCGGGTTTTCTCATGTGAGGTATTTAATGAGGCAACAGGTAAAACATATGAGAGATGCATGTTATGTACTCTTTTCCCCTGTGTGTGTTTTGGTGTTGTTTTTAATGAAGCATATGTTGAATATTGAGTCAAAGAACAAGTGTGAAACCTGACTCAATATGATGGCCAATTAAATGCAAAAAGGAGGGGAAAGTCAAGTTGTTCACAAATTGTATTTCAGATATTTACATTCCCTCCTATAAATAGGTGATCATTTTCATGAGATGTAACAAGTAGTGAAAGTGGATGAAATACAGAGCTTCTCCTCTACCCAAACATATGTGTTCTTGTGTTCTTCCTATACTAACACCACATACAAAAGTAGTTTATTTCTAGTAAATCAACTCTTCACACACATGTAACACAAGCACAAACAAGAACACTATGAACACAAGAGTGAAGAGAAAAAAAGGGAGCTCACTATATTCTATTCTTTCTTTTCCATGTACAAGCGAGAAAATGGCCTCGTGTAAACATGTCATGTTTCTAGTTTTCTAAATGAAAAAAGATAGCTAATGCCATCAATATCAAAATATTTATAGTCATATCAATTAATTGGAGTATTGTCATCACAAGAAATGTTTTATAAAACTAACTATCGTGATTCAAAATAAACTTAGATATTAAAGGCGCAAAAAAAATAAAATAAAATAGGAAACTTCGCATTTACCCCAAACTCATACCTACCTTCCTGGTCCATTTCTTATTGTTTTGGCTAGCCAATTGCCTCATATAGAGATTGAATCAAATGTTCCTATCTCAACTCTTCATTCTTTGTATCTGTTACGATCCTAACAAAATACATGCATATAAACAGAAGATTTTTTGCATCGGTTTATACGTTATAAAGTTTTGAGTTATCAACTTACACGCACCTTAAGAAAACTCAACTTTTTTATACAAGGTAGACTAATGCTTCAAAATGTTTTTGTAAATACTCAGGTAATTGTAAGAATCTGAAGTGTCGTATATAATGTAGATTTTCTTGTTTTTCTTATGATAAATCGCAACTTCAGAAGAGGACTAACATCTCTGATTTGGCTTCCGACCAGGCTATGTTATTTTTTAAAAGTTGTTTACGCATATCATTAACATTACTTGCCACTATAGTGAGTAGGTAGTAGAACTTTTTGATTTTTGTCAATGTGTTCGAATAACCTTTGAGAAGTGATGTTTTCTTTCTAATGTATTTGCAAAACATGTCAGTAGCAGGGCTCACTGTATCACTTTGACACTTCGCTTCACAATAATGTTCTACTCGCTTTCTCCGATAAGTTCTAAATTCAAACTATTGCACAAAAGAACCTTTCTATCTGCCATTTCCACTTCTCAGGCAGCGTAACTTTGCTCACTACACTTCTTTGCTCGTTGACCACTGGATCCACGAGGTCCTTTTCATCCAATGTCACGGTCTTGTCATTAAGCAATTTGTTGTAGTACCCAGTAATCCTCCGAGCACCGACACACACAAATGCTTGCCATATCTACAGGGAAGTCGACAATATGTGAGCGTACATGCATCAAATCTCACACACTGAGAAGACAACAACGTTTTTTGCAGAACTGGTTGCAATTGCATCTCTCCTCTAAGTCATTGGATTGCCTCCATGAATCAAGCTCTCAAGCTCATCCCTCCAAGGAAAATAAGACCCATCATTGCCTCCCTCCAAAGGAGTACCTTTAGAATCATCATGTGTCTCCCGTCCAAGTTACACATTCTCTACAACACAAGACTCCTCAAGCTCAGCTAGACCTCCGTCACGACTCATTTCTGCAGTCCTTCCATTCTCTTCAATATAAGCAAGTTGTGCTCCATCCTTTCCATGGGTATCATTCGCACCATTGCCACTCTTCACTGCCCGAGAGCTCATCATTTTGACGATGATGCTAAGCGCGTAAGGAATTGAATTGTATTAAGGAAGAAGAACAAGAAGCGGCAGTGCAAATTAGGGAGGGACGACGAGGAGGAGACCGGAAGAACAAAGAAAAAAAAAGGTCATTTCGTGTCGACGCTAGAGCACGGAGCACGTGGCGCGCGACACGATGTTGTTGTGCACGCGCCGCGGCCTGGCGTGCTTCTGCCCTGCCTCCTGCATGGATTTCAATTTGGAGAAAGAGTATGGTGTGGTACTTAAGCCCGAGGCGCCCATGTCCGCCATCGCGGCACAACTGTCGAACACATCTGACCTGGCACAGCACCGTAGCCCCTGAAAGAGGAAGGAGCAAGGAGAAGGACAGAGAGCATTTAATGGGATTGGAAACTAATCACCTGTGTTTGACCTGGTTGTGGTGCGAGAATGGTAAAAATGGACAAATTGAGCTCATTTTAGAAGTATACACAAACTGTGCATTAGAGATCCGCCAAATCGGTTAATAATAATGCATCTGGTAGGCTGTAAGCACACCGGTACCTTTAATCGCAGGGCGTCTCTAATGGTGACCAAATAGTTTGTCGAGGAGGAATTCTATTGGCTATAAGCGGTAATTTGCAAATAGCTAGCTAAATGAGTTATAAAATTAATAAAAAAGTAACACTTTTATTGACTATCAATGAGTGAGACCAAATAGCTAGCGACTACTAAATCCGTTTCAAATTATAGTTCGTTTGACTTTTTAAACCCCAACTTTGACCACTCGTTTTATTCAAAATTTTGTGCAAAATATCACTTCTTTTGTTATGACTTTGCTTTATTAACAAATGATATTTATAAATGACTTAAATTTGACTTTTTTTGTACAAATTTTTTGAATAAGATGAGTGGTCAAACTTAGGGTAAAAAAAAAAGTAAAACTAACTATAATTTGAAACGGAGGGGGTAATAAATAGCTAATCTAGCTCGATCTCCTAGAAACATCTCTCTCACATAACTCTCGACTATTGTGTTTTTTTATTTATATGTCTCATCTAACTAGTTATTTATAAATCGTCCTAGAATCACCATTGGAGACGCCCTCATGGCAGGTTGTCGATCGTGCATGGTGTTACTATTCTTGACTTCATGTGTTGTGTGGCTCTTTATCTAAAAAAAAAATGTGTTGTGTGGCTATGTCAGGTCCCGACTCCCACCTCCCGAGCTTTGGTCGCCCGATCGTCTGGTGGTTTGGTGAGGAATGGATACTTGTGTGGCCAGTGTGCAGAATCAGAGGATACTAGCATTGAACCGTTGATCAAGTGTCCGTGTAAGGCGTTCGTAGTATAACCACCACACGGTGGTACGTTGTCTACTTGTCTACGACTATAGCTAATCTCTGTTGTGTTGACGTGTTGAAGAGCAGCCAAATACGCGCCACGATGAGCACCACAGCAGTACCACACTAGTCCCCCAATCTGGTGGCTAACTGGAATGTGTCTTCAGCTTGTCCCGCTCACTTGCCACTTGCGTTATTAATTGGTTGGCTAATTTCAGAAACACACACGGCAGTGAATTATGGTGCATGCTTCAAAGGCTGGACCAAAGAGGACATGGCTCCTCCTGCAGTTCCAGAAGATCTGGTGGCCAGACTGGGTGGGACCCAAGGGGGTTTGGTTTGGTTTCGTTGGACTGTTGGAGAGTCGCACCACTTGCCACATGGCTGCATGGCGCGTGGAGAGTCGCGCTCGTGCAGGCCCGCAATGTGATCGTGGACGGATTTGTTGGGGATGGGCCCCGAGAGCCCGCGCTGTCGCTGTAGTTGTACGTAGCAGCATTCTCTCACTCCACGTCGCGGTGCAGTTTGCGAACGCTTGCGACCTGTCCCCTTCTCTCGGCCCGGAGGTGAATCGGATCATGCGCGTGCGTGCGAGCTTGCTGGCCGACGGCCTTGCGCCTGTGGGGAAGGCCAACCCGTGAGCCTGTGGAGTCGGTTCTTGGGCCGGCGTAGGCTGATGGCCTTGCTTCGCCTTCCTTCCTTGTACGATTATGTTATGGGCTGGCAGGCACGGTCGGTCCATTTGTTAGGTACAATAATTTTTTTCCCCGTGAGGCCCACTGCGTACCCATTGCCGGACAGGACACGAACCAAGCTAGTAAAGGACAGATTGACATCAGCAGTCCACGCTTCCAAAAATATCTTTGCCATACCTAAATTATAATGATGATAATGTAAGCCTCCACTAAGATGATGCCCCACTGATATATGGTCCTCTCAAGAGGAAACACACTAAATATGAAGTCATTTTGCACAGCAATACAAATTTCTATAAGTGTTTTTTAATATAAAACCTGATCTAGATAAATTGATCTCAATCGAAATTTACCCATGTGTTTGGTTGGGGGTCGGGCGAGCTGGGTTGGAGTGAACCCGTTTTTGATGCGTTTGGATGGAGGATGAGGGGGTTGGAGTCATCCCCGGAGGGGAATATTCCGCCCGGATGCGGGTCGACTTCATCCGCCAAATCGGGCGGGACGGAGCCAACCCACACGAGGGTTCGAGGCGTGGCCATCTCGCTCCGTCTTCATCCGTCCGCCGACCACGACTCAAGGCTCGTGCGTCTGCGGAAGAAGAAGCGAACCGATCCTCAGAAGGCCGCGGCGGCTTCGAACGCGGCGGCTTCGCCCGTGGCGCGAACTCGCATGCGCGGTGGCTCGCCCGTGGTGACCCCGAGGCCGGCTGTGGTTTCGAAGGAAGAAGCCGCGGCGGCGGTTCGGCGGCGCTGAGGCCGCCCATCGATCCCCATCGGCTGCTCCGTTGTAGAAGAAGAAGAAGGACTCGGATGTAAATAAAAATCTTTTTTGTGTGTTCACTTTGTAAAAGTGGTAGAGAGAAGGATTTAAGTATATGGGCCTAGTTAGTTTCGACACATGCGGGGGTTCGTGATGCAAAGTGCTCGTCTGATGAGAATGACACATGGGACCCTCTAACGGAGTGAATATGCCATCCATCCCTATATCAATTCCTCCAGCCAGAACAAAAATCCGGGGACAGAGTCAACCCATCCCAACAAAGCCAACCAAACATGAGGAGGGTTGGAGTCATCCCTAAAAAGCGGATTGGAGTGACTCCAACCCACAACCAAACACACAGTACGTTATATGGGGGATACGAGGAGAAGCGTGAACACAAAATATCTAAAAAGATATAGTAGTTCATCGCGTGTCGTTTGGCTTTTTAGTTTTGGCTTAGTTTGCCAATAAAATCCATAAAAAGTCATATCAAATCAATCCATTCATCACATCTATGTTTATTATTTGAAAGTTTGTATCAGTTGTACTCCCTCGTCCCATGAAGTTCGTCGTTTTTTTACTTTTGAACTTCATGTTTTGACCATCCGTCTTATTCAAAATATTTATACAAATTATAAAATAAATTAATCAATATTTAAGTATCTTCATTGATAAAATAACTCGTACCAAAATAAATTATATTTGTGCAAAAATTTGAATAAGGCGAAGCATCGAATAAGATGGCACGGAATCGGGGGTGACAAACTCGGTGGGGACGGAGGGAGTACGCTGCTAATACGATTTGATTGCCCTTCGTTCGGCCTAGTGAGCGAAAAGTTAAATTGTATGTCACAATTTTGTTTGGATGTAGTTCCTCATTACTAGAATGTTGTGAGAGAGAATAAGGTGAAACAAGATGAAGCAAGAAACAAATGAATATGTTTAAAAAAATTTAACAGCTTGTAGTTTTGTTTTATTTGAAAACATTTATATCAACTTCTTTTTGCTACTGTGTATGTAGGCACGTGTATGTATGTATTAATACATCGAGCTAAAACTAGAATCTGACAAAGCTTCAACAAACGAGTTTTTTTTTGTGCCACGATGTATCTAGCTAGCCACTATATCCAAGGCACTACGATTTAGAGTTTTCCTTGTAATTTTCCATTGCTTTCTCATATTATGTCTGAGTTTTTTTCAAGGCAATGAAGATATTGTAAATTACCCACAAAAGGAAAATATAACCACTGTATCGTTTATTTGTTTATCTTAGTTATTATCGCAACATTCTTTTTATTGTCTTATCATATCATCCTATGCTAGGCGGTTGTCTAGGTTGCGCACAATCTAGATTGTACGTGAGTAATCCGCTTTAGAAGGAAAAGATTTGAGAGTAGTGTATATATAATGTAATGCACTAACTCTCGGGGATATCTTGGATGTAAAAACTCTTTTCTTTAACACAAAGATGCGTAAGTCTTTTGCATATTCGAAAAAAAATTATCATCCTATGCTATTACTAGTACAACATAGTATTGGGCCAAAGCATTTTGGGGCACAGTCGGATGTGCGAGCATAGCTCCCATAATTCAAACGAAAATGACAAGATAACCATCACCAAGAAGCCGATAAAAGCGAGGGGAGCAAAACTGTGCCGTGTAGGAGTGTACACTTGAAACCGTGCCGTGTATGACTTATCACGTCTCGAAAAGTTTTCTGTTGTGCAGTATGCCGTTGGTGCCGACTGGAGCTTAATTGCCAAATTGGCAAGCCAAATCAAAAATCACTTTCGCAAACCACACACACGGTAGAGTAAACATCATGCAAACCCCGTGCATCGTCGTGCCGTCCGCGAACACACGCACCTACTGTGGCCCACAACACAGTAAAGGGCTGTCGTGTCGTCATGTAACGGGCCACGTACCTCTCGCCGTCAGACGTTCTGCCCATGTCACTCCGACTGTGGCCCACAACACAAGATAGTACTTCCCCCGACGCCAAAGCAGAAGCAGCGAGGGGAGAGAGGGAGAGCCCAGATCCAGATCCCCGGCGGGCCCACGAGGCCACAACCGCGTGCACCTGCACCACCACCCAAACCCTCGCTGCTCCGTGGGGTCCCAGGCCTCTACCAGCCCACCGGTACCCGGCCCCAACCGAATCCCACTCCCCCAATCTGCGGCGCGGGCGCGCGGCGTCCCATCATTCGCCGTCCGTTTGCCCAAAAATCAATCAATCAATCGCTGAAAAATCTCAATCGCCGTTCTCGCGCAACGCCTCCTCTCCTCCGCGACGGACGAGACGAGGCCCTCTCCCCCCGTCCGCGCCCGCCCGCACGGCCTCCTTTCCCCCAACCCCCAGCCCACCACCCACAAGAGTAGGAGTAGAGGAGGAATCAATCCGCCCCATGCCCACATCCGTCGCCACCCACGCATCCCTCCTCCTCAAAGCCGCAGCCGCCAAGCCCTTCTTCTCCCCCGCGGCGCCCCGGATCCCCGCTCCCGCCTCTACTCCTCACCCTCCCTTTCCGGCCACCGGCCGCCGCCTGCCGACCACGGCGGCCGCTCTCGCCGCCGCAGCCCGCCGGTTCCGGTGGACGTCGGCGGCGCGAGGGTTGTGCGCCGCGCCGCATTCCGGCGGCGAGGGGATGGGATCTGATGCGGGGTCGGCGCCAGGAAGAGGCCCACGGCGGTGAACGGGCTCGCCAAGGACGTGCCGGTGGTGAACGGGATGGCCAAGGAGGAGCCCGCGGCCGCGCCGCCCAGGTTGCTCACGCTGCCCACCGTGCTCACCATTGGCCGCGTCGCTGCCGTGCCGCTCCTAATCAGCAGTGAGTTAATTAATCCTGTTTATTTTCTTTAATTTCATTTAATCTTACCCTTCGCTCCGTACCGCTGCTTCTGTTGGTCGGATCATGACGTCTTGAAGCGGGTGGATACGGGAAGTCGTGTTTGTTTCTTTTGGCGCTTCTCGTTTGTATTTAGTATCAATGTTAGAAGCCTGCTGGTGGTGTTCGACAAGTAAGCCTAAAAAGGCCACTGTCGTTGCAAGTTTGTTGCTACAAGCCTGGAACAAATTCATTTAATTATTCATTCACTTATCACTGACAGATACTGGAGGTGTTGTATGAAAGTTTTAACCTCAACTCTTTTAATCCTGATGAACTGCCAGTACATACGTTTATCATGCACAGACAATTTATGTCCACCCAAACTACCTACGAAAAGAGTTTATGATCCAAGTTGCAAATAACCTTGGGCGGCGGTTATGGACTATGGCACATAGCTAAAAGTTTGGTGTTTCTGAAATTACACAATGTCCCACTCCTTAATGACCCCAACATGCTGTACCTGGCCAGCGCCTTCCACAATCTGCACATGAAGCAGTATGAGGTGGTTGTGGAGGAAGAGATGCTTCACAGATACTATAGTCTGACCTTATACTGACAGCTCTTGTAACCTTAAGTCTTGGGATTGAAAAAACCCTGACATAAACGCCAGGGATATTTTATGCAGTTTGAACAGCAAAATTTGTGGTTTCAGTAATTTTATCAAATTATATGTGAAATGAGGCTGGTTGAAACATGTGTGGGCATTGCCAGTCTCCATAAGTCCAAGTGCCAAAAAAAAAAAAAAACCCCTTTCGTTTATCCTAACAGCCCAAAGCTTTATTGAAATGACTTTGCACATGCATCTTTTTTTTATCTCTTGTTGATGCGCGGAGTCGGTGCAGCGATTAAATGATTGACACGATACTTTCTTTTGTATCCCAACAGCCCAAAAGCTTTCTTGAAATGACTTGGCACATGCATCTTCTTTTTAGCTCTTGCTGATGCACGGTGCCGGGGCATCAATTTGATCGGCATCCATATAAAGTAAAGAAACATTACTTGTTTGCTTACCTAAGTGTGAATTGTTTGTTTTCCATAAAGGGTCCAACAACTTAATTTTCATACAGTTGGACTTGATCATGAACCTCCTTGAGCAACTTTGTCTTTTCTTCTGCCTCTGTGTAGCAGGATTAAGCACCATTTAGTATTGCTTCTAACACAATATACTTCTGTTGGGCACTGCTATTTATACGTGTTTACAAGTTGTTTTGTTTGGTGCTTATGTTCAACCTAATAGTGTTTATTTGACTGCAATGTATTGTTTAATTGTTTTTGTTTTCTCATATTGGTTTACCTTTTGGTTATCATTTCTACCACCAACAGCTTTCTACATGGAGGGTCCATGGGCAGCTACGCCACAACAGGCATCTTCCTTGCTGCTGCAATTACTGATTGGCTAGATGGTTATATTGCTAGAAAGGTATGTTGATAATATTAATCTGAATTATATGCTAGACTGGGTTGCTGTTCCAGTGTTTTTATACTCATTTATGTTTGCTGGTCCTGATGATCTGGTTTATATACAGATGCAACTAGGAACACCTTTTGGTGCATTTCTTGATCCTGTGGCTGACAAGGTTTCTTTCTCTCTCTGCTGCCCACCATTTTCTGCCATGTTTACAACTTAGTAAGAGTATCAGTTCTCAAAAGATGAGCTATACACAGGATCTAACTTAATTGCTCTAATTCTTTGCTGCAGCTTATGGTAGCCGCAACATTAGTTTTGCTATGCACCAAACCTTTGGAAACATCACTGCTCAATGATGGGCCATGGCTTCTAACAGTCCCTTCCATTGCTATCATTGGGAGAGAGGTAGTTATTCTGTCAATCTGCATTGCCACTTCCAAAGCATTTAGTGAAACCATTTGTTAATTGTAACATTTGTCTTGGTGGAGAATCATAGATCTGGAAATTTCAGAATGCTGTTGTGATTATGTTGATATATATGTTTATGAATTACTGTATGCTTAGCTGACATTATCTCTATTTTTATCCCTCAACATTACAGTTATCATCATGGTCATTAACTTGGTGCTTGTAGTATTGGGTGCATGCATTTATACATACACATACATGCTTATAACTTCACGGAATGGAAAAGTGTTTTGGAAACTCTACCACATTTAGTGGAACCGGTACAACTTGCCTCTTAAGCAAGATGGAGTCGTTTCACCATGCGGTATTGTGGCTTGTTTGAAACATGACTAAAGCCGAGCCTCAGTTGAGTTAACTCTTTTGATACTCAAGTGTTTTGAGAAGCTATATAAGGGGCCATTTATGAGTGTTCCCATCTCCAGACTCTGTGGGAATCGCTCGACACCTAGACACCCAACGGGTAGAACACAACTAAATTCAGATGGGAATATAACAAGAATCGCTTCTCCATTTACATTGAGAGCTAAAAAAAAAATGCTCCCACTCAACCCCCATCAGAATCACTCTAATGATTTTCCACCTGCTCCCCACCAGAATCGCTCCATCACAGAATCAGGGTGGAGCTCTACCAAACAGGCCCTACGTTGCCATAAAAGTTGAGCTAGGAGAATCATGAAATTTGTCCGGTAACCTTCCTATGAATGTGCTATCGTGATGGCTTTAGAGCATCTCTAGCAACCCTCTATCCATTTTTCCTTGAAATCTTCTATAGTGGGAATCCCTTTTAACATACATGGCCACATGGGGTGCGAGGGCTGGGTATTGCAGCAAATCCCTTTTAACATCAATTTTTTCTTCTTCTTTTTTCCCTTCCTCACCATTCTCCTTTTCCTCCCCCTCTCTTCTCTCTCATGGTCACTGAGCCCCTACCGAGACACGTCAAGCATCCGGCACCAGGGCAGCGTGGCACCTGACAATGTGGCGGCCTGCTCACCCACACACTCTCTCTCATGGTGTCATGTCGCATAACATGGTGGGGTGGCATGTGCAGTCCCGGTGGCGTGGTGGTTCAGTGGCGCAGGGGCATATCTGATGAATGTGAACCGCCATTGGGCACCTGGTGGGTTGAGTGAGGTAAGGAGTGGGGATGGAGAGGCGATCCCCTTTGTTTAGGCATGGAGAGTTTTTCTTGGTTAACAGAATTTGAGAAAAGGGATTGTAAAGGGAAAGGGGGTAGATGTATCTGCCCATTGTCCTTTTAATAATGAATAAAAATTGATTCTGCTGCTTTGTGGTATGAGTTATTTGCTGCTGCTATGTGCCTGTGTGGTATGTGAATGAGCTTTGCTTGCTTGCCACGGGTTAAAAATCTGACATCACTTTTTTCTTGTCTGTTTGCATGTAGATTACAATGTCAGCTGTGAGAGAGTGGGCTGCATCTCAGAATAGCAAAGTTCTTGAGGTTTCTCTATCCTCTATTACTGTTCCGTTACATTGTATTGATAGAAGTTCAGCAACTAAAAGAAATTTCAACTTGCCACAACAGGCGGTCGCAGTTAACAACTTAGGGAAGTGGAAGACAGCAACACAGATGACAGCATTGACTTTGCTTCTCGCCAGCAGAGACCCAAGGTACATGAAATTTCTTTTGCCCATTTTATTGTAGCTTTGCTATAGTTTCCTTCTTCCAACTGATACATGACATGGTTCGTGTTATGCATTCTGTTTTGCAGTCTACCTGCGCAAGGGGCTCTAGTTGCCCCGGTGTTGCTCTACTTTACGTTTCCGCTGGACTCGCCATATGGTCCCTAGTGGTGTACATGAGAAAGATATGGCGGATACTTCTAAAATAGTATTAGCATATATATAGTGTAATAGAAGAAACAGAAGCAAGGCAAGGTTCCAATCGTGATCGTACAATTTTTGGAATGCTGTTATCTGATTGGGCCCTAGCTGATTGTGATCCTCATTCATCAGTAACAAGTGCGTCATCTATTTTTGGTGGATTTGCCGCTAAATTTGCTGAAGCATGCCAGGATCCTGTTAGATTCTTAGAAGCAAGATATGATGTGACCCTGCGTGCGTAATTGGATATAAATCTGCAAGTGCAATGCAGAAGATTGTACCTTATACAAACACAAAACCTGGAGGTTTGTGCGTGTGGAGTTCTACCAACCATTGTAATCGACAACATCATATGCCAGGGGTATACGGTTATTCTTTTCAGGGGTGACAGTATCCCGACTCTAATGTTGTCGAAGAGTGATTAATATCATTGTCTAGTGTTAGTAGCTCATTTAGATCCTATTTTGAATTTGGCAGCTGTTTTGTTTACTGGCAATTGATACTGTTATTTGATTGAATCCTTAACACAGTGCGCAATCTGGTTGTCAAAGAGTGATTAAAATGCGACATTTTTATGGAGAAAGTGAAATGTTTCTTATGGAGATCTTATAAAAAAATCGGTTTCTTTAAGGGCACTTCTTTAAGGAATCTATTCATCAATGAAAGGACTAGTCTAACCCGACTACCCTGCTTGGCCTTCAATCGAGTAACCGTTTACGAAGAGCGAATGAAGCTACCGTCGTGGCTCACCGCCGTACCGCCGGACCCTCGGGCGTACGGCCACCTCATCCAGCTCTGCGCGGACTCCGGCCACCTCCCCCGCCGGCCGCCAGCTCCACGCCCGCCTCGTCGCTGTCTCCGTTACGCCATCCAACTTTCTCGCCTCCAAGCTCATCTCCCTCTACTCCCGCGCAGCCCGCCTTGACGACGCACGCAGGGTGTTCGACGCCATCCCGCGGCCCAGCGTCTTCGCCTGGAACGCCATCCTCATTGCACTCTCGCTACACTCGCCCGATCCCTCCGCTGCCGTCCGCCTCTTCGCCGCCTCCGGCATCTCTCCCGACGAGATCACGCTCTCCACGCTCCTCAAGTCGCTCGCCGAGTCCGGACCGAGGCTGTCTGCACTCGTCAGCGCGGAGTTTCACGCCGTCGCGCTCCAGCGCGGATTCCGGGACGACTTGTTCGTGTCCAATGGTCTCATCACCGCGTACGCGAACGCCGGAGATTCGCGCTCCGCTCGGGGGGTGTTTGATGAAATGCCTCGGCGAGACGTGGTGTCCTGGAACTCGTTGATATCGGCGTACGCTCGTGCAGGGTTGTACCGGGAGTGCCTGGAGCTGTTTCAGGAGTTAGTGCGCGTTCATGCTGCTGGCGGTGTTGGACCGAACAGTGTCACGGTGGCAAGCGTATTGCATGCTTGTGCGCAGCTCAAGGCTGTTGATTTTGGGGTAAGAGTGCACCGTCTTGCTGCCGAGAATGGCCTTGATATGGACGTCGCAGTATGGAACTCAACAGTTGGGTTTTATGCCAAGTGTGGAAGGTTGCAGTATGCAAGAGAGCTGTTTGAAGGGATGCCTAAGAAAGATGCAGTCAGTTACAGTGCCATGATTACTGGTTACATGAACCATGGGCATGTGGACAAGGGAATGGAGCTATTCCAGCGAGCAGATGCTCAAGGTGCTCAAGGTATCAGCATCTGGAATGCAGTGATTGCTGGATTAGTTCAAAATGGTCACCAGTCTGAAGTGCTTGGACTACTGAATAAGATGATTGGTTCTGGAATGCTGCCCAATTCAGCCACACTTGCAATCATCATTCCTTCAGTTCATTTGTTCTCCAGCCTACTGGGAGTGAAGCAAGCACATGGGCATGCGATCAGAAACAACTATGATCAGAGTATCAGTGTTGTGACTGCATTGATTGATGCTTACTCAAAGGCTGGATTTCTTGATGGGTCTCGGAGGGTCTTTAAATCGACTGGTGATAGAAGCAAAATTGTATGGACATCAATCATATCTGCCGTTGCGGCTCATGGAGAAGTTGCAGAGGCATTGTGTCTGTTTAATGAGATGGCCAATGCTGGCATCAGACCGGATACCATAGCCTTCACTGCTGTGCTTACAGCTTGTGCTCATACTGGCAAGGTAGCTGATGCTCGTAAAGTTTTCAACTCCATGCAGGTTGTGTTTGGTATCAATCCAGTGATGGAGCAATATGCCTGCATGGTTTCTGCATTCAGCCGTGCAGGGATGCTAAAGGATGCACTTGAGCTTGTCAACAGTATGCCATTTGAACCAAATGCAAAGGTCTGGGGTCCATTGCTTAATGGAGCAGCAGAATTTGGTGACGTGGAGCTTGGTAGATTTGTATTTGATCGACTATTTATAATTGAGCCTAAGAACACCGGTAATTACATTATGATGGCTAATTTGTACTCAAATGCTGGCAAATGGGAAGAAGCCGAGATCATAAGGAGCATGATGTGGGGAGTTGGGCTCGAGAAGGTTCCTGGGTGCAGTTGGAATTGAGGGGTTTCACTGGTCTGCATGCTTTGTTGCTGCATATAATCAAGCAAGCGAGCCACAAAATCTGTGTGGTTGTTGATGGATTGATTGATCTGAATTGTAGAAAATAGCTTGTCCTCAACCAATGCTAGACGAAGACAAGTTATATTGATGTTTCAAATCTAATAGTTGAGATGTGATTATCATGCTTGAGAGCACACCTGACTTCTAGAGCTATTTGGACCACATCATTTCACTCTCAACTGTGTGGCCGGTCATATTGATTTGATTGATGAACTAACGTAGGCCCAATATGCATAAGAATTCAAACCAATGAGAGCAACATTCCATGACCTTCTTATCTTTACAAAGTGATAAATACCGAAACAACAGGAGATTGTGTGAATGTAAAAACTTTGGAAGCAGTAGCAATCTAATTTGGATTTTCAAGATCTGCAGGCATCAGCTGAGTCCGAGTCCTGGATGCAGCACCAGATAAGCTATGTGCAGAAGGTTATTCACTGCATCAACTGAAGTTGCTCTAAGTGACAGATGCAACGAATGAAGTTTCTAATTTGCAACGTTATCATGCTGTTTTCAATATCTAAAGTATGGAAAGACCATATCTTTTATGTAATTACGTAGAATATAATGCATATACAGTCTATCATGCTTTTCTGAGCATTTGTTCTCTCTATCAAATCAAATGCACAGACTACTTTGCCTGTCCTCTAGACCTGCCCCCACACTATTCTGGAATTAGAATCAGAACTGCATGGAGCTAGCACAACAAGATCTGTCTTTTAGTGCCCTTGTGTGGTTCACATGCTTAGATCATGTTACTTCACTGCTTCCCAGCTCATGAACTCCACAAAGTAAAAGCATGCATGTAGTTCTCTGATTTGCACCACAGCTTGTTCTAGCCTCACTGCTAGATATTCATGACTCTTCTTTCGTCGTTTCCAGATTCACATGCTCATCACAGGCTGCGCAGATGTGGCGATGATATGATAATGTTTCTGGTGGTGTCTTTGATGAGACGATGTGAAGCATTCAGCCTTACAATCTTGATGTGTGGTGGTCCAGCTCACTCTGGAGCCTTGGAGTTCAAGTGACGTTAAGTCAGTATAATCCCTTCATCTCTTTAATCATCGCATAGCTACTCTGCATTCCCGTCTGCTCAGACGTATATGGGGGAAAAAAAGAAACATAGCTCCAAAGGTGGTATATTTGATAATTAGGATTTAGGATCACAGAGTGCCTAAAAATTCCAAAAGAATTCGAAGAGTGTCTAGGCGCAGGGTTGTCACAGGCATAGGCTACCACAAACAAAACGCACAGCAAGACAGGCCAGGAGAAGTTTTTGTCACTCCATTTCCCTTTTGGCACGATCTCTGCTGCTGGTGTATTTGTAGGAAAATGGTTGGGATCGAAACTGGCTAATTATATCCAATTGTCCGTTCCTATGTCTGGATCTATCAGGGTTTCAAAATGTTTTGAATAGTTGGTGTTATGCCTGCTGATACTGATGATTACATTTGTGCACGTGACACGCCCACCCGGCCAGCAGGTCACGGTGATAACAGCTGCAACGGTGTGCTTGCATTCACTTGCCGGAGAAGCGCCGCTGCCATCATCGTTCGTCGCTCTCCCAGATCAGGAATGAGAAGGTACCGCGCGCTGTAATCATGTGGGAAAAAAAGACGTGGACCCCAAGTAGAAGGATACTTCTGCACTACAGTACCTAGAAGTTACCGTTTCCCAGTGGAACAGGTACAGTCCCCATCTTTGTCATCCTACTTTGGTCCCTTTACACTTTCTTCTACTACCTGTTGCTTTTCAACGCATAGTTTTTTGACTCGAAGCCATGGCTTTCACCTTCGGACTCAAGATCTTCCAGGCCTCCAGTGGCAGCAGCAGCAGCCCGAGGAGGCGAGGACCTAGTACTGTGGACCGTATGGGGCTTCCTGGCATGATCCCAGGGGGGAATGTTGCAGCTTATACTGTCGGGTTTCCTCGTGCCAATTATTCGCGCATTATTCTTGGCTGTTAGGCTCGTGGATGAAGGAATTATTCTTGGCCGTTAAGCTCGTCGGTGAAGGAATTTTCGTACGGTACAAGAACGGCAGCAGCAGCAGCAGCTGCTGTTGCGGCACGAGGAGAATCTCAAGAAACGGCTCACGCTTGACAAGCTTGGGCGGTGCCTGATGCCAATAATCGCTCATTCGCTCCAGCACCACTCTCCAGCCAATTCCTCTGCATTTGACAAGGCAGGTCAGTTCCCATTATATAGCCTATAATAATACGCTTTGTTTCACCAAACTCTGAGTGCTTATACTGTTAGTTGGCACACTGTTTTTTTTAGAGAATAATACTGGTAGTATATTTGAGAATCCACATGCGATCACGGACAGCTCAAGTGTCATTGTTATCGCTGCGCCATCTTGTCGGTTCTCTCCCCTATTCAGGCCACTTCAGTTGGGTTCAATTCGCGCGAAGCAGCACACAGCTAGCTCGTGAGACAGCGCGACAAGGAGTTTTTGTCCTGGTATCATGGTAGGAGTACTACATGCTACGTGCACTCGTCTATATGTAGTGTATTTTTCTATAAATAAAAGAAAACAAACGAGAAGTCGGTGGTTTGCCAGGAATTCTTTTCAGGCGGTACGGTGCTAAAAACCACGAGGAAAAGAAAATTCAGCAAGAGGACAGGAGGGCTGGGCGGCCGGCTGGGGTCGAAGTCCATCAGCAGCAAGCGGAATGAATGAGCCAGACGCAGACAGCCAGCAGGAGGATCGGGCTGGGCTGTCACGTGGCTTCCCTTTCTGCCGTCCGTCCGTCGGCTCCTCCCTCGCTTAGGAGTACACGATGACAGAAACCAGAGGATTGCAGTTTGCAAAGCCCAAGGCGAGTTGCCCCACATGTCCCCTGCCACCATCTCCTTTGTTAATAGTACCTGTATTAGCATACGGGTAAGTACTACAGCGTTGCTTTTAGTATCGTTAGCATTCTTATCTGTACCATGTACAGTGATCTGCAGGATCAGTTTTTTTTAGTTTAGGGCTTGTGCCTTGCAAGTAGCAGCTGCTAATTATATTTTTTGAGCTCAACACAGTCACAGATCCTCATGCTGTCATGTAACGTGACTGCTACAACGTTGCTTGTATTCTGTCTTCGGTGACAGGTCAAAAAAAATCTCACGTATTCTCTTATCCATAATTTTTCAGTGAAGCAAAGAGAAAAAAAGGAGAGAAAATGCGGTGTAGTGCAGTGTAGTGAAAGAGAGGGGATGTTTCCAGTGACGCCAGTAATGCACCTCACGGGTGGCGTTCACGGTCTCGCGGACAAAACCGTCGGCCCCTGTGGTCATCAACTCCTCTCCCAGTCCAGTCTATACTCCTCCCTCCCATAGGGTGTCCTGTGTACCTGTACCTGTGCCTCACCCACCTCACGGCTCACGCCTCGAACAGACACCTTCCGCCTCAAGCCTCCTCCAATTCAGCAGCCGCTGCGCCGTCCCCTGCCCGCGAGCTCAAAAGTCAGAGCCGCACCGCACGCAACGCAAGAAGCACCGGGCCGCCGCCAAACGCTGCAGATTACCTACCCACAGCCCAAGCAGCATCCGGCATCGTATCGCACGCCCATCCGCTGCCAAGGCAAGCTTGGGGTGCGGCAAGGATCGGAGAATGGCTGCGCAGACGGCGCAATGCAGGTTGCTACCTTTGCCGGAGTTGCTTCGTTCTTCTTTGCATTCGTGGATGGTTTCATGGCTCCCTCCCAGCATCGTTTCTTTTTCTTTTCATTTCTTTCATTTGGAAACTCTAGCACCATCCCTTTTAATTTTCTTTTCTTTTTTCTTTTCTTTTTGGAAACTGGTGCTAGGAGTTCTTGCATTGAGCTGCTTGTTTTGTTGGTGGCTCCATTGATTGGGATCCTAGGATCAATCTCTGAGCTAGCTCTGCATTTGCATTGATTGCAGGGTGAGCGGTGGTGGTGGGGATGGTGGTGGCGGTGGCGGTGGCATGAGGACGGTGGAGTGCCTGAGGGGGAGGCTTTCGCAGAGAGGGTGGCATCCAAGGCTGCAAAGGAGGAGGCCGACCAACTGTCCAAAAGGGTACACCTCCTGCTGCACATTCCGTACTGCTCCATCCACCCTCTTTTTAATTTCTATTGGCTCACGCACTAATTGAACTCTTTTCCTCTGTCGATTTCATGGTCGGTTTGGGTCACACACAGCTGGACGAGCTAGAGAAGAAGCTCGCTGACGAAGTCAAGGTGAGGAACAAGGCGGAGAGGAGGCTCAGGAGGGCCATCAAGAAGCTGGAATCTCTCAAGATTCTGGACGTCGAGCTCTCGGACGGCTCCATTGGGTCGCTCTCCTCCAATGGCCGCCCGGTCGCCAGCAGGCGCCGGAGGCGGAGGAGAGGAACGGCCCTGCTGGTTCATTGACCACTGATGGTACAGTGCCATCTGCTCCTTCCGGAGACCCCGACAGCCCTGGCTCATTGACCACTGATGGTTCTGTGCCATCCGCTCCTTCCGGTGACGCCGACGCCGACAGGGACATCGCCAGGGAATCGTCGGAGGGATCGTGCACTCAGGTGAATTCGTGCTCCCAGGTCGGGAGCTGGTGCTCCGTTGTGTCAGAGCAATCCCGGCCTGGTTCTTGCGTGGATCTTGCCGGAAACACCACCCTCTGCAGCTCAGAGGGGAGTGACGGTGACCATGATTCAGAGAGGTACGCGTGCAGATCAACTCAATGCCAATTGCTAGTTAATTTTCATGTTGATAAAAAAATGGTACACTTGCTTAATTTAGGGATTTGTTCTTGTTTTCACCATAGTAGTTACTGGATTTCAGCTTTCTTATTACTATCTTTGTCTAGAGGAATTGCCTTCTTCCAGACTTCAAGTGAGAATTATGACAGCATTCCTCCTCTTGAATTTTTGCCTTTCTGGAGTTCCTGGATGCTATAGCTCCAATAGGCATCTTTCACCATGCTAGGTACAGAGGAAACAATTAGTGCTTCCCTTTGCCTTAGAACAGAATGATTGCCTTTTAGGATAGCATGCCTGCATGGGAGGTGGACGGACAGACTGAAGAGTGAAGCAAACCAACATGATAGTCCCTTTCCTTTTATCACATCCAAACAACTGTGCATTTGCAAAGCACATGACCACAAACAATAATAAGCAAATCTACTCCAATTTTCCCCTGCGGCGGTTTATTTGTATTTTTTTTTTCCTCTCAAGTACTAGTACTGCATATGTGACTCGTGTAATGTGTTCTTGTGTCAGGCAAC
Organism: Hyparrhenia diplandra; assembly: GCA_015847255.1. NCBI lineage: Eukaryota > Viridiplantae > Streptophyta > Magnoliopsida > Poales > Poaceae > Hyparrhenia > Hyparrhenia diplandra. The sequence goes on from JADLZK010003450.1 coordinate 86,282, forward strand.
ACCTTGATGCATCCAGTGGCTGTGGCTCGGCTAAATCCGAAGAAGCCTTCTACGAAAGCGACGACAGGCTAGCGCTCGTGCTGGTAGACCCCCAGCTCCAGCTCGTTGCAGCAGCAGCAGACGACGGTCCAAGAGCGCAGGACAACGAGACGCAGGCAGGAGAGGTCCATGCCAGGAGTCACGAGGAGGAAGAAGAGGAGACCAACAAGCTTGCGATCGTTCTGGCAGACCCCCAGCCTCAAACGGGGCCGCCGAAGCCGCACGGCGACGTGGAGTCCGTTCTGCTGGCGCTGCGGCGGGTCAAGGAGCAGCTACGCTACACAATCGAGCGGCGGTCGCAGCTCGTCGCCCACCAGGAACTCTACGGCCACTGATACGGTTTCGAGCACTCAGTTGCCTGCCTCCGTGAATTATTTTGGGTGCATCTGTTCATTTTCAACCGCAGTGAGTTTTATAAATGGCATAGCTGTTTACGGGGAGAATGGAATAAGATGGCTCATATGGAGTCACTATTTACAAAGAATGGATCTAGGGACTATCTGTTTCTGTTAACTGATGAGTTTATTGCACACAATGTGATACGGATGTCAGAGAATACCAACGGCAATTTGCTGGATCCATACGATACTACCATGCCGTCTCAGTAGCCTTTCGCAAATGGACCATTCATTTATCCACTGAACGAGCATCGCACCTGCACCGCATGCGTTATCTGTTACTCAGATCAGATGCCATGCTCCGTGATTATGGGTTTACATATTCCATTCTCTAACATTGTGGCAACAGAAACACGGCCCCAACAAAAGAAGGCCACCTCGTTGTCTTCTAACAATCAATTGGACTAACTGGAAACGAAATCATCCACCAAATGGTATCGGCAACCGAAGGTACATGACCATCCACAAACCAGGCAGCAAGTCTAGCTACACTGCCAGTGCCCAGCAACTAAGAAAGTCATACACGATAAACATCACTCAGCATGACTTGGAAACCCGTGTCCATGCAGTTAGTGGTGTACAAGCTATGGCTTCACCAAAAGTCTCCTTGGGATAATATCTGAGACCTGCAGGAGACGAAGTTGATTCTTTTCATGTCATGGAAACTGCAGCAGGATTTGGTAAGGAAAACGTTGTTCTGGGAGGGTAGCAGCATGTCTAACCTCATCAAAGGTGGAGTGACGAGATCAGGCTGTGCCTGTAACAGCGGCTGCATCCTGCGTCAATCAAATACAATTACAAACAGATGAAGAGAAGAACCAAATAAAAACCAATTGGAGGTGAAGGTTCTGAACAAAATCACGTGGGCCAGGTGCCCAAGGTTCTTCACATATAACCATGTAAAACATACCGGCTTGGAGCTGTCTTTGCCATTTTCCCGAGCTGATCCACTAGATTTATCTCCAAATCTGATGAAGTTGTGAAGAGATGAGCTGGTTTCTAGGTTCCATAGAGAATAATCAGGAATTATATGACACTGTCGCACTCACTAACCTTGCTGCTCGGGCCTTTCTTTTTTCTTCTTCCGCCTTGTCAACATTTGTGCCCTGACCAAATCGTTCCAGGCGGGCCTTTTTCTTAGCTTCCTCATCTGAAGAAGAGGATGAGGCAAGGCCAAACCTGGCAATTCCATTCATTTAACCAAGCATCAGTTCACTACTTGGGAGCATATGAAAAACCTAGAACGACATTTGAGGATTTTCAAGATTAACACACCTCTCAGCCCTGGACTTCTTCTTCTCTTCCTCCTTTGCACCCTCCTTTGCACTTGGAGATCCAGTCCCAAATCTTTGTAGACAAGACAAGTGAAATGCACTTAGTGGAAAGTTAATCAGGCAAACAGGAATGATCAGAGTTTGGAGTGTCCTCAAATAAACACAAAAGAGCAGAGGCTCTACATGCTTGGTTTTAAGCAACAACTCAACCTTACCTAGAACTTACATGAAACATTACACAAATGAATAGACGATATGTCTGTATGAGACAACCTTTAGTTTCAGCACACACCCCAAAAGTATAAAGGGCATATCTAACACTGTTAGTAAAGTTACACACGTCATATCTAATGACAACACATCATCATTTCATTACCTAGAATCTTACCGAAAGCAACTCCAAGAGAGTAGCCATTTGTGTTGTAAAATGCTATGTTAGGTATTTTTGGAAGAATCACAGCTCCAACAGCTATTCTATCATGTTTTCCAAAATAACAAGAAATCCATCCCGCACTTCTCGCTGGGTAAAAATAGCAAGCTGTGAAGGCTGGCCATCTTTCTAGTGGTGTGCATACAAATGGCAGAAATATAGGGGATGGAGAAGTTTAACCAATCTCAGCATGACATGTCAGCTTCAAAAAATAGATAATGAAAAATTTAGAAAGGCTATTGCATTACTCTACACTTTTGGAGGATGTTCTATTTTAGAGAATAGGTAAATCCCGGATTTTAGGCTTTTATTTTACATGATCTCTTGGATACGCTTATAAGTAACAAAAATATGAGACCTTTTCAAGACGGTTCCCAACTTCCCATCGGCTCTGTCTCGCCATTCTCAGGCTTAAGCCGTTTCTTTCTCTCTGTTGCTAGAATGAACTAGGAGCCAATGGACCTGTAGCAGGAGCCTGAACCAACAGAAACCATGCCAGACAGGCACTACTCACTCAGATCTGACTATCACTGAGGTTAGAACATCAACCCTAAGTTAAACTTTTTTCCAAAACTAGAAGTAGGCTATAGGCTTGATGGCTCAAATGTAAAGACTTATGGTGTAATTAGATAGACAATATACCCAGTAAGCTCCATAGGAGGACTTGCAATTTGCTTGCAAAAAAATAAACATACAATTGGGGGGTGGGGGGTGGGTCCTTTGATGTCTAAAGTGGACTAAAACAAGAAAAAACAGACTGATTTTTTATTTACTAGGATTTGCATCTAATTGTCCACAATTTTGTATCGGCATCTAAAGACAGGGAATGGATGAATTAAAACTAAGTACCTAAATCTTTTGAACTCTTAACTACCTATCCTATATCCTACAAAACAAACACAGAAACAATCTTTTGAAAGTTCAATGGCAGTATCAAAGGGACACATAACCTACAAAACTAGAAATGCTAAAAGGTATCAACAATCAAGTAAGTTATAATTTGCATGAAACACTTAAAAAAAACCGCCGTTCATGCAGGGATCTACCTGCTTAGGTCCTGAGAAGCATTGAGATCTCTATGAAAAACAGCAAAATTGACACCTAACCCAAATAATGCAGAGCACGGAATTGCTGCAATAACATTCACGTGCCTTGCAACATCGTGAATAACTGCAACCTCGGCGGAACACAGGTAGAGGACTGAAATGTATGGAGCTAGAGCTTATCTATGTACTTTAGTACCCTAAACCTACAATGTTGCAATTCAATACACAGCCAATGACCAAAACATGCATACTGCAATACTGCACCACATCTATACTGTTAGGACTTAGGAGATTACTGTCATATTATGTTTGGCTAAACAGTAGCAAACATGAACTTCAGGATTTGTCCAAATCCTCTAAACCCTAGGAGAGGGGATCCACAGAACACTTACCTCTCGGCGCGACTGCTGCGCTTTTCCTCCTCTGACTTGACCACTGGCGTCCCAAACCGCTCCGCGCGGCGCATCTTCTTCTCCAGATCTGTGACCCCGGTTGCCGCGGTTGCAGCAGCGGTAGGGTTTTGTGCCGGTGCTGAGGAAGCAGCGCTCGGAGCCGCATCTCCGGTGGCTGCAGCCTCTGGCGGAGCCGCTGCGGTGTCCGCGGTCTTGGAGCTCTGAGATGCCATCACCAACGGAGGAGGGAGAGCTCGGCAGGGAGGTCGCGGTCTAGCGATGTCGAGAGGAATTTGTGCTCGTCGCTGCTGGTAACCCTTTGCTCTTTTTTTTTATTATTAAGGGGACTTTGCCTTTGTGGATTTGCGGACTTGCCTTGGTCGCTCGCGCCTCGCGCCTCGCGGCTCCCCTCTTCAAGGGTTTTTTTTTTTTTTTTTTTGCTTGGACGGAAACGGGCCTTTTGGGTTGAGATAGTGCACATAGATGGGCCTGGTTTGTGGCCTCTTTGATGTTTTTAAAGGAAAAAAAGATCATTTAACCTAGTCTGATTCTAGTCTCTCTCTCTTAAAAAAAAACTAGTCAAGTTTTTATTAAAAAACAATTCTAGTGCTGCTCTCTCAACGAATGGTTCTGGAAGTGGTCCTAGTGATAAGGGCAAAGATCCATTTCACCTCCTCGAGTATTGACTCCTAGACCTTAGAAGATATTTTTTGAAAGATGGGCAAGGAGCCCCTACTACAACATATATATTAAAAAAGAATCAGGTTCAAATACATACCAACAAAAAGGGGAGTACTAGGGAACTAAAACTAAAGAACTAAAAAAACCCGTATCAGGGCAAACAGGGCAAAGAAGCTCACGACGGGTACCAACAAACATAACGAAAGAAAAAAAATGGGAAATCAAAATACCGTGATACTGCAACACCACTGTAATGCAGCCATGCAGGTAGCCGTGTCCATCTATTCAGCCACTGGCATGGCCTGCAGGCGTGCCACCACCAGATTGCTTACAATCCCACTGCTAGAATCCTCGATAGCAAACGCAGGACCTGAAAAGGGCAGGACTAAAGTAAAACCAGAACTTCATTCCACGGTATTAGCAAACATAGGAAAATGAATATGCACAAAGACATGTATTAGAGACTTAGAGTGAATGGGAGAAGCAAAGAACAAATCCACTTTGCGGTTCCCCAAAGCACTCGGTGGCTCCCCACAAACATTGCTGTTGGCCGTCACATCAAACAAGAAACCCACATCACCAAAGAACTATTCAAGAGGGAAGAGGATGAAGAGAAGAACAAGGTGGACGATGGTACGATAACCCGACCGGCAGGGTGAACCCTAGTCGCCGCTGACGTCGCCTCACCGCATTGCCTCCGTGTCAGTGGCTAGGTCGACGGATCCACCCATGATGCCACCGGATCCATCCGCTGGTCACCGGAGTTTGTCGGGGTCGGTGAGAGACAAAGACCGCCAACACTGGGCGGTTGCACCGCTGGGAGGCTACGAGGTCCGAGAGAGAAGGGGGAGGGAGCCGGAGAGCCAGCGCCCTTGCCCGCCCTACGCCCGCCGCCGGCATGCCCGCGACCGCGGACCGCACTACCATGTCGGCGAGAAGGCACCGAGGTCCACCAGACGCCGACCGCACATACTTTGCGCGAGGTGGAGAAAGGAGGACGCCCGATCGGAGTCGACCAACGGACCTCGCCGTGCCTCGCTTCATCGCCGCAGCAGTCCGTGGATGGGCGGCGGCGCCGGCGTTGTAGATCCGTTGGAGAGGGCCGCGAACAACCTACAAATCGTCGTGAGCCACGGGCCGATCCCGCGGCAGAGCATGACACGACGGATGTGAGCCAACGATTGAGCAACCACAACGGGCGAAATCGGCCGGGCGCGACTAACACGAAAAGAACGGGAGCTCCCTACCTCACCGACCGTGTGTTTGGTTCGATGGATGGAGCCGACCCGGACGGGTTCAACCCATCATTTACATTGTTTGGTTGAGAAAGCAGTGGGTTGGGTTTGGCTCCGCAGGGGTATATTCTCTCAAGATGCGGGTTGGTTTCGTTCCTCAAAATCTGAGGGACGGAGCCGATCCGCTCGGGATTCGAGGCATCCGTGACCTCTCCGTTTCTTTCGTCTTCGCCGGGTTAGTGCAAGACGCTGGCGCGTAAGCGTGCCTCAACGCTGGCCTGCACGCAGTGGCGGCCTCCACACGTGGAACTGGGTTGGATCCAATCCAACTCATCCAACCCTCAACCAAACACGACGAGACGACGGAACCAGGGACGGCATGGAAGAGACAAGAGAGGACCTGACAGTCTATTTACCCAAAGAGCCATCCGGACCTGCGAACGTACCAGCGGCCCCATCTATCAGGGTACCAACACACAGCCACCGATGGGTGGGTCCAAGAGGAAAACTGAGATATAGGGCCCTCCCGTCAGCATAGCCGTGGCGACAAGGCAACGTGTCCTGCACGTACTGCAGCTTGGGCCCAGCGATTTCAGCGAACGGGGACTCGACAACGAGCTGCGCCACCAGCGACCACCCACGCCGGCCCATACCGCTTCTGAGGCCAACGACCGGGTCACCGGGAGACCGGGAAACATGCTAACACTGCCGCTGACAAGGCAGCAAGCGCACAGCCGGCCATCGATCCAGATCGCAACGGCCAAAATCTATTTTGCTGGCCTCATCATGGATAAAAACGCCAAACGCGTATCTAGCGGCACAGCAGTTCACTAGTCCACTCGATGTCTATGCACACACAAGCGGCGCCGGCGAGCTGGGCTTGGTGGATAGGCCTCCTGCTCGGCGCCGTTCCGCTGCTGGCGCTCGGTGTCTGGCACAGCAACGACGCCTGGCACCGCGCCGCCTTCGCGCTGAAGCGCTGGCGCCACCGTGGCGCGAGGCCGAGGCTCCCGCCGGGCCACATGGGCCTCCCGTTTGTGGGCGAGAGCCTCTGGCTGCTCTGGTACTACAAGGTCGCGCGCCGCCCCGACGGCTTCGTCCACGCCCGGAGGAGGCGCTACTACGACTCCGGCGCCGGGGGGCACGGGCACGGGCACGGGTGATGACATGGGCGTGTACCGGACGCACCTCTTCGGCTCGCCGACCGTCCTCGTCTCCTCGCCGGCGGCCAACTTGTTCGTCCTCAAGTCCTCCCAGGACGGCACCTTCGGCATCCGCTGGCCCGCGCCGGAGCTCGTCGGCCTCTCCTGCGTGGTCAACGTCGAGGGCAGCCAGCACGCCAGGCTCCGCGGGTTCATCCTCGGCGCCATCAACCGCCCCGGCGCGCTCCGGACCATCGCGGAGGTCGTCCAGCCGCGCGTCGTGGCGGCGCTGCGGTCGTGGGCGGACAAAGGGCACCATCTCCGCCGCCACGGAGATCAAGAAAGTATGCTCCTAAATTACCTATATATTCCGGCGCATGCTAATGCTGCGTTTGAAGCCATAAATCGGACGCATGCGAATGCAGGTGACGTTCGAGAACATATGCAAGATGTTCGTGAGCATGGATCCGTCGCCTCTCACCGACATGATGGACGAGTGGTTTGTCGGCCTGCTTTCCGGATTCAGGGCGTTCCCGTTAGACTTCCCCGGAACGGCCTATCGTCACGCTCGCGCGGTAAATGCATGAGAAGATATGCTTTCATTTGAGTAAAGTTGGCCGAGGTCTTGTCCGATCCCTAAACTTTCAAAGTAACATGGGTCTCTAAATGGCCAAAGACATCGTCATAGTCCGTAAACTTTGAAGATGTTAGACCGTCGGTCCCTAAACTTGTCTAGTTATGCAATTCCAAATCCTAAACATGGTTTTAATGTCTCATTTGAGTCCAAATAAGCCCTAACCTATTCTATACGCTAACGTCTGCTAAGTTTTTTTTTTTAAAAAAGACAACTTTTTCATATGAACTCGGATGAAGAAAGGGCCCCCAAATATAAGTTCATAGATTCTTAATTTGAAATTTAAAATTATCAAACAATCTCAGATGTTGGCATGATATCACATTGAAAATTCGGATATCGGGATGACACGGTCAGTCCTAAAGTTCAGGGACCGGGATGACAACGCCAATCAAGTTTAAGATAGACCAGCGATCAACTTTACACCTTTGGTTTCATTTTCGCTCTTATAATTTTGACGTGCTTAATTAGTTACCTTTGATTTGACTTTAATTTTGCACGATGACTCATATAAATAAGCAGTGCCGCAAGAAGCTAGACACGGTGTTCAGGGAGGAGGTCCAGAGGAGGAGGAAAAAGGACACGGTGGATGCCAACAACGACTTGATGAGCGGGCTGATGGAGATGGAAGATGAACAAGGGAAGAAGCTTTGCGATGATGAGGTGGTTGACAACATCGTCTCCCTCGTCGTTGCGGGCTACGAGTCCACTTCCAACGCCATTATGTGGGCGGCTTATCACCTAGCCAAAACTCCCCATGCTCTTCACAGGCTGAGGGTAAGCTAATCATACAAAATTCTTGATTTTTTTTGGGGAAAAAATCAGATCGATCAGATCAAATGATGTGTATAAACTTGGCAACTTGCACATGTCGATCAGGAAGAGAACAACACTGTAAGTAGACAAAAGGGTGGTGGCTTCATTACCCTGGATGACATTCCTACCATGGAGTACACTGCCAAGGTACATACGACGACGATGACACATTTTTTAGGAAAAAAAGAATTTTTATTCTGGCTGCTGCAAGAGTTTTGCTCATAACCAATTCTTATTACAAAACCATTCTCTTCTGTTTTTAAGCTCTCAAAAAACGAAACCAAACAAAGAAAAAAATGATTAAACGCTAAGCGTTAAGCCTTTCTAGCGACGACCATCCATGCTTAGCGAAAATTTTCATAGCCATAGTGATAAGTCATACAATACAACTATACAACGGCCCGCTTTTGAATTAGCTAAGGATATATGCGTGCACTTTATTCTGAGCCCTTCGTCTTTTTCACAGGTAGTCGAAGAAACAATTCGGGTAGCCAACATAGCTCCAATGGTCTATCGAGTGGCACATAGAGATGTCGAGTACAGAGGCAATTATATTAAGCAGACACTTATATATATAATTCAGTACTTCTGACTACATACTCTAGAATGAAGAATTAATGGTGAAGCCAAATGATCAAATTCATTACATGTACTAGGTTATACGATTCCTAAAGGGTGGAGAGTCGTGGTGTGGCTGCGCTCCTTGCATACCGACGCCAACTACTATGATGATCCACTCAGCTTCAACCCAGACAGATGGGACGTAAGTACTACATTCAGATCTCCGATCTTCGGAGGTTATCGGATTCATCTCAATCCACATGTGTTGGGATGGAATTTATTTCAAGTTCCACTCCAATCCACCCCTAAATTGATATGAATCCAACTACATTCAAACAAGCTTGCAGAAGTAATCTGTTGCTTTGTCGTTATATACAAAGCTAAGCACTGAACATTTTATCAGAAACCGCCAAAGCCAGGCACGTACCAGGTGTTCAGTGGAGGGCCCAGGATCTGCGCTGGGAACATGTTGGCAAGGCTGCAGCTCACTATCATGCTCCATCATCTAGCTGTTGGATACAAGTAATTATCTAAATAACATAGTGCAAATTGTTTTCCCTATAGATCTGTCCTAGCTAGATATAGCACGTCCTACAGCACTAGTGAAAATTTGAAATCTGAATAATCTTTGATTAACCCTGTTGTTGGCTTGAATTCTTTCAGGTGGGAGCTGCTTAATCCTAACGCTGAGGTCACATACCTTCCCCACTCGAAACCGGTAGATGGGGCCGTCATGTCATTTAGCAAGTTGAACTCTGTTTAACATGCGGGCAAGACCCATCGTCTCCCGATAAAAGAACAATTGTCGACAGCAGTATATATGTTGTTTTGATTGAGTATAATAATGTAATATACTTCGGAGATCATCTTAGAGGCCCCACTACAGATCTTTGCCGTATTAGTGTCCTTCACAATCAGAAAGGGTTGCATGCAAATCCAGGTGCTCCCTGCAGTTAGCTTGGACATGACTTCATCAGCTAGGTCATAGATGACGACATGCAAGGGCAATCCAGATTGATCAAGCATCACAGAGTGGCAAAGATGACCCAATCGATTACGTCATCTAACACTTCAACTCCAACTCCAACTCCAACTCCAACAATAAAGGTCCCTCGCAATTTAGCAGCCAGCCACGACAGAGACGTGTGGGCCTGTGGCCAAAGGCCAACCCAACCAGCTCAAGTCTAAAGGCGTCTCACCATCCACTGATCGTATCGTATAAATACCTAGGCCGGCCGATCACGATCATCTCACCACCGCTCGCCAATCAAAGTGATCAACCATTTCCGCTGCCGGCGTCGCCTCTCCAACACGTCCAGACCGGGCCAGTCCCATCTCGCTCGTCCACATGGCCGCAGCCGCAGGGACCTCCTCCAGGTGGGTTATCGACATATCGGCCGTCGTCGTCGTACGAGGCCGGAGGAATGTAGGATGCTATGCTATGTTGTGATTGCCGTTTTGTGCTCGTCCCTAGCTAATGGAATCGAACCCCTGTGTCTGTGTGCAGCTCTGTGAAGGAGACGCTCCCGCCGGCCCTCGGCTCCACCTCCCAGCCACCTCCCGTCTTCGATGGAGCCACCAGGCAAATCACCATACTATTCCATTTCCATATCAAGATTCCTCTCCTTTTGTTTCCCATGAGAAAAGAAAACTTTTGCACTGATCAAACAGTAAATCAGTGAGTGAATAACTTTTTTCCCTCTTAATTTGCTGGCGTGATTGAAGGCTGTACATTTGCTACTTCTGCCCGTTCGCTCAGCGCGCCTGGGTTACCAGGAACTTCAAGGTTTCTTCTGCTTTCGATCGGTTTTACTGCCTTTGCACAAGTCAAAATTTACTGCAAACCCAAAACTAATAGCCTCGTTTCCTCTCCAGGGTTTGCAGGACAAGATGGAGCTGGTGGCCATTGATCTGCAGGACAAACCAGCTTGGTACAAGGAGAAGGTTTACCCACAGGGCACGGTATGTTGGATCAACAGTTGTTTTACCTGTCCATCGTCATCATCTTTGTCGTGATAACATCTGTTTCTCGGCGGCAGGTGCCTTCCCTGGAGCACGACAACGAGGTCAGGGGCGAGAGCCTGGACCTGATCAAGTACATCGACAGCAACTTCGACGGGCCTGCGCTGCTCCCAGAGGTACCTTCAGCGCATCTGTTTCTGAATTCTGATCGTCTCAGAGCAGAGGATGAGGATGTGTTGGTTTCCTGCAGGATGCTGCAAAGAGGCAGTTTGCTGATGAGCTGATCGCATATGCCAATGAGTTCACCAAAGCCCTCTACTCGCCCTTGATGTCCCATGCAGCCGTGTCAGATGAAGTTGGTAAGAAGACCATTCACCATTGCTTAGACTGAAAGGATTGCAATTTGAATTCATTGAAACAGGTATGTTTCGTCATCAGTTTCTGACACAGCTCAAACTGTATGTTTCATCATCAGTTGCTTCTCTGGATAAACTCGAAGCTGCACTGTTAAAGTTCAATGATGGCCCATTCTTCCTAGGCCAATTTAGCTTGGTAATGATAATAACTCACTGCATTTCCAACCTGAAATGTGGTTGCATTTCCTCCTTTCATTGGATTGCCCAAGATTTTACTCTGTCTAATCTAATAATACGATAATGCTGGATTACTTTTCAGGCGGATATAGCATATATTACCATTTTGGAAAGGGTTCAGATATACTATTCTCATCTTAGGAACTATGACATCGCCAAAGGCAGGCCCAACCTTGAGAAATTCATTGAGGAGATGAACAAGATCGAAGCATATACACAGACTAAAAACGATCCTCTGTTTTTGCTTGATCTTGCCAAGAATCATCTTAAGGTTAGATACTATAGATAGATAGTGAAAGTATGGTGAGTTTTTTTTTTTATTTTATTTCCCAATCGGCACCATACCAATAACTACAAGCTTGCTGTAACTTTTCAGATTGCCTGAAGACGTGACAGAACGGCATTAATCCGCTGATCGGAGACAAATCACTCGGCAGTGTTGATTCGATCAATAAAATACGGCATGCTATAATAAGGACTGTTTTATGCTATTGATGACATACTGTACTACTGCTGAGTTGCTGTACAGATTTCTTAGCCATGTCAGTACAATGTAAGCTTTTCTTATTTTGAATTTGAATCCCACTATTGCAAAAAAAAAGACAAAATTACATGTCGAACAGAGTGCTTTATTTGAGTCATCGAAACCAATTGTCCTATTTGGGTCTCAAATTTCTTATCTTTGGACCAAACAAGCATCCATAGGCCTGTTAAATGCCTAAACTCTAAATTTTAAACCCATGTGCCTGATGTAGAGTGTCAGTTATATGGGCCGCATGTGGCTGATGGAGGGCCATGGGCTGTAGCCGCACCGGTGCATGCTCGTAATCGATGTCTAAACGCGTTTAAAAGATTTTCCACAACAAAATCATGGGACGTAATAGGCATATGAATACATCAACCTTAATTTATGTTGCATATTTGTTGCTGCATTCCATATTTTGTTGCGGAAAGTTCTCAAAGCAATTTTGGACATTAATTAAAGTGTTTTGGAAAATTTTCATAATTTTTGGGTATTATTCCCATTTTCTATAGAGATAAATTTGAATCTTCCAAGCTTCTATAGATATTTTCATGAGATTTTAAAAAAATAATTTGTATTTGCCATGATCCAATCTGTCTCAAAGATTTTTCTAAAAAAACAATAGGAACATTGAGATATTTTTCATGTGTTAAAAATCTTATCGTTTTTTAAATAATGATAAAACCGCCTTGAAACGACTTCCAATAATGAAGGTGATTTAAGCGGCTTTGAGAGCTGAGAGAGTAAGATCGATGGCCGATTTCATAGTTAGAAGGGGAAAATGAGACCATGGTGATAGTTCAGAATGGCGAAAATTTTCACGAAAGCAGGACATTACCCATATTTCATTAAGAGGAATAGAGTTTTGAAACAACACACCCATCGATGTTATCGGGGAGCAGCCCATAACCCGGACAGAAGCAGCCTAGCTATTGGATTTTTACAAGATTGTATTACATGGCAAGATAGCGGTTCGGTGCTCAAGAGAAGAACCGTTAGCTTTGCTCCGTCGTGTTAATTTCAAGATTGTTATATAATTCCATTTGTTTCAAATTATAGGATGTTTTGGCTTTTTAGTTTCATATATCTAGGTGCATAGCAAAAACTATAAATCTAAAAATATTAAAACGACCTACAATTTGAAATGGAGGGAGTAATACTTATACCAAGTTGATACAAGGATCCTAAAGCGCTTTCGATCTATGCATAACTAGGCTACACATAGCCTTACAGAAACATCTAAAATGTTCGGACACATTAAATAGATTTATGGAAGCCAATCTCATAGGTTTAAATTGTGGTCAAACTCCGAACATGTTGTTAAGATGTGAAACGAGCAACTGATGAATATATTTGTGTGATCAAACCGATCCGGAATCCTGTTTTGCCCCAAGGTTTGAAACTTGCTCTAAGGATTAGCTTAAAGTCTACTTGCTCTTAGAAGTGCCTGTGCCTCGCCACGCCTTGCTCAGCCAAGATAGGGGTTTAGACAACCTAGCTCACCACAAAAAGGATAGTGTAGGCGTGCCAAATGGGCTCGCCTACGAAGGATTTCCTACGTGTCATTAGGACACTCACAATGCATATTCTAAAGAGTCTAGAAATCAAAACTCTATGATATCTAAAGTTTTCATTGTAAGAGCACGTACAGCGCGGGCGCTTGTACTGGCGCTTGCATGCATTTTAGTGCCACGGTGGAGGCTCAAAGGGCGCTTCAGTTTGCGTCTGAAGCCAAGTTAAGCGCCCGACGCTTGTGCTCAATTGAGTATGAAATCAATGGTTACAAATTTGTTGCTTCTTTGTTCCCTTCAACTTTTTGCTTGGTGAGGTAAGAGAAGCCCAGGGCCTCTCGAAAGAACGAGACAAACATAAATGTTGACTGAGATAGCATGCACAGAGCGCATGTTCACTTGTTTTTTTTTATGTCTCTCATCTGGGTACAGTTGTAGTGTTCATACACGTATACGCATATCACCCTACACACGTACACCCTACTTACACACATTATACGCATAATAATCCATAGATGGCGGCACGCGTCATATTACCACTGTGGCCACACATGAGATGTTATGAAACATGTCGTCGGCGGTTAGGACCTTCCCTCTCCGTCTCTCATGATCACGCAGCAGTAGATGAAAGAAGTAGAACAAGTAGACACAAGATAGGGAGACTATTCTTTATTCATCTGAATATTCGTAATTACAATATAGAGCTCTCACATATATATAGTTCTGCCAAGGTCTAAGAGTTTTGGTAAGAGCCCACATACGAAACGGACTAGGATTAGGATTTCTCCTTCTTCTTTGACAGAGTCCGTATGTTTTACAACAGATTTTACTTGAACTACGGTTCCCGGTGGGAAAATCACGGTCGATTGGTGGCGTCCTCACGCTCACCTCTTGTGTTACTACTACTAGTCTTGAGGCGCGCATCTGCGCGCCGATTTTGATGCCGGGTAAATTGGTAGGGTAAGGATGTACGTATAAGTATCAGAAAATGACACCAAAGAGTCAGATTTAGTAGTAGGCAACCAGGATTTGATAGAACAGGGCAGTACTACGTCAAAAAATACAATCTGGGTTGGGTCGGCGTAGCAGTTTTTGGTGGTGCACCACCTCATTCGGTGAGGGACTTAGTGTTTGTCTTCATACATATAATATATGTATTTACAATAGCCTAAGCATGACTGCATGAGTAAAGTTCTGCAAACAAGGCTTTGCTTGGTACTTCTGACAATACAAAGTTCATGAATTCCTTTTTGTACCTTAGTTTGGCCTGAGGACAGGACCTCTCTCTGGCTTGTATCTTTTCTTTGACTTCCCTGTAATTTACTTTTACTGTTCTTTTTTCAATAAAAGTTCTGCAGGGGCTGCGGCCCCTTCAGTTTCCTCAAAAAAAAATACAAAGTTCATGAAACTTAATGTCGTTACAGTAGTTGGCTGATGGCTGGGTTAGCATGACGTGCAACTCAGATTAATCTAACTTCCACATGCTAAGCACTCCTTCCGGTTGTTCAGGGAACAGGCCACTTATGCCATTTTAACCTGGGCATCCTCTTCTTCTGAAGGTGGCTTGTCCTACAAATGCACAGTTGAAGATCTCTAGATTGGTTTTGGCTAATTGATGACATCCTTAGGACTAATCTCTCTATGCTAAGTGTTGTGTTAGTTGGAGATTGGTCAAGCCAAAGACGATGCATGGTGGTCATGGTGGATGGATCGAGATGATTCAAATGATGATCAAGTGCATGACTTGGAGTGGATGGTGGATCAAAATGGGCTCAAGGCAAAGGTATATCCATAGGGTCATTTTGATTTTACACTCAAGACACCATAGAGGGTGTGAGTGATTATAGGATCGATAAGCCGTACTATAAAGAGGGGAAAACTATCGCACATATCGGTCCTCATGTGCCTCTAGGTTCAAAATCATTTGCATGCATTCTAACCTAGAGAGCTAACCCAACCTTCGAAATTGATTGTGAAAATGCTAACACACGAGCACATGGTGATGTACACATGGTGGTGTTGGCACATTTGTGAAGGCGGTGATAGTTGCGGGGGTTGAGATGGGTTTGGGTACCGCTCACCCTCCCGCCGAGCTTGCGAGGCGGATTCGACGCTTTTGAGAAAATGAAACGCCTATTTTCTATTGCGCCGGATGCATCGTGGTGGTAAAACATGCTAGTCCTTGTTCTCAAGTTGGTACACTTGGTGGATAGCATGTTGGAGCAAAGGCGGCGAAGGAACGACGAAAAATTCGCAGCTCGGTGGCGACCGGACGCGGTGACCGGACCCGCGACCGGACGACGACGTTTTCGACCGGACGCTCCGGTGGGTGCGTCTGGCGTGAGAGCATGTTTTCGGGGGTTCGCCGAGGGGTCGAGGGCGGACGACCGACCGGATGCTTCCGTGCTGACCGAAGCACCGACGGACGCGCCGACTGCCCTTCGGCAGCAGCCCGGTCAGCGGTTCAGGTTGGGGTTATCGGTTAGACCGGACCCACCGACCCGGACTCACCGGGTGAGTCCGTCGGATCGGTCCTGGTCGGCTTT
The DNA here is from genome assembly GCA_015847255.1 of Hyparrhenia diplandra. Classification (NCBI taxonomy): domain Eukaryota; kingdom Viridiplantae; phylum Streptophyta; class Magnoliopsida; order Poales; family Poaceae; genus Hyparrhenia; species Hyparrhenia diplandra. The sequence continues at coordinate 102,065 of JADLZK010003450.1, forward strand.
TTTGCGCAGCTTTGCACCCCCAACGGCCACATTTCGTGGTGGGGGTATTTATACCCCTTTGGCCGGTTCTAGGAGGCCTCTTGGTCATTTTGAATCAATCCTAACACCTCTAGAGCTGAGCACTCATCCTCCTCCTCACTCCTTTGCTTGAGAGCATCCATTCTAGTGAGTTGAGGTGATTCAAGTGCACTTTGCTTTGATCATTGCATCTAGTGGCACTTGTGGATCGTTGTGAGCCGGTGGTTTTCTTTGTTGCTCTTGGAGAGCACCACTCCTAGCCGGCTTGGTGATTGGTGGAGGCGTTGGCAAGAGTTGGTGATTGTTCTTGGCCACCTCCGGTGATTTGTGAGGTGGACCGTGCATCCTCGTCGGGACGACTAATTGCAAGATAATACATTGCTCGTGTCGGTGAGTACCTCTTATTTGCTTTGGGTGCGGTAAGCCTAAAGGTATTTGGCTTGGAGTGAGCTCCACACCGACCCACACGTGAGAAGGTCGACACAACGGAGACGTAGCTTGACGGGTGCTCAAGTGAACCGGGGATAAATCATTGTCTCCACTTGTCTCTTGTTGTCCCTTGGTGATTGGCAACGATTTGGTTATCTCATTGTGTCATCTTGGTGATTGGTTTGACTAGCCTCGACATTGTGGTATAACTCTTCTACACTCTTGCATTACTTTCATAAGATAGTGTAGTTTGAGTAGCCTTGCTAGTTGCTTAGCCTTGTTTAGAGTAATCTAGCTTGTTCACCTAGTTGGTAAAGTAGCGACTTAGCCTCTCGTGGTGTGAACTAGAGATCATAGCAACTATAATTGTCAATAGGAGGCTTGCCGACAAGTAGAGCTAGAGCAAACGCGTTTATCGCCTTTTGTTATTCTAACAAGTTTGTCTAGTGTTTTGTAGAAATTTTTATTAGGCTATTCACCCCCCCTCTAGCCATTTAGGACCTTTCAACAGTGTTTTCATGATAAGGATCGTGCTTAAGGACAGGCTGACAATCAATCCCAAATATGTAATCCATCAGACAAGGGCTAAAGCAGTCTCAGAAGAAGAAAAAAACACCTTGAGAAGAGCAGTATCAACTGTAAACTTGATTGCATCAGCAGCAACTCGAGTTCTTAAGTAATACATTCCTGTTTTCAGGCCCTGTCCAACAACATAAGAATTAAATATCAGTGTTTTTCTTGGCCACTTGCACTCTAATAAACTAAAAAAAGTTACTCCTGACTTCTCAGAAAAAAAAAGACGGCGATTAAATAATAAAATACATCTGAAATGGAAGCCTAAACAGGCAATGGGTGGACACATCTGAAATGCAGAGTTTAACCTAAAAGCTACTGAAACATAATAAGAAAACTTTAGGCGAAGCTACTGAAACATAACCATGCAGAGTTTGACCTAAAAGCTACTGAAACATAACCATCAGAGTGCATAGAAATTCGGTAAGAAACCCAAGTGCTAATAATAGGAAGCAAACAAGAATGTTCATCAATTCAATGGTTCCTGAAGGCCAAACTTTGACTTGTCTAACTACAGAATTTCTTTTTTTTTTTCTTTGTTCTGTTTACCAGAGGCATTTTATTGTACCACTACTTTTCACCAAACCTTCTTGTAGGGAAAGAAGATGCAAGATCAGCGCTCCTAAATTGATCTGCACCTATGTATAGCCGTTGGTTGCTGCATTGGTGTTTGCAGCCTATCCATAGGAAGTGTCAGCTCCAGCCGACAGAGGAGTGCATCTATTAATTTGTGGTTTTGTATCTACAGATGATCGATGAATCATTTCAAAGGCCAGAGATGTCATTCCAAGTTCAAAATTCACCCTGAGACTATTATTTTCAGTATATTGAGTACAATGATACAACTCCTCATTAGGGGATTAGAAAGGAAAACATCCTCATAAAATTCATACCTTGTACTAAGTTAACACAATAGTCACTGGTGGAACAAGATAGCTATGCAAATATATATCTGAAGTCTTACACGCAAAGTAATTACAGCAAAAGAAAATTAATATGTGGATTGTGGAGTATCGGAACAAACCTGAGAAATAGGTACTTTTTTTTCAAGAACACGCCTAGGCGCGTTTTTCATTAAGTAGAAAGAGTGTTACAAACTTTGGTCGATTCGGTAACATGAGCATTACCCGGATCACCACCCCTACTTCTATTGGATCCTACACGAGTGATTACATTGGAACAAATTTGCGACAAGAAAGGAATATAGAGATCAAGGCCTAGCTAGCCAACCTCCTCATCCGCGATCCCCGCCATGTCGAGCTCCATGGCGGGAGAGATCGATCCCACCTCCCTAGCGGGGCCTCGAAACAACTCCTCTTTTTTTCAGTCATCTTGCCCCAAAGGCAACCACGAACTTCTGCTCAATCTCTAAATCCACGGCCTCATCCTCGACCTCGCCGAGCTTACATGAAGCAAAGACCTTCTCGTGCTTGAACGGTTGCATTGGGGGCGCGGTTTAGCAGCAATACGTCCACTCCTCCGTAGAGAATGGACCGGCACCGGCGTGCGGGAGCGGCGCAGCCCCGGGCCCATCCTGGAGCGGAGGAGTGTCGAGAGGGAGGCAAATCGCCGCCTCCGGCCCCCGGACCGACAGTGACGCGTGTCCGACAACGCCGTTGGAGGAGGGCATGCACGGGGCGGCCGTCGATGTCCGCATCGGGTGGAGGAGCGACAGTGGAAGCCGTCGGGCCGCAGTAAGGCGGCAGCGTCAACCCGAGAAAGGAGCGACGAGGGCCCCCCATGACCGCCGTAGACGTCGCCGCGGATCGCAAACTTGGCCGCCAAGGGAGGGTAACCAGCCCCATCGCGCCGTGGACCGGGTGGTGAGGGGTCCACAACCACCACGAGCGGTGCCGTAGCGCCCCCGTCCCTCCGCCACCGGTGCCTCAAAGAACGGGATGACCATTGGGAGCAGGTGGCCATGACATCGCCAGCCGCTACCCGACGGCTCCCTCTACGAAGCAGAGTTGGATCATCTGCGGCGGGCGGCTCCGACAAAGATCGGCCGAGCCTGTCGGCCAGGAGGCGTGGTCGGAGTGGGCAAGCGGTGACGCGAGGAAGGCAAAGCGAGCTCATCAAGCATTGGGTCGACCAAAACCCGAGGCCCTCTCTCGCACGCCGAGAGCAGCGGGTCGGGGGCGAGGGACACAACGGCGAGGCCTCGCGCGGGTCGCTGGGCCCGACCGGCCGACGCGCCGCCGGCCGCCGCCCGGCCAGACGGCCGTGGTGCCCTCTCGCGACACGTGTCACGCCCACCGCGATGGAGGTGCCTCCCACAGCCGTCACGCGTCGTCGATGTCGAAGAGATGCCCCTCGCGCAGCGCCCAAGTTGTCGGTGGACGAGGGAGGCGGGCAAAGAATGTCTCCCACACGGACGAGCCACGCGCGTCGCGCGCGTGCAGATCCTCTCGCCATCGACGACGCCGACGCCAAGGCGCAGATGCATCGCGGCGCACGCCGCCGGCGGTGCGGGGGCGGGACGGCGGTGGTGTACCGGGCGCAGTCCCGCGTTCGGCGCCGTGCCGGGCGCACGAGGCAACGGATCGGAGGTGCATTGGGCGGCGATGTGCCCTCCGCCGTGCGCTGAAGCAGAGACCGACGAGCGAAGCCGTACCGCCGCCGACGAGGGGGCGCGGGAGCCGACGACGCCTCCGCCGACGGTTTACCACAAGCGTGAAACCATCGGCGCCGACCGAGCGGGCCAGGCGGGGGGGGTGGTGCCGGGAGGGGTGAGACCAAGGCGCCGCCGCACCGATCCGAGCAGCAGGCAACGGCCCCAGCGACAGAGTGTGTACACGCCCCGCGGCCGCCGCAGCCCCTCTCTCCATGCCGCCGCCGGCCGACGACGGCGCGTGGGAGCCCGAGCATCCACACACCTCCGCAGAAGGGGCAACCGCGACGACGGTGGCGCAAGCAGTGCGGGCCGCAGGGCGCGCAACTTCCCAGAGCGAGGCGGCACGGACCGTAGCGGTCCCCCGCTCAACAACCTCCAGCCTCCTCCTCCTCCCCGTTCGCCGAAGATGCCTCACACCGAGATGCTTCGCCCCGGCCGAGGAGGGGGAAGAAGGTCGACCTGGGTCGTGACGCCGCCGTCGAGGCATCATCAAGATCGACGGGTACAGCAGCGGATGCTACCCCCTGCGCCGCAGCAGCAGGGGGCGACGGGCAGGAGGTAGATGGCGACGAAGTCGGGGCGGAAGGCCGCACACGCACCACATCCGCGCCCACCGGGCGGGCGACAGCAGGTGTCCTAAGAGGAAGGCGAGTCCACATCCCGACCCCAGCAGAGCTCGCCACAGCGACGGGCTGGACCGAGCCGCTTGCCGCGGCTCCAGGCTGGCTCGGCGTAGGGTGGCGCAGGAGGCGGGCTGCCCCTGTGGCCGCGATGGGACGGCAAACCCCGACGCGGCAGCGACCTCTATGATGCATCAGGATACTTCTTGATCTCTATGATGCAAGGTACCAAAGATAAAATTGCCTTCAGATATTCATTTCCTTCTCCAGACCACTGAAACAAAAAAGAAGATGACATCAAACTTTAATACTACAAAGATTGTCGAAAAGAATCGTAGCACTACCAATTTTCAAATATAACTTATATCTAGCACAAAATGTCCGGTGATTAGTGCTTTGGTAGCATTTAGATTTAACAGAGCCACAATAAATGCCGGTGATTAGTGCTTTGGTAGCATTTAGATTTAACAGAGCCACAATAAATGCCAAAATGTAGGAAAAGTAAAGCTGTAACAAACCACCACAAAGCTCGATTCATGCAACAATGTTGTTTCAAAAAGTGAGTATCTATGCAAATTGCAAAATAAGGACTGGTATATTATGAGACTGGTAGGGAAACACAGGGACACATTGTTATCTACACTAACAAATACCAAATTGAACCCTTAAACCTGATTATATTATAGTCCAGATGGAATAACCTATGAGGAAACTAAATAAAATAGGGCATGTCCTTAGTGACCAGGCATGCCAATTTCATTGACCAAAACATGGAGGGCAGAAAAAGCAGTGATTGTTTTCTGAACCCCAACCAAGGTCTCATCACCATGGCAGGGAAAAAAACACAAGAGATGTCATCAGATATAGTACCTATTTGTGTGAATATACTTAAAAGGACATTAAAAGTCACACATTACACTGCTACCAAGTTTAAATACTCAACTAAGTTTAGAGGTCAGGAAACTAATTTAATTGGAGTAAAAATATAAGTGGCAGGAAGTTAGAACAAATCATTAACATGTTCATTTTTTGTACATGGCTATGTAAAATGACTACGGCTATGTAAAATGACTGTGATAGGGCTGAGTCACACCAGTCTCCAGGGACCATCTATGGACTAAAGCATGTATTTTCCTATCACCTCTAACACCCTTCGGTTCAATTAAAGGGAAATCAAATTTCCTCGCAAAAAACAAGAAAAGAACAACAAATTCATAGTGTGTAGACATTTTCTGAGGGTCATTCAACAATATTGCAGAACTAAAAAGACTCTTGCTTTCTATAATCATAGAGCCTTACCACAGAAATTTGCATGGCAATATAAGTCGAGGACAAATTAGCAAACACCCATACTTCAATTAGTATATCCTGGAATAGCTCCAACACACGAAGGAGGACATATAAGGTACATGCATTTTAGCATATGTTTAGACTGAGCTATCTAGAACCTGATGAGCTTGGACCAGTCCACAGTTAGACCACCCACTAAGATGGTTCAGAAGACTCAAGGGGGAAAAAAGAGCCAGCACAGGGTTCAAAGACATCTTTACTACATAAGAAGGAAGAAAGGAAGACTATTTTTTCGTGCGGTAAAAATTTCGGTCTGCTCATCCCTTCGCCCGTGCGACGACGAAAACGTCGTACGCCTCCCTCCTCCCCGTGCGATCTGTTTAGGCAACGGAAATTTATATGGCAGGAATATCGCGGATTGTTAGGAAACGGAAAGTTAAAATAGCAACCACATGCACATCGTCGTACAGGTTCATGTTAGGAAACGGAAAGTTAAAAATAGCAACCATGCAGCGAGAATTAGGAAACCAAACAAATCATGGGAGACATGCACGCAATCTTGGCCCCCTCGTCCATCGTTGAGCGCAGCCACAGCCATTGTTCGCGGGCAGTACGAAGTCGGGTGGAGTCTCCATCGCGTGGAGCCGGGATCCCCTTCTGTTCGACGTCCAGCCCAGGATCGCTCTCGCGCGGCGCACTCGCGACTCGCGAGAACTCGCTGGCTCCATCGTGGTTGTGGAGGCCAGGCGGGTGGCAGCAGAAATCCGCAGTCCGCGCGCCAATCTTGGAGCGCCGCGCTGTCGTGGTCTTGAGGCCGGCCGGGCGGCAGCCTAAGCCTGCAGGCCGAGCGCTTTCTTCACCCCGGTACCCTATTTCTCGTCGGGTATGCTCCTGCGATCTACCCTCTTTCTTGGCTTACGCTGCTGTGATCTACCATATTTCCTGTCATTATACCTATGGCTTAGGTTTGGCTCGCTCGCCGCCGCTAGGTTTGGCTTGGGCGTCGCTGGGATGAAACCCTACCTCGTGGAACCCTAGCCTCATTTTGAGTCCCTTTGCGATGATCAACAGCCAGCCGCAGTATCACTTCCACTCCACGCCCTACGCTCTTTCATTACAAATGCATACAAGTCTTCTCTCTTTATGTCCTTAATATTAATGCATCGGAATTAATATTCAATTAGCTACTGTGTTCTATATATCGATTGTCAATTTCTGGAATTACATTATTTCATCCCATGAAATTTTTATTCTGCTGAACAACAGTCATTATTTCAACCTATGTGGGTGCAATGTTAGGTTCAGGTTGTGCCTTCCATCTCGTGCTTGATCACATAATTGTCTTTTTACTCTAGCAGCCCTCTGTATTTTCAAACAGATAGGAATCAAACTTGATTTCTATTTATATGAGGAACATGCCAAGATCAATCAGAGAAATTCCCCAGCATTGTCTTCTGCAGTGGCAATAGTTGAGCCCTAATTGGTAACTACTTTCGCAATGAAAGAATTAGGGTCTCAAATGAATTTAGAAAGTCAAAGGGTTAGTTAGCTGTGACATATCTGCCCATGGTGTATATTACCTTGATGTCAGCATTGCCTTGCATGTGAGTAACATAATTGTTTCTCTTCCCAAAAGAGAAGAAAAGCAACGTGGATTCATCAAGAAATTTATTTCCTCATGTAGGTTGGTCTGCCTTCTGATAGAGAGGAGTATATAGATAGGCTCCGAAGGACTGAACGGAAAGGTAATGAAGAGCAAGGCATCTTACTACTACTGTCTCCGTGGGGAATGCATTTTCACTTGTGTTATTGTCAGTTGCTACAGTGCAGGGTCTTTTTCAATAATCAACAATGAGCTTTATAGCAGTTCTGGGCTTGCAATATTCAGGGAGGTTTACTACATGTACATAGTAGAGGCCATATTAATGTTATGTGTTTGTTTTCTTAAGGAAGACAAATAGGACAACTGATTTTAGAAACAAAGCGTCATATTGCACAAACTGAAAATCCATCTAACTTAATGCACTCAAGGACTGCAAAATAGTCAATGACTGGTCTCTCAGCTGCACGTTGTTCTTTGTTTGGATAAGCTGCAGACACCAGTACAGCAGGCAATGGCTCTGCACAGGTCCAGATCACTGTAGGAGCTCTGACCTTACACCATTTTTTTTCCTACAAGAAGGAATTCTTAATCATTCTGGAAGGAAAAGAACTATTTTCCAAATTAATGGGTGCTGAATAGAAGATTGTTCGTCAAACTTTTTCTATAGGATCTGACATTTCAAAAAATAGTTTAGAGGATATGCAGAACTTCTGATCCTCTGTGCCGTTTTCTGAGAATACAATTATAAAGTTATAATGATATTTGTGATCTGGCATGTGTTTTTGTGTGAAGTCGGTCCATATTTCATTTGCGAAGATTGTATTATTTATCTCATTAAATGAAGTCAAACCGTGCTGCAGCTCCAAATGTGATCATCGGAGACCAACAGTATAGAACATCGACAGATCATTCTTGTGGCTCCAAAAGGTGATCTCTGGTTTCAATTTCACATATATCTTACCCCCCTAATCAGAACTAATTTACCCATGCAGCCTTGAGAAGCCTCGAGAGAATTTGAAAACTAATTTAGTCATGCAGGTCTGTGGTAGTCTGTACGTTAGTTTCTGGACAAAGGATGGCTAGCCAATCAGGCATCACCGCTGCCCACGCCGACATCACCGAGGAGCTCTTGTTCGTTTGTCCCTGTCGTCCTTCCCCAACATCTGACATGGAGCTCGCGTTGCCAGTGAGAACGTCTTGGCGACCAGGCATCTCCACCCATCACCTCGCTGGCTGCCCATTCCCAGTATGTGTTCAATTTGCCGTTCTCTTCGTAACATAGCAATTCAAGTTTGTGTGAATGCATTTATAAGCACATTTATGTCAGGTCGATTAGCAACTGGAAGTCGTTATTGACCTATTAAACTTTTCTTTTGCAATAATTCTATGATTTATTTTGGTAATAAACAGTTTGTTTCCCCTCTCCACTGCATGCAACATGTTATGTATAATGCCAGTCGGAGTAGCTGACTTCCTGGACAGTACAAAACTTGGATTGCAGGTGTTCACATATTCTGAATTGCTGCTACCAACTGATGGTGCCAATTTTTTACCCCATTTATCCATAAAGAACACACATATAGAGTTAACATTTGATCCACTTCACAGTCATTCTCAAACCAAATACCCAAAAGAAACTGTTGTTGTGCTGAATCAATGGAGAAGCCTGCGTGGCTGCTGGTAGAAGCTAGAAGAATTGCAGCTTATATTGTTCAACGTCCGACAATAGGCAAATAATTATGCTAGCATAGCCTAGCACTATTCACCATCCGACAATAGGCATATGGAATGCTCTTTGCAGTATTTCTTTTCCGCAATTTCTAGAGAATATTGCATATGTTAGATACTGAAACCTGAGTATGCAACCAGCAGCACTTGAGATGATACTAGGTATTAGCATAATGGTGTGCTGATGTTATCTAATCTTGTGATGATACTGAAACCCAAGGAGTAGCAGCTTCGTGCCATGACAGTAGACATTGCAAATTATATTACTGGAGCTACGATGCGACATGCTATAGGAGATGTGTATAGCACTTAGATTCAATGAGCATCCTTCTCGTTGAATCAACTGATATAGTAGTATGACTTCGATGGCATCAGGTTTGCTGTCTAATTTCAGCTTATTGTTCAATGTCAATGGCTTACTGAGACAATACAACTAACTACTGTAGAAACAAGATAGTTGTGTCTGAATGTGTTGTAGTCCAGTCTTGGATCGTCCTCATGATTTAACGAATGAGTCTTGTGTTCAGTGATTTCATGCATAATTCGGTGGAATTGATGGACACACATTGGCCAACCGAGATCAGGTACCTTTGTGGGACCTTACAAATACAAACCATGAAGGTATATATTTCATTTTTCACATAATGTTCATATGTTTGCAACTCCCACCAAAATTCATTGAGGCTATCATACCCAAACAGGGTTGGTGGCACTAGATGACGATCGTCGTAATGAGCACAAGAGGCGGAGGGAGAGAGAGAAAAGGAGGAAAGAATGTCTGATGAAAACAGTAGTGAAAAAATATATAAAAAAAACGTTGTGATGCCTATAAGATGAATTGCCAAGGTATGGTGGTGTTGATTAGTGTCACTTTAATAGCCATACGGCTATAATTACTAACAATTTATACTATGTTTATACTTGCATTTGGTAATACAACAAATGAAACAAACAAAAATTATTTGTTGGTGTGATGACTGTAATTATCGTGGGGAGATGCATAGTAATGTTGCCGAGCAATAAATGGATATCGAAGACATCTTCCACCTGATATAAAACATTATCTTAGGCGAACTACAAAACAGTCTATACAATAGAGTTTATGAGCTTGCGACATATCCGTGACTGTGTTAATGCAACAAAACTTTAATATCATTATTTAATTTCACATTATTGTTATGTTCTCATGCGATACATGTGTTTTTATATAAAATTTAGTTATCCCGTAGCAACGCACGGGCGCTATACTAGTTACTCACTAAGATCAAACTGTAAGTTCTCATGTTTGAGCACCTGGCATCAAAAAATATAGATGTAATTAATTATAATCCTTCACATATGAAGGATAAATCCAACCTTTGGTGGCATCATAAATTTTTAGGGACAATTTAAGTGTCACATCCTAGCTGTAAAAAGGCAGTAAGTTTTAAACAGAACACAAAAATATATTGTAGGACATAACACTTGTTCTACTTTCTTTGACTGCCGATGAGAGAAAAGAAAAGCTCATACTGCTCATACAGGGTCCTAGGCAAGTACAACAATAGCGTTTTTTCAACCATTAATAGATAGAAAAAATGATCAATTTTTTTAAACTAACTATGAGATAGATGAAAACATTATAGCCCATGTATTTTGTTGTTTAATTTTATCTTTTTTGTATCTTGCATGAAGACTAAAGAATATTAAAGGAATGATTGACAAAACCTACATCTCTTTAAAAACAGGGACATCCGCATAACTATTCTGAAATTAGCTATTGGGAAAAAGAATAGCTGTAGCACATCAAACTCATGTTGACAAGATTAGTTAAAACATGGATGGACCCATGTGATTCTTTATTGCAGCAAAAAAAAGGCCTTAAATATTTAAGTCGCTTGAAAACGTATAAACTGAATACATATCATCAACGGGGGATGATGTATATGCAGAGCCAAATTGTCATAAGGTATAGGTTAGTTGCTGACACAACAGCACAAGGGGGAAGGGTTCATGGCACCACTGCCTTAACAGCTGTCAGCAGGCTGGGAAGGTAGTAGCGAAAATATCAACCGATAACAAAGCACAGTAAAACATTTTTTGGGGAAAAAAACTCTTGTATGCATGTATGGAAGTGGCATAGCACAACAGTAAGAAAAAAAGACCATTGACTGCATATTATTTTCTAACTCTGGAAGCTGATGCAGGTATGCCCTAGAGGTTTTCTAACTAATAGTAGATTGGGATAAGGGATTCACTTGCATGGGTGTAATATGGGGAAAAAAAAAGTGGGATAGAGCACTATTATTATCCTGCTTGATCAGGTGCAGCCATTTTGGAGATTATGGCCCTACCTAATCAGCATGCGTGGAACCCATGTATTATATTATTCATTAGGCAATAATATTTCTAGCCTGGACACCCAGTCTGTAGACAGCATGAATAAATGGATGCAATAAAGAATCACATTGACCAATGAAAATTTTTGGGTGTCAGTTATCTTCCTATCGCTTAGGAGTTTATCTCTTGGGCTGTGTTTTTTTTCCTTAGGAGTTCATTGATCATCATGGTCAGGTAGCCTGAATAAAACAACAGGGAAACCAGGAAACTTGAATAGGTTGATGGATAGGTTGATGGATCTGCTTTCTCAAAAGAAATTGTATGGAGACCCAGCCAGCCTTACCACAGGAATTTGCATGGCAATAGAAGTAGAGGCCAAATGAGCAAATGCTTCATACTTCAAATGAGTAAGCAGTAACAGTACTTCATACCTTATGACCTCATGAAGTGCAAGGTATAACAAAATAGGCAACTGCGTGAGTAATAAGATTGGTGGCTTTGTTCAAAAAAATAAGATTGGTCGCCAACTCATGATGTCATTTCAAAAAATTTGGATCGAAATATGAAACAAGATAACAAGGCAAGAGATGAGTGAAGAACAAAACTTTTGCAATACATTGTTATTACTACTAATTATATATGAGTGTAGAATGAAATATAGTTTCTGTATTTTCCTCAGCCACCAATCAGAAGACTCGCAACAGTTATGATTGTTGTGGCTGTCCTAGCGTACCAATTGAGCACTTCAGCCTATGGAATTAACTCTGAACTTATATTGTAAGAAATATTTTAACCAACTGGTATAGCCTATAGCTTCCAGAAGATGATGGGCATCAGGGCCTCAAAATGCGAACTATTGCTTATTCAATTATAGGCAAAACAAATAAATACCTTGATGCGTTCAGATGTACGTATTTCATTGCTCACAGGTAGAGTCACCCAATGTAACCTGCGCAAGGAAATCTCAAGTTCATTCCTTATATAATCTAATGACTAAAAATAGCCTGCGCAACAAAATCTCAAGCTCATTCCTGTAGGATTATTTAATGAGGCATAATCTTGGCAGAAAGTTCGCTTCTGTTTCATCAAGGAAGGTAGGTTAAAGCTACTGTGAGCTCAGTATATTTATAGTAGTTACAGGGAGGAAACAAAAGGGGTAAAAAAAAGAGCATAGTTTCAGTTAGGCATCTAGGTGGCAGAATGAAAGAACATAAAACCATGGAAGGCAGCTATGTCAAATTTGTGAAACTTTGATGAATATTTGTGAAAGAACCATGAAAGGGAGCTGTGCACAGTTTCAATTTCATGAGAAAAGGTAAAAACCATGAAAGGCAATTACAATCTTTCAGTGCTCCCCAAGCCAGCAAATGAAAAGGCAGGAAAAAAAGATAATTCGATTTAGTCACCAAATTTGATTAGGAAATGGGTAAGAGTAAATCCGAATAATTTACCTTTTATCATTGTCCCTCTGCCGAAGAACCTTGAATTTTCCAAACCAAGGAAAAATAACATATTTGACATACTCCAAAAATGGGCTTCCTTGATCTACTTTTGGATGGCAGAAAAAAACACTCACCATAATCTTATAATCTACAAATTGCTACAGTACCAAAACTAAGTGAATATTGTGGTCTTTCTATTTTACATGGCTGATATATTCAGGAAATGTGTAAGTCATATGAGCAGTCACTTCCATGGTGTATATATTCAGGAAATGTGTAAGTCGACATAAAGTGTCTTTAAAAGAAACTGGGATATTTCTATTTTCCTGCATCATGTTTATTGACCACAGATGGCATGGTATTACAGTACCTACCTTGATCATTTGCCAGACTGTGCACATACAAGGAGTACATCAACATCATTAGCTTTTAGCTTGTCAACCAAAGAAGCCATTGTAGGAGAAATTCAGCAAATTAAATAAAAAAAAAAACGCTTTTGATAGTCCCGTAAAGGGACCAAGGAAATGGACAATTTTTGTCTGTAAGTATGAAAACAATAGGTATTGTATCTTTGTTTACACCATATTTAAAGAAGGGCCATTTAAACAAATCTTGTAACACCGCAATTAGATTAGTCCCATAACAAATGGTAGCTAGGATTTGGGTCTCGAAGTCACACCAGACAAGGAAGAAGAGGCTAAAACCAACCAATTCCATGACTCTGGCTGTAGCCATATACAAGCAGAATTTCAATCAAAATTTGGAGCATCACTTAATGACCATAGTACAGAACCCCAAAAAAAAACTTATGATTCTGTAATCACTCACACTTGTAAAAACCTCCTAATATAGACTACATCTATACCTTCAGTTAACAAAAATGAGATGGCATTGAAATAGCGCTCATGGAAAATAGCTAAAATTCTAGCAAAAGAAAAGCACAAGAACGAACGATAGGCCTTCATCATTGTTGTAAGCACTGAAGATAATTTATAATGTAACCATCAGATATTATAGCTCATCACTTGATCATGTTCCAGGAGCATCTAAGCCAGTGTATACCTTTCCTCAAAAAAACCGATGGCTCAGTACCTCACCAGAATTGATCATCAGATCATTTCTTTTGTCATCACATAGTCAACTAAACCATAAGAGGTGCCTGAGAATGTGGCATGAATGATGCGGGAAGCATCTAAGAAAAGCACAGGAACGAAACATAGGCCTTCTAAGAAAAGCACAAGAACGAATGTAATAATGAGATATTATATGACATCACTTGATCATGTTCTAGGAGCATCTGAGCATATTAAACTGCAGGATAGATTAAGTACAAGAAGCTCATCAGCTTCTATTTTTCCTTACAACAACTTATTGCTCAGTACCTCACCAGAACCGATCATCAGTCCATATTTTTTGTCATCAGTCCATATTCCATCTCACTTTTGCTTTTGTTTGAACCACTAATTAGTCCAATTTTTTGCAGATTTACTTTTCATTATCGCATTTATGCTTGCAGATTTACTTTTCATTATCGCATTTATGCTTTTGCTTGAACCACTAAATGAACCCAAATATCTTATTTAACCATGTAGATTGGTAATAACGGGAGAACAATAGATGTAGGATTAAATTGCCTCCAAATCACAAAGGCAAGGCAGCACGCATGGCAGAATCCACTGTATATATTAAGGAGAGGGAGAAAGAGAGAGCAACATAGGAGAAAAATGCGAAATTACCTCTTGTTTCCCTAACCCTAACCCTAGGGTAAATCGAAGTCGTAGAGGATTAGGGGTTTTCAATCGCGAGCATCACCTGCAAGGGGACGAGGCTGGCCATGCTCGCATCGCTGCGCCGCCGAGGCAGGGTCGTGCGCAGCCACCACCTAGGGTTTCGTTGGAGCACCTGCTGCATGGGGAAGGGGAGAAGGAGAGGGGGAGGGAGAGGGAGAGGAAGGAAGGAGGCGGTGGGAGAGAGGGAGGAGGGGAGCGGCACCAGGGGGGAGGAGGAGGAGGCCGCCGCCGTCGCTGTCGCGGGCGGGCGGAGCGGGAGGAGTGGGGCGGCGCGGGAGGAGAGGTTGGCCGTGAGTTTTTTTTTTTTTTTTTTTTTTTTTTTTACTGAGAGGGAGGGGCGCCGTATATATTCGCTGAGGAGAGGTGGGTTTTTTTTTTGCAAAAGGCACAGGCGGGCGGGTAAATGAAAAAGTGACCACGAATTTGGAATTTTCCCTTCTTCGGGTGTAGAAGGTCGGGTATCTACGGGGTGTAAACGGTAAAAAGTCAAAACTGAGTTACTGTTACTGGGAGCTTTTCTGGACCTGAACGGGATTCCTTGAAATGTGGAGGGCTTTTTTGTAAAAATCCACCGGCCAATGAAATTTTTGGAACGACGTGAACGGTTCCTCCGAGGAGAGTTTCGTAGGATGTAAGAGGTTTTCAATTCAATACTAGCTTCCGCTCGTAAACAGATAGCGTCTTTTCTTGGAGCAACGCGGATCCATCGCCTACCACTCCTACCAACAACACCCCGGAATCCTTCCAGAAAAACGCGAAAGGCTCCGGGCCTGAAGCCTGAAGCACAGCTAGGCACAAAGTCAAAAGCGCACCTCACCGCATTCGCGTCCAAGTGAGGCCGACGGCCGGCCCAGCCTGACCCTGGACGGCGGCTGGGGACCCTGTGTCATCCAATCCAAATGAATTCGCTCGCTAGTCACTTTCCCTTGCTGCCCGTCATCACTGACGACGCCCGCCTCCACCACCGCTCCCCTCCCCTCCCCTTGCCGCGTATAAAGATTCCCTACCCACGACGAGCAGATGGTCACCACCTCCGCTTGCGAAGTTCCTCCCGAACCTGTATCGTCGCCATGGCATCCCCCCTGCCTGTAAGGTGAGCACTGAGCAGAGCCAAGCGGCAGAACGGCATGTCGGCTGTCGCCGTTCAGCCTCCCCCATATTCTCATATTAAAATGACTCTTCGTTGATTTCTCTGTGACGGGAGATTCTTTATTGAGGTTTTTAATGGGATAATTTCTTGCTCCCCGTGCATGCAGCCCCAAGGAAGCGCTGCCGTCTCCCCTGACCTCCGCCTCCGAGCCCCCTCCCTCTTCGATGGCACCACCAAGTAGGTTTTCGACCTATAAATTGCAGATCTTCACCTACGCAGATCAGGGGAGGTAGAGGTTAACCCCCTTTTTGATTCTCGTGAAGGTTGTTCGTTGCCTATCATTGCCCGTTTGCGCAGCGCGCTTGGATTGCCAGGAACTACAAGGTGCCACCATCACCACTGTTCTTTGATTTGTTGAAACGTTTTCTTTTGTGGGCTTTTCCTGGAAAGCAAAACTGAAATCTTTTTATGTTCCTCGCCGTTTATCCAGGGTTTGCACGACAAGGTTAAGATAGTCGCCATCGATCTTGCTGACAGGCCAGCATGGTACAAGGAGAAGGTTTATCCAGAAAACAAGGTGTGCTTGATTATTCTGCTATCCCCTTAGGACTTTTCATGTTCAGATTTTTGATTTTTCCAAGCTTCATGGATACTTTGTTTTACGTTTTCCTTTCATGTATGATGATTTACCCTTGTTTTCTTTCCCCGTAGGTGCCTTCTCTGGAACACAACAACCAGGTGAAAGGAGAGAGCTTGGATTTGGTTAAGTACTTTGACAGCAACTTTGAAGGTCCATCGTTGCTCCCTGAGGTACATAATTAAGATCGCCATAAATGTAGCGCTTGAAAAAAAAAGTGTTTTTCAGGCTTGTTAACATCTGGACTCTGGTGGATTAATTCTTCACAGGATCCTGCAAAGAAGCAGTTCGCCGAGGAGCTGCTTGCATATACTGATGGATTTAACAAAGCATTATACTCATCTTTACTCAGCAAGGAAGATGTGTCTGAGGAAACTGGTAACAAAACTAGCTCGCATGTTTGATTTGTTTAAAAAGCCTTTTTAATAAGATGCTAATTGTCTCATGTCGTTATCTTTACATCAGTTGCTGCTTTGGATAAAATAGAAGACGCCCTGGGGAAATTCGACGACGGCCCATTCTTCCTTGGTCAGTTCAGCCTGGTATGTCACTGAACACTAAGAATCATTCTCCCTGAGAATGGTTCAAAATCAAATCTCTATTAGAAAGAGTCCATTCATATTATGAATGTGGGCTTCGGGTGGCATGTTGTCGTGATGTGTAATTTCACTACAGGTGGACATTGCGTATGTCCCATTCATCGAGAGGTTTCAGATATTCTTTTCCAACATAAAGAACTATGATATCACAAAGGGCAGACCCAACCTTCAGAAGTTCATTGAGGTAATTCAGACTTATGGACATTAAATAGGCTAAAGCTTTATGTTTTTAGTACATTCACTCGCATTGTTTGAAATGATCCTTTTACCCAATGCAAACCAGTTCTCTTGACAATGCTTTCTTGAGGAAAAATTTTAAATCATGGATTGGTAATATTTCAGGAAGTGAACAAGATCGATGCATACACGCAGACGAAACTGGACCCACAGTATTTACTTGAGACAACAAAGAAGCGCCTTGGGGTATGACATTTTTTTTTCTGATTTGATTCATCTATTTGTTCAGGTAATTTCAAAGTATTTGACCATCATTTTAACCTCCAGATTGCTTAAAGCTTGTGGCCAAGGATGAAACTCTCGCCAGAAGTACCAGCATAGTAGATCGACTCGTTTAGTCTTTTGTGTGCTTGAATATTACATATATGATTTTCAATAAGACATGGCCTTCTAGACTGGTTGTGCTTCTTCTGAACATAAACTAGTTCAATGTGTTGATGTATTTGAAGGGCCAGGGGTTGCCCGTGACTCTGTCAAATGTTTGTCAAATGTTGCTGAGTTCAATGGATCAGTGTTCGTCTCATACCAATATTCTCCTCGCGCTGTTGGTCATAATGGAAATCCCAAGTGAGTAGAAAGAAAAAAATATATATGTAACACAATGGATCATTTACCAGACTTGGGCCCTGTTTTGCATTTGTTTCTTAGCTTTTCAGTTTTCATACAGAGAAGGCAAAGGTTGTGCCACGCAACACAAATATGCAATTCAGTAGCTTCTCTAATAAACCACCCAAACATTCCATTTGTTTGATTTACTATGCACTTAGATATATACATACACTATTAATTAGTTCAAAACTTCTGGAACTTGAAAACATGTTACGGGTTCCGTCCGTTGATGCTGCTGCAACCTGTGGAGGTTCAGGAGACGATGGGGAGGAGGCGGCGGTGTCAGTAGAATGTCGATGGAAAAGGTGAGAAGCCGAGCTGTATATGGTGGGTTATTCACATTATTGTTGATGAATAAACGTCTAAACGAGCTGAGCTAAAACGAGCCGAGCTGGCTCGTATATGGTGGTAGAAGAACCTATCACGCAGTAAGGATGCATCAACAATAATGGGAGGCTTGGTGTGATTCTTCGAACCTGATGGAGGGGGTCGGCTCGGGGCGACGGTGAACACCGCCCCAAAGCCTCCCCTTGTCGTGGCCACTTGGCCCAGGTGCCGCCCAGAGGGGTGAAGCTCCAGGTGGGTGGAGCTCGGCGCCTTTGCGCGACGAAGAGGAGAAGTGATCCTCCCGAATCGTCGACTTCAGAGATGCATCTACAACCGTGACATTGCCGTAGTCGTCGAGGATGGGCTCGCCGACGAGTTCCGCTTCAGGGAGCAGCTTCTCTAGCGCCGTCTCAACGCGCTTCCCCAAGTCGAGAACTGTACTCTCGAGCTCGTTGACGCGCGCATCGACATCAGGCTTCCACTTGAAGAGCTCTGTCTTCTTGG
Organism: Hyparrhenia diplandra; assembly: GCA_015847255.1. Lineage (NCBI taxonomy): Eukaryota > Viridiplantae > Streptophyta > Magnoliopsida > Poales > Poaceae > Hyparrhenia > Hyparrhenia diplandra. Next base: position 120,494 of record JADLZK010003450.1, read on the forward strand.
TGGTAAAATCTGCGCGCATCTCCATGTCCTGGGTGTGTTGAGTCAAGACGGCAAGCATCTGCCCCATCTGCTCCTCTGGCGTCGCCCTGGACATGCTTCGGCGAGTGAGGTAGTGATGGTTTGCCAGAATTGGTGGTGAAAAAATTTTGGGGAAAATTTGGGCGAGGTGGGATGGATCGAGAATGGAGCTGATACTAGATTGTTACCGGACTACTTCACTCTATATGATTAGGTACGATAAGGTGGATACAAGGTCTCGAACTCCGGCAACCGCCGTCGTCCGCTGCCGCCGCTGCCAACTGGCTCGGTAACAAGAATGACCAAGTTCACCTCTCACACACGCAACCCGGCCGTTACAAGGGGAACGATGCCCCGGTTCTCTGTTGGGCCACGCAGGGCAGTTCACTTGCTCCAACTTGGGCTTGCTACGTTTGTGTTGGGCTTCTGCATTCGTCTTCCCCGGCCCAATGCCTCCATCCTGTCTGCAGTGTTGCCATCGCTGTCTTCATCATAATCTTCCTGATCAGCGATGGTGACAGACTATACTCCCTCCGTCCCACTGAGTTTGGATTCCGTGCCTTGTCTTTTTTCAACGCTTTGTCTTATTCAAATTTTTTACACAAATATAATTTATTTTGTTATGACTTATTTTATCAATAAAGATACTTTAAATATTGATTAATTTATTTTAGAGTTAAATGCACTTTGTAGCACCTTAAACTTGTCTTGTTGTGCCATCGGGTCCATCATCTTGCAAAACGCACATCGGCACCTTAAACTTGTCACGGTGTGCCATCCGGGTCCATCATCTTGCAAAAACGCACATCGACACCTTAAATTTGTCATGGTGTGCCATCCGGGTCCAACATTTTACAAAACGCACATCCGACACCTTAAACAACTAAGCCGATTACTCGTGGGAAATAAACAACTAAGGTCGCACTCGGATAAAAAATGCGACGCTAGTCAAGCACGCCCTCCTCCGCGGCGCTTCTCGGGGGAGGAGCGGCCGCTCGACGTCCGAGAATTGCCTCTCGCAGCCTCCTTGTCAGCGAAGGTTCAAGGTTGTCGCCGAATAAATTCTAGTATACTTGTTTGCCCTCCTCCGTCGGTGTGACTTTGATGAACCCCATGTGTTGCATTACAAGAATCTCTCCGCGTTTGGCGGACGGGTACCTTCGTGAGTGGTCAGGCGGCGATCCGCCGCTGCTCGCAGCCGGCGGCTTGGCCGATGAGGAGTCTTGTGCCTTGTAATATAGCGGTGGAGATGCCGATTTCTTGAGGACCCGTCCAAATAAACACTTAATCCGGCCCATCGGTGAGGAGGGTCGCCGGATGTGCGTTTTGCAAGATGATGGACCCAGATGGCACACCATGACAAATTTAAGTCGCCGGATGTACATTTTGCAAGATGATGGACCCGAGATGGCACATCATGACAAGTTTAAGGTGCGGATGTGCGTTTTGCAAGATGATGGACCCGGATGGCACACCATGACAAGTTTAAGGTGCTTCTGGTGCATTTAACTCTTTTATTTTATAATCTGCATAAATATTTTGAATAAGACGGATGGTCAAACATGAAATTCAAAAGTCAAAAACGATGAACTCCATGGGACAGAGGGAGTAACTAAGAAAGATTAACTAAAAGATAACAAAGCTTAACTAAAGATGACTCATGACCAACGAATCAGGTTCACACTTTTCCCTCCAGGTAACTATTGGCCTGCATAAAATAAAGAAACTACTCCCTAAAGTCTCAAATAATTCACCATGTTGATTTAAGGCATCATGTTTGACCATTTCGTCTTATTCAAATTATTTATACAATTTAGGAAATAAATAAATTATTATTAAAGTATCTCTAATAATAAACTAAGTCACATTAAAATGGATGATGTTTATATAAAAATTTGAATAAGACGAGCGGTCAAACATGACATCTTAAAGTCAACATGATGAATTATTTTTGAGACGGAGGGAGTAGTTGCTACAGTTTAGTTTTCTACAAAGTTATCTGAATGCTAATCTGAATCAGAAAATTGGAGATCAAATTTCCTATCTGCCTGTGCTTCCAATTAATTTACATTTCCTGCAATCCAATGAGATAAGTTACAACAACTCGTCAAATGCCTAGTGCAGGCTGTGCAGCAAGGCAGGGCCGCGCCTCGGTTTTTAGTCCTTCTAGAAAAACCCCAAGGCTCCGGGCCTGAAGAACAGCCACGCACAGCGACCAAATCGGGGCCACGGCTGGGGAACCTTAATCAGTCCGTCACACCATCACTCCCGGGGTAGTATATTCACTCGTCTCCGATGAATTCGCTCGCTTTCCGTAGCTGCACGTCGTCACTGACGCCCGCCTCGGTGCCTCCACCGTCGGCCCCGGCGGCCCCGCCCGGCCGCCCCCTATCCCATCGCCGCGTATAAAGATTCGCAGTCCGCGACGAGCAGATGCAGCTCAACACCACCTCCGCGCGCACTAAGCTCCTCACGAACCCGTATCGTCGCCATGGGTACCGCCGCGCCTGCAAGGTGGGCACTGAGCAGAACCAAGCGGCTGAACACCAGAATGGGTTCCAGTCTCTGTCGGCTGTTGCCGTTCAGATTCTTGATCTAATTTCCCCGTATAGAAATGATTCTTTGTTGAACTTTCTATGAAGGGAGATTCTTCTTTATTAATGGAACAGTGATTCCTTCCCGTGCAGCTCCGTGAAGGAAGTGCTGCCGTCTCCCCTGACCTCCACGTCAGAGCCCCCTCCCCTCTTCGATGGCACCACCAGGTAGATTTTAGACGTATCAATTGCAAATTTCACCTGTGCAGATCAGGTGCTAGAAGTTAACACCTTTTTTTGAGTCTCGTGAAGGTTGTACCTTGAATATAATTGCCCGTTCGCGCAGCGCACTTGGATTGCCAGGAACTACAAGGTTCTGTTTTACCACTATTTGATCTGTTGAATATAATTGCATCACCATCACCACTGTTTGATCTGTTGAAGCGGTTCTCTTTTGTGGTGTCTTCGTGGAAAGAAAAACTGAAACCTTTTCGTCGTTTGTCCAGGGTTTGCAGGACAAGATTAAGATAGTCGCCATCAATCTTACTGACAGGCCAGCATGGTACAAGGAGAAGGTTTATCCAGGAAACAAGGTGTGTTTGGTTAATCTCTTAAGACCTTTCACGTTTAAACTGTACAAGGTTCATGGAGACTTCGTTTTGCATTTTCCTTTCATGGATGATTTACCCTTGTTTTCTTTCTCGGCAGGTGCCTTCTCTGGAGCACAACAACCAGGTGAAAGGAGAGAGCTTGGATTTGCTTAAGTACATTGACAGTAACTTTGAAGGCCCATCGTTGCTCCCTGAGGTAAGAATACATCAAATCACCATCAGTGTAACGCTTGCAAAAGAAGAAAAAAGTGTTTTTCCCGGCTTGGTAACGTCTGAACTCTGAATTCTAAACAGGATCCTGCAAAGCAGCAGTTTGCTGAGGAGCTGCTAGCATATACTGATGCCTTTAACAAATTATTATTCTCAGCTGTAGTCTCCAAGGAAGATCTGTCTGAGGAAGCTGGTAATATAACTAATTCACATGTTTGATTTGAAAAGCCTTTTTCTAAGATGCTAATTGTCACATGTTTTTGCATCAGTTGCTCCTTTCGATAAAATAGAAGACGCCCTGGGGAAATTCAAGGACGGACCATTCTTCCTTGGTCAGTTCAGTCTGGTATATCACTTAACACTAGGAATCATTTTTATCCCTGCAGCATGGTTCAAAATCAAATCTCTATGAGAAAGAGTTCATACTGTGAATGTGGGCTTGGGTGGGCATGTGGTTTCGTCATGATCTGTAATCTCATTACAGGTGGACACTGCATATGCGCCATTCATCGAGAGGGCTCAGATACTCTTTCCCAACGTAAAGAACTATGATATCACAAAGGGCAGACCCAACCTTCAGAAGTTCATCGAGGTAATTCAGACTGATGGATATTGAATAGGCTAAAGGTTTATGTTTGTAGTATATTCACCCACATTGTTTGAAATGATTCCTCTTGTCCTAATGACCAGGCAGCATGGTCTGTCCAATGCAAACCAGTTTTCTTGATAATGCTTTCTTGAGGAGAAACTTTAACTCATGGATTGGTATTCAGGAAGTGAACAAGATCGATGCCTATACACAGACTAAACAGGACCCACAGTTTATATGTGAGCTTACAAAGAGGCAGCTTGGGGTATGATATTTCTTAATTTTTTTTCTGCCTTGGTTGATCTATTTGTTCAGCTAATTTCAAAATATTTGACCACCATTTTAACCTCCAGATTGCTTAAAGCTTGTGACCAAGGATGAAACTCATGCCAGAAGTACCAGCATAATAGATCAAGACTCAATTTAGTTTTTTGTGCCCGTCTAAAAAAAAATTAGTTGTTTGTGCGCTTGAATATCACATAAATGGTTTTCAATAAGGCATGACCTTCTATACTGTTTGTGCTTCTGAAAATGAACTAGCTGTCGTTTGGTAAGAATGTGTTGATGTCACTGTTTATGAAGCGGTGGCGAGAGAGAGAATGATATGCAGTGTGTTCTATCAAATGTTGCTGAGTGCAATGGATCAATGTTTGTCTCATACCAATATTCTCCTTTTTGCTGTTAGTCAGAAAGGAATCACCAAGTGAGTAGAAAGAAAAAATTATGTAACAATGTCCACAATGGATCATTAGCTGACTTGGATCCTGTTTGCATTTGTTTCAGCTTTTAATAATACAGATACAGAAAAGGCAGAAGCTGTGCCACGCAACACGAATATGCAATTCAGTAGCTTCTTCTGCAATAAATAAACCATCCAAACATTCCATTCGCTTAAATGTGGTGGCAACTAAGTATTCAACTAGTTACTTTTTGAGAAAGTACAGATGTTTTTTTTTTGGACAAGTGAAAGTACACATGTAGTTGAACCTGTGTGCGTGCGAGAGAGGAACGAGCGAGGTTGTTCAAACCAATCTGCACGGCAACACCATCGCGTAACAACATATGTCAACAATACAAATAATAATCTGAGCATCTCCAACAGTTTGCTAAATGAGGTTGCTATCCTAGAAAATTTGACAAAATTAGAAAAATCACTCTCCAACAGTTTGCTAAAAGAGGTTGCCATCTTTCCCAACTTGCCATCCTTCCCCTCCGCGCGCGCATCTTTACGCGCGCGTATCCAGCTTGCTATCGCGATCCCACGCGACGCCGGCCTTCTTCCCGCGGGCACGGACAATTCCGAGAAAGTTTCCCGCGAGAAGTTTCCTCTGTATATGTATGATCCCGGTCCGGTCCCTTCGATCTTTGCACGCGAGATTCCCTACGTCGTGAAACCTGCCGCGCGGGAAGGGGGCGCCGTCGTGAGCGCCGTCGCGAGGTCCCGCGCCGTCGTGAGAAGGGCACTAGACGCGAGATTCCCTACGTCGTGAAACCTGCCGCGCGGGAAGGGGGCGCCGTCGTGAGCGCCGTCGCGAGGTCCCGCGCCGTCGTGAGAAGGGCACTAGGAATTCAGCTCGCCGCCACTGTCGCGATCAGGTACGTGATCGATCACCATGGCTACGGTTCAGGCTCGCGCGCTGTCAGAGGTATGGTTTGTCTACGGTACAGGCCGCCGCCGCCGGTCTTCTTGCAATCAGATAGGGTTCATCAATCAGTGCTTCTGTGCTTGTCATCAATCAGTGCTTGTCTTCTTGCGATCAGATATGGTTCAGGCCGCCGCCGCCGCCTTGTCTTCTTGCGATCAGATGGTGATCATCGTAGTTGTGTGTATGTTTTTAATATGCAGTCATCGTACAAGTTCACCATGTATGAAAACAGACGACTAGTTGCTGATCCATGCATATATGACTAGGCGTTTTTTATCATCATCGTACCTGATTCTAGACTAGATGGCTGATCCATAGCTAGATTACGATGTGAACTTGTTTGATGCATAGCTAGAAGGAAGTTGCGTGTATGGTTTAATGCTTGCTGTTCTTGCCGCATGTTTTAATGCTTCCTGATCTTGCCGCATGGATTTGCTTGTTTCATTTGGATTATTTCGAATTTTGTAGACTCATGGAGACCATTCCAATCTCACAAGATACTCAGACTAATCAAGATCTCGGTTTGGCCAGCTCCGATGGACAGCCGAGACCACGTTCCATGGCGGCGGCGCAACCCTGGATACGCGCGCGATGAAGAGAAGACTCATGCTGTCACGCACGGCGCGACGGGAAAGAGATCGCAATAGCGCTGATAGTTGGGTTGGTTATACTATGGGCCCACTTTTTACAATTTAGCAAGTTAAAATGGCAAACTATTGGAGAGAGTCCATTTTTTCACTTGATATATATTTTAGCAACTTGTCAAATCATAACATTTGCCAAGTAAATTTTAGCAAACTGTTGGAGAAGCGCCTTGCATTCATCAATGTAGACATTCATGCAGTCATCTTCAGCTGGGGCTTAGAGCAAGGCTAGTTGTAAGGTTCTTTACAACTTTCTTTAAGCTCATCCACTTATCTTACATAGTTTGTTTTTTTACGTCCAAGTTGACGGTAAGCTTACTTGTTATTTAGTACATGAATACGACCCGCTTTCCCCTCTCTCTCTCTCCTCCGTTCCCTCCTCCGTCTCGAGTATTTAGTACAGCTTGCTATTATACATGCTCTTACTCAAGCTTGCTAAAGTAGGAAAACTCTTGAATTCTCTTCTATTGTGGTCAAGATGCAACCGTTCATAATGGAGAACTACTAGAGATGGAATCTCCTGCGACAAAGGTACTGGTGTGCTCAACACTAGTTGCCAACTCTTCTTTCGGCGCAACCCCCCGTCGGGCGACTAGGGGCGATAACGCCGCCGCCGCCGGGCTCCCCCTCCACGCCCCTCCCTCAGGCCGCCCGCCGGCCCCCTTCAAGACGCGGTGGCGGCGGCGACACGCCGGCGTGCACTTTCAAAAAGGGCCCTCGCCCGCTCCTCTCCCTCTCCCACCCCACCTCCCGCCACCCACAACCTCATCGCTGGTGGCACTTTGGCGGCCTTGATAGCGGCTTCTTCGACGGATCCATGCCCTTGGTGGCACGATCTAATCCGGTTGGTGGCACCCTCAACCCCCACCTTTCCTCGTCTGTCGCTAGCGTTCGTCGGCCAGTGGCCTCGGTAGGCACCTCTTCACGCGTTCGGCCCGGTGGTGGCCGGTCGGATCCAGCCCTTGGCCCTAGATCCGGGCGTCTCCCCGCTCCCAACCTCCCCGCTCGCCAGCCGACGACGGCAGCTACCATGGCGGGGGCTCCCGCGGCCGGGCCCGATAGCGGTCGGCCCGATCCAGCCCTGGATCTGTCGACCGGCCTCCTCCCATCACCTCCCACACGGCGTCGTCGGCCGGCTAACCCATGGTGGCCTACTCCTCGGTGTCCGGGCCCTTGGGCTCTAGAGCTAGCTAGTCGCTAGTCTAGGACCTTTGGCCTTGCGTGGCCCGCTGCCCTAGGGTCTCGTCCTTCCTTGTTCGGGGAGGGCCGGCAACCGTGGGGGAGTGTTTCTCCCCATTCACGGTGGCTCTAGCGGTGTGTGGGGTGGCGGCGATGCGGGTGGCGTGGCTAGATGCGCCGTCGTCTCGCACCATGGTGGTGAGGGAGCGCTTCGCCATCAACGTTGTGGTGGCGTGGATGGTGACGTCTCTACTTGTCAGTCGCGTGACTTGGATGCATCAAGCTCTGGTGGCTTCGGCGGCGTGCCGGGTGGACAATGGCGCCTTTTTGGCACCGCACCCTTCTTGAAGGCGTCGTCTTCGAGTTTCATGCTCCTGTCACCGACGTCGGATTCTGGGCGAGGCCCCGCCTTAGCTATATAAGGCCATCAACGATGGCGTCCTCGGCGTCACCCCCTTCTTGAAGGCGTTCTTTGAAGAATCTTTCACGCCCACCGCCTCCTTCCGTGGCGCTATGATAGTCTTCGTGCACCTATTTGCGCTCCATGTTGCTCTTCACCGGGTTTTCTTGCTAGTGGTTGTTGTAGCTGTGGTTGCGGTCTTTCCGGCGAAAGCTTTGCCGCGGAGGTGCTCTTCATTGCTTGGGCGGATGCTTTGCCGCCGAGTTTCTTCAGGAAGTTCTCCTCGCCTTTGTGGTCCCGAGGGCTCGGTGACTCGGAGAAGTTTTTTCTCGCGGATGCTTTGCCACCATGATCGTCGTCTTTCCGGCAGATGTTTTGTTGCCGAGGTTGGTTTGGATGGATGCTTTGCCATCTGGAGCTTTGGCGCTGTTGTCGTCTTTGGCTCCGATCGTTGCAAGCTACCTAGGTGTTGAGTTATTTTGTTGTAATAGATTCAACTTGGTGTTGTATAGTGGAGGGTGCGCCCTAACAACCCCCGTTTCTTCCTATGAGATCCATTAGTAATCTGTGGATTACTAGTGTATCTTAGTAATTTCTCACTTCTCTTAAGGCCAGTCTCAATGCACATTTTCATGACACGGTTAACAAGACTACAAACTAGGTAACAGAGGCGGATGAGTTTTATGGGGATGAAACTCTCTCATTTAATGACCTGCCAAGTCAGCAATTTTATTGATGTGACAGACCTATTTAATGTGCATGACACTCTCATAAAATTTGCATTGAGATTGGCCTAATGAAACACGTGCCAATGCGATTTGAAAAAAAGAACTGCTATAGATCAATATTTGATCCATATGCTCAAAGGCCGGCCCATTTTTCTAGAAATCTAATCTTCCGGTAGGAACTATTTATTTTAAGACCACGCCGTGCATTTTTTCACTTTTGGTAGGAACTATGAAGAACTGTTAGGTGTTTGACTGACAACCTCCAACTTCCATCGCATGTATTGCTCATATTGTGACACGAGGGCATGAAAGACATGGCTTCAGCCATTACCACACACTCATTTTTGGCTACTCGTCACTGCTGACGTTCGAACTGAATCAATTTTTCTTCGGCTTCCCTTTCATCTCTGACTGGTCTTGGTGCTGCCATCTTGCATGCTCTCGTTTAAACAGCACCAGAGTTCTTTCTGTTCGTATCACCACTGGAGGCAATTGTAGCATCAACGGCTGACAGGTTGTTGACAGTTTTCTTTTATGATGATGAATTGATGATCTGACATAGTTGGACATGAAACAGAGTATCATATCATCGCTATCTTTCCTCTGTGTGTAGCTTTGATATGGAAGCCCTTCCTCCTACGTTGACATCTGCTTCTGAGCAGCCGACTCTCTATGATGGCACAACCAGGTCGATCATTTGCTTTTCTCTCTGAAGTTGGATTTGGAAATGATATGACCAAATATTTTAGACCACAGATTGCATATGCAACTAAGCACCGTTCAATGTTCTTGCTATTTTCTCGGGCCCAATTGTTCATACTACTTTAATGCGTCTCTGACTGTACTTTACCAACCTGGCATTTGCGTATCTGAAACTGGAGCTGCAGATTGTATATGGCGTACGTTTGCCCGTATGCGCAACGGGCATGGATCACAAGGAATTACAAGGTATTCCAGTACTCGACCTAGTTTTGATCCTTCTGTACATGCTTTTGAATTTCCATTGTTTGCTTCGGGGAACCAGGGTTTGCAGGAGAAGATCAAACTAGTCCCCTTGGTCATGACAGATAAGCCTGGATGGTATAAGGAGGTTTACCCCAACAACCAGGTGTGTGGCTCACGGTATAAAAAATTTCGAGCTCATATCCTATCACTTGATGAGTTTGTGATATTTCCGGACAGGTGCCTTCCTTAGAGCACAACAACAAGATCATCGGAGAGAGCTTGGATGTGATAAAGTACATAGATAGCAACTTCGACGGACCCAAACTTGTCACCAACGTGAGTTCATCATAAGTTCATATAACTGTACTTCACTGCATAATGGCAGTAGCATGCCCTTCTTAGGTTGCTAATTCAATTGGTCACTCAGGATCCTGAAAAGCAAAAGGTTTGCAGAAGAACTGCTGGGATATTCAGATGCTTTCAACTGGGCATTGCTCGACGCACTTAGATCTAAGGGACCAATGACCGCTGAAGCTGGCAAGAACTGACAATATCCATTTATTTTTATTAGATTCATGATTGTGCACATATTGGTTCTTGACTCATGACACATTCTTCATCCTCAGTTGCTGCCTTGGACAAAATAGATAACTCTCTGTCAATATTCGATGATGGCCCTTTCTTCCTTGGCCAACTGAGTCTGGTAAAATTTGCAGAAATGTTTTTAATGCCTTATGCTAGTTACTCCCTCCTTTTTCTAAAAGAAAATATATGGTGTTTAAGATGAGCTAATTAGCTTGTCATAAATAAACGTTGTATATTTAACAACATAGGCCGTAGGGGTCACTAGTAATTCAAAGTACTAATGTTGTTTAACCTTGGGATAGGTGGACATTGCATATGCACCATTCATCGAAGGGTTTCAGATATTTTTCGCTGGCATAAAAGAACTGTGACATCACTGAAGGGAGAGTTCATATACATAAATTCATCGAGGTAATTTTTCACTGCATGTTCATGTCGTTAATCTAATGATTTATATCATACCTCTCAAAAAAAAAAAAAAAAGATTTATATCATGACGCCAGAACAATGTATGATAGGAAATGAACAAGATTGACGCGTACACGCAGACCAAGCAGGACCCCCAAGTGCTGCTTGCTCACAAAGAAGAAGTTTGGGGTATGAATTAACCTTTTATCCGGCCATCTTGATCTGAGATACTACTAGTAATTCCCCCCTTGTATTAGTACTTGTTATGTCGCTGAAAGAGTAGTGGTGTCTTGCCTACAGATTTAAGGATACATGAAGCACTTAATCTGCTTGATCTGAGCTCCACAAATGGTTATTCATACGAATAAAATGAAGGAGAGCCCGTCACACGAGGTTTTAGCAGGTTGGAATTAAGAGGGCTATGTATCTCTCTTGACACGCTTCACGTAGGAATAATCTGGATGAGATCAACAGCTTGACTGTCGAATGTTGTTGATACGTTTTATTCTCCAGCATGCAAAGCTGCTAATACTTTGCTATTTGATTTAGATGTGTTACCTCCACCAAAATGTAGTACTACAATATCTCTGAACATTCCACATGATCAGTGGTCAAGCAGTTCTGGAGTTTTCTTTAAACGTAACTAGCCATCAACTCTTGTGATCCCCCTTCCTGATTGCTCTTGAACTAGCGCAGTCTACCAAATTTTTGGCATTTTTGACGAATCAGCCTGAGTAGAAGAAAGAACCATCTTCAGTTGTCTGCTATGTATGCACCGACCGCATGGTGTATTCTGCTACGAGCTTTGAGAACAGAGACGACTTATCCTCCAGCAATTTCGTCGGCCTGTCATGCTCGACAGCCACGCCTGCAAATAACAGCACGAGCGTCATCACAACAGAAACGCCAAAGGCATCAAATGCAGTAGTAACTGTTGTTTGTGGCACTAACCGTTGTCAAGAAGCAGGACCATGTCGCTGTCAAGAACGGATGTGATCCTGTGCGCTATCGTGATGACTGTCGTCTCTGAAAACTGCTGCCTCAGTGTTTTCTGGATCAAGTTATCAGTTGCCGTATCCACTGAAGCAGTGGCTTCGTCCAGAACAAGGATCTTACTCCGTTTCAGAATTACCCTTCCTAGACACACAAGCTGACGCTGGCCTACGCTCCAGTTCTCACCATTCTCTATCACTGCAATCCAAGTCAAGAACATTTCACAAGAATATTCAGTACCATGTGTGCCTCCATTCTTTCATTTTGGCAAAACTAGTATACTACGTAAAAATTGTGAAAGATACAAAGTTGAGGGGAACTGTATGACTAGTATAAGGATACCAGACCTGGTGAGTCAAGCTTCAGCTCTTTCTTCCTAACTTCGTCCCCTAACTGACAACAATCCAAAGCCTGAAATCAGGAGTAAAAGATTGATTTTTTCAACTATTTTTTCTTTCCTTTTGAGAAAAAAAAAAGGAATGACATAGCAACTCAGGTAAAACCAATGCATGTGAAAGGTGAAACTACCTCCCAGATTTGATCATCGGAGTACTCCCCAAGAGGATCAAGGTTACTTCTAACAGTTCCTTCGAACATTGTTGGCTCTTGTGGAATGATGCTCAGTCTGGATCTCAGATCATGTAGTCCAATTGTGCAAATGTTGACGTCATCTATTAGTATCTGACCAATAGTAGGGTCCACAATACGGAAAAGAGCCTGAATAAGGGTTGATTTGCCACTTCCTGTTCTTCCAACAATACCGGTCTTCATGCCACCCGCAAAAGTGACTGTAAGACCCTTCAGAACAAATGGCAATTGCGGTGCATATTTAACCTGCATCAAACTAAGAAAATAAGAAGGCCTTCCTCCTGACATGATTCTTTTGATCTCCTATTGTGCACATTTGTCCATCTGGCTTCCCGGAAAGACAAGTAGGCACCGGTTTGAAACAAATTAAAGCACATAATTTAACTATTCCTTTGCATCGCGCTAATTATTCAGGACACTATTCTAGAACAGAAAAATACAACACAACGGTAAAAGGATGAAGGATTTACATGGAGATTATGGAGCTGAATTTCTCCAGTAGATGGCCAGTTATGAGACAACTTATCTTGTGACATAACAAGCGGGGGTTCTGCAGGAATGCTAATGTACTGTAGAATTCTCTCTACTGATATTATCTTGTTCTCCAAAGTGCACATACCCCAGACAACCCATGCTTGAAGCATGTTCAGGTTAAGCCCATATGTGACAGCAAGACCAGCAATACCTGAAAGTTTGCCGTCATGTTAGGTACTAATCCATATCAAATCTTATCTAATTTACTGTCATCCATCCAGCAGAACTATAAATAATGTTCAGAATTAACATGATATATACCTGGATCAATGAGACCGGTTGGTAGATTGATCAAAAATATCAAAGAGAAGGCAAATACAAGAGATGACAACACATCCAGACGAAAGCAAAGCCACTCCCTTGCTCCAGTGTTGTAGAATTTCGGTCGAGAAAGGGCATCTGCTAAATGGTTATTAGTTGACACAAACTGATTTTCCTTGCCGAAACTTCTAATGGTACTTGACCCTGTTATTGATTCTGCAAAATGTTGTATGGTAGGAGCTTTGCAAACTCCTACTAGCCTTTGCAGCTCCCTAGCTGTGTCAATGTAGTATCGCTGCAACAAATCAAGTAATTTTTTTAATGTAACGGCAGGAGCTCCTCTCTTCAATTAAGGTAGGAAAAGAAAGTTCACGTACAAAGAAAGTAAAATAAGATATGGGGTGATCCTGCAGTTTAACATGGACGATGATAGGATTGGCAAAACGTACCTGATACCAGACACAGGTAGCAAATACAGGGATGAAAACAACGAAGACCTGCCATGCAACTTGAGACATCACCACAATAATTCCAATAAGTTGGATGATGCAAAATGCAACAAAGCCCATAGTGTCAGCAAAGTTAGTGTCCACTTCACTTTGATCAGTTGAAGCCTACAAATTTTGAATACACAAATTAGCATAGTACAAGTAAAGGAATGAATTGAACTAACAATATTTGATCCAATGAAGATGACTTGCCCTATTCAAGATGCGACCGCTCGGAGTGGAATCAAAGAAAGACATTGGAGCTCTGAATATGGACAGATGCATCTTGTTGAATAACAAAGTCGCTGTTTTGTAGGCAGCCGTTGCAAGGAACAGTGATCTTACAAGGATGCACAATGAGCTTCCAAGAGCCAGGATGACATAGACATAGATCAGTGTCGACATGCTCACCGGAGGCTCAACATCCTTTGACACGGGAGCAGCCCAAGCCATCCAGTAATTACTCACAATTTGGAGTATTTGGAAAAGTATATGTGCTAGCAACACAAACGGAACAAGAGCTCCCTTATAAGCTAGTGTGAGGTACTTCCAATAGACCCAGAACCCCACCCTACCTTTCTCCCTTTCTTCTTCCTGCACCAGCTGCCCACTCTGAGCATTCTCTTCATCATTGTTGGCTTTATCTTTCTTCTCAACTGATGACAGTGATCTTGACAGTGATCTCGACAGCTTCGGCTTTGCTTTGCCACTTGAAGGAGAGGGCACATTGCCTCCATTCAAAGGAGTCAATCGCATCCAATGTTGTCAGAGCATCCTTGTGAGCACCAACTAGCTCCATGAACTCTTTCCCTGAACCTAGTATTTCGTCGTATTTTCCTGCCTGTGCTATTCTCCCATCTTTCATGACCTACATTACGAGCTTTATAAGAAGAGTCATAGGAATTTATGGTAGCGATCAAACATTAAAACTTTACCAAGAAATTCTCACAAGAATGAGGTCAGCGGTAGGTAGGAATTCAATCTGATGAGTGACATAAACCACTGTTTTTGAGGCCAAATCCCCAAGCAAGCATTCCTGCAAAATAAATTTTGTAAGGCACGAAGACTACTTAGAATAAATCAATAAATCATGTACCTTAAAAGGTGGGATCCTGTATGGGCATCAACTGCACTGAATGGATCATCGAACAAATAGATGTCGGAATCCTGATACAGAGCGCGGGCTATCTGAATCCTTTGCTTCTGCCCACCACTAAGGTTGATGCCTCGCTCGCCAATGACTGTCTGATCACCAAATGGCAAGATTTCCAAGTCTTTCTTCAGCGAGCAAGACTCAAGTACTCTGTCATACTTCTCTATATCCATCTCCTTGCCAAACAGTATATTCTCCTGAATTTTGCCACTCTGTATCCACGCTGACTGACTGACATATGCTGTTGTCCCACAAATCTGGACCTCTCCCGATAGCTTTGGAATCTCACCAAGAATGCAAGACAGCAAGCTCGATTTGCCGGAGCCAACTGTCCCACAAACCGCAACACGCATGCCTGGCCTAGCTTGGAAGTTGAGGTCCTTCAGTGTTGGGGCTTCAGGTGAGGCTTCCCAGGAGAAGCACCCGTTGTTGACGTTGATTGCAAAGTCTGAGCTGCCACTTGGAAGCCTCTGCACAGCATCACTGGGCAGCTCGTCAAGGCATAGGAATGATGCTATCCTGTCGAGAGACACCTTGGTCTGAATCACCATTTTGATAGTATCAGGAAGAACATATATGGGTTCCTGCAGCACACGGAACGTGGCCAATGCTGACAGCACCTTCCCTGACTCCAACGGGATCCCCATGAGAATGCAAGCTCCAAAGGTGACAACAGCAACGAAGGTCGGGGTCCCCCCGAAGACGAAGTTCACCGTGGCGGATGTGTAGAGGTATTTCTTTAGCCAATTCGTCTCTGTCTTCCTCAGCTCAATGATCCTGGACAGGAATCTCATCTCCCACCCCTGCAGCTTCAGAATCCTCATGTTGTGAAGGATCTCGGTCGTCGCCTTCATCCTGACGTCCTTGCTGTCCATGAGCTTCTCCTGGAATTTCTCCTGCATTTTCCCGGGAGGCACGTTGGCGAGCATGATGAGCACGGTGGCACCGAGCGCGGCAAGCGAGGCGAGCCCGAGCGTGGAGTAGAGGATGAACATCGC
The DNA here is from genome assembly GCA_015847255.1 of Hyparrhenia diplandra. Taxonomy (NCBI): domain Eukaryota; kingdom Viridiplantae; phylum Streptophyta; class Magnoliopsida; order Poales; family Poaceae; genus Hyparrhenia; species Hyparrhenia diplandra. Next base: position 136,006 of record JADLZK010003450.1, read on the forward strand.
CATGCCTACTTGTAACGGCACCAGCCAGAGGTCGTGCATGTACCATCCGAAGACGCCGACGCGGTCGGCGTCGACGCTGATGATGTTGATCATCTCTCCGCTCGTGCGGCTCCGCCTCGACTGGCTGGACAGCACCAGGCTCTTCTGGTACACGACGGCGACGAGCGCCGACCGCCAGCGTATCCCGGTTTGCTGCAAGCGAAAGAACCAGTGCCGCTGCGACAGGCACTCGAACGCCTTGGCCACGATGAAGGCGACGACAAGGAGCGGCCCCTTGCTCGCGTACCTCTCGTCGCCGTTGAGGTACTGCACCAGGGAGTCTATGAGGTACGGGCCGACGTAGGTGGCCACGTTGTAGACCAGCGCGTAGAACGCGGTCACCGCGACGTGCCACCAGGCGGTGCGCAGCAGGGCCTTGCTGAGCTTGAACGCCGTGACGACCTTCCGGCTGTCGCCGTCGCCGTCGCCGTCGCCGGAGAGCGCCTCAAGGTTGGCCTTGAACTTCGGGAGCACGTTAGCAACGCTGTCGCCGGACTCGAGGCCTGGGACGTCCTCCAGAACGAGGGTCTTGCTGTTGCCCAAGCGGAACAGAGGGGCCATCCACGAGAAGGTGAGCACGCTAAGAAAGCCGGCGCCAGTGAGCAAGGGGTGCGCCGGCGATGCTGCTGTTCTCATCGGCCACCTCGTGCGCGCCGTTCAGCAGAGGCTCCTCGGAAGCATGGGCATGGCCGCGTCCCGCCCTCCTTCCGAGGAACCCAGCTGAGAGTAGAACCACAGCTCCAGCAACAGAGACGGCGTCGAGCGCCCACGACCGACCGGGGACGAGGAACCCGTCGAGACTCGCCGCCGCGTGAGCGCCGACGGTGGCGACAGAGAGCAACATGTAGAGCACCCACCAAAGCCTGAGCTGCGCAGGGGAACCGCTCCTGCCGCCGCCCGAAATCGAACTGCAGGTACGCGGCGAGCAGCAACCACGCCACCGCGCGCGCGGCCGCGTCCACCTGCTCCGCGACCGCGTCGCGTGACCACCCGGCTCCACCGTCCGCGTACCAGGAGTACGCGGCGAGGAGGACCTCGAACGCCGCCAGGGTCCACGTGGTGCACGCAGCGACCCCGTAGCCGTACCACCGGAACGGTTGGCCAGCTCCGCCGCGGATGGCATCTCCCTCCACCTCCCTGTCCTTGGTTCGGCCGGCGGGGAGGCGGCGAAAACAGCAAGCGCCCCGCGACGGCGAGCGCGAGGGTGAGGTGGGTCGCCGCGCTCACGCCGTGGAGGAAGAGCGGTTGCAGGAAGAAAATGAGGGATCCCTCCGCCGCCGGCGTTGCCGCCATCGCTGCCGCGGCGGTCGAGGGCATGGACGACGTCAGTGGTACAGGGTGGTCCAGTGATCGAAGCGCATGCGCGAGATAAGTGAGGAGATCAAAGGGTCGGTCGTCGTGACGGCGACAAAAGACATTGGCGCCGTGGCGTCAATCATCGTGACCTTTCGCAAAAAAAAAAAAAAAAAAAAAAAATCATCGTGACGGCGACGCGGCGACGGCCATAGAGACCTTCCGAGACCAAAGGTGTCGCGCGCGGGTGCTCGGCTCCTTCCGCGGGAGCTACCATACCAAAAGCTCACCGCACGCCATGCTGAAATGCTTTGCTGAGTGGCTTCGCTTGGCTTGGCGCCATGCATCCATCATTTTCTCTGCTGACGATTAATCCCATTTGTGAGCGTTTCCACCAATCCGATCCGACAGAGACTGCGGATTAGGGACGGAACCGCTGGGTAAAAACTATGGCACGCTAAAAGAAAATATTTCGTTGACGACCTTTGTCTGCTTCGCCTTTTCCCATGAATGCAACAAAAAAGGATTAAAGAATGTGTCTAAGGGTGACTTTGGTTAGAAATGTGCACGGGCACCCATCCTCAGTCTTGGACTTGTACACTTTCAGTTTGATTTGATAATTATTATCCTAAATATATTGATCTAACTGAAAAAAAAAAAAAAAAAAACAAGAAGACTTTTCGCCTAAATGTGCACTGTTTATTTTTTTATTTAACTACATTTACTTGTCAAAAATCTATATATAATATTATTAAATGTTTTTAAACTACGCACAAATATTCTTGTGCAGTTCTTTTTTGATTTTCATATACATGCATGGAACACAATGGAATTAGCACTATCATTAGACATGTGCACGGTGCACCTATCCTCGAGTCTTGGACTTGTACACTTCAGAAAGATTCTCACAACATATATCTCTAAATATGCGCCTTGATCTGTCTAGAAAAATCTAAAAAAAAAAAAGAAGAAGAAGAAGAAGATCGGGGTTTATGTGCACTGTGCGCATTATAAAAACTCTGCATACTTGCACAAAATCTATATATAATATTATTATATGTTTTAAACTACGCACAAATATTCTTGTGCAGTTCTTTTGATGCATATACATGCATGGATTTCAAAAGAATTATTAAGTTTTGCGTATCCACGGCGTCAATTCATAGCTTTCATGGTACACCGTAGGAGGCTCTATGGTTACTCATAATCATTGTTTAGGTTCAATTTTTTTTTTTTTTTTTAAAAAAACTATAGCAATCACAAAGTGGATAAACGGAAGAATGAACGATATAATTGGTGATGGGCCCTTCATTTTACGCCTTGCGGTAATTTATCTAGATTTTTACGGCTATGGGACCCATCAAAAGTCAAGTTTCCTGTTATGCTCAAAAAACAAAAAAAGTCAAGTTTCCTGTTCCGAATTCTATGTTCCAAGCATCCTCCATCCACACTTCTTTTGGTTTATTCCGTACTCTTTAAATAAAGAAACTCTGTTTCCCATCATTCCTATTCCATTTCAACATTTTTTTCCATTCCTCCGTTGCAAACAATGCCTTATTCACTTATTACTAGAATTATTAATCTATTTAGTCTTTCTACCCCACGTCCCCACGCAAAACTTTGCTGTGAACGGAACATCGCAGAGACCCTCTTTATTTTATTGTAAAGGGGAATGGTAGTATAATTTTCAGAGTACAAATGATATAAAGCGATATACAGTACAATTGAAACCACAAACTAATAGGAATGAAAACCTAAAGCAGGCTGCCAATTGAATATAACCTACAGAGCCACAGAACACGGCAACATTTGTGGATAGACCTAAGATCGAGACTTAGTTTTTTGTTTGAAAGAGTTGTGGCAAATATCACAAGATTTGATTGCCTACTCAGTTACTGAAGAACACGCATGCTAACTTGATTGTTCAGACAGAAACCCCTGTTTTTTGTAATGAAGGCATTCATCGCATCAGTCTTTGTGTGGAATTTAACCAGCGCCATTCTTATGGGCTCTGGGACACCAGCTCTGTTGCAGTAGTGTGCATGGAATTAGACAACTACGACTAGGACTAGCAAACAAAGAGATAACTGTAGTACTTGGTATATGCATCAGTACTTACCTTAGAAAGATTTCAAATGGAAGATCAAAGTTCGTGCCACACAAAAACGCTCTATATCCTCTGGGAGGGCATTTCGTGGGAGTCCTTGAAGTAGTACCTGGAAAGATCAATACAAGAAACAACAGAATCGAAACTTTATCATTGTTTCCAGTCAAATCAATAATTGATATCAAATACATAGATTTACTAGAATAAGAGATCAGAGATTTGGAAGGACTGTGGTCTTGGTATTTGGAAGGACTGTATGTAATCAATAATTGGTATATGCACAATCAACAGCACTAAGCAGAAGAGAGATAACAATGTATATTTGTTCTACGTAATCTTCTTGCAAGCATAAACAAAAATTGATTACATACATATACTTCACACAAAACTATCACTTACAGTTTTCCCATCAAAGGGCTTTTTGAGATCCCATACTTCACGACTTATCTGTTTAGAGCAGACAATATATCATTGTTTGGCACTGGACCAACTGAAAAGCTGATAAAATAAAAAGTTCTTACCTCATCAATCCTGTACAGCCGATTCTGACTTGTTTGCCTAGTTGCGTAGTAGTAAACATTGCTTTTGAAGAAAACCTCAACAAACTAATCAAGTAAAGCATTAAAACAAATATCAGGTTGATAATCACATCCAGAAGTGGGCAAAAATAAATGATAATACAGATTTTTAATTCCAATATCATGTCAACAGCTATTACAATATTAATGAAAGCATGACAAATGTTCACCATAAAGACAGTGTTTGACAGAAGTAAACCAAGTACTTGTGTTTGTACAATCTTAGCATCATACAGAATAATAGCATCAATGAAAAAATAAGTATTGTCTGTTGTACAGAACTCATCACGTGCTTAAGGAAAAAATATCTTGCACAGATACACACAACCTAACTAAATAAGGTCATCAGACAGATCACAGAATAATAGCATCAATGAAGAAATAACTATTGTCCCTTGTACAGAACTCATCTGCTTAAGGAAAAATATCTTCCACAGATACACACAACCTAACTAAATAAGGTCATCAGACAGATCAACAAAAGTTAGTCAGGGAAAAATTGGACTGCTAAGAAAGGACAATGCTTCATGAACACTATATGAAAATAGGCATGCATCAACCAGACACAAGGTTCATATCTAAGAGCATCTCCAAGAGATTAGTCAAAAAGATTAGCTAAATTTATTGATGTAGCTACTCTCTAAAATAGCTTTGATAACAAAAAATTAGAGTACTCAACAGACTGTAAAAAGATGACTAGTGAGGTAGGTAGGCTATCCAAAAAAAGTAGAGAGTGAATGAAGTGGGCTGGAGAGCTATTAAATTTGGAGAGTCATTTCTTGGAGATGATCTAACTATCTATAAGCTACAGTTCTAAAAGGTCAAGGAGTTTGTCTTGATTGGGTCATGAAGGAATGGAGCCGGTTAGGAGTCCAAGTTGAAGTAAACAAAAACAAAAAGTCTTCGTCATTATTAGGTTATCTCCGTCGTCTTATTATATATAAAAACCCCCTCCGCATGCAGCCTTCAATGACTATTTTTAGTGCAGAGCATACATTAAAATGATGGGGCGATTAAAGAAAATTGGCACTATGTCCCTTGTTGTAATCAAGAGTATGCAGAGCATACAGAGTATGTCCCTTGTTGTAATCAATCTTCACACAAGGCTATGTATACAGAACATGCAGAAAAAAAAAAGGTTATATATACAGAGCAGAGGAATCATACGCGCCAACGGATCATATCTGTTGTTGTAATCAATCTTCACATCATCCAATGACAATTCACATTTGTCTAGGTGATGGATAATGTCAGTTTTCAACATGTTCTTCTCAAGACGATTGCCTGCACCAATGACACTGTAGAACCTTCCATAGGCCAATCCTGTAGCAGTAGGAAAATATTATTGTGATATACTTGATCTATGAGGTGAATAGGTACCTTATCAGCCAAAACACTGAAACAGTTATTACAAAACTATGAGTATCAGCAGAACAAAAGGCTAAGAGGCCACAACAAAACCCTCTTGATCTCAACAATCAAGATACAAGAACACAAGAGAGAAGACCCAATTTAAATGTTGCAACATACTCCCTCTGAAACAAATTATAAATTAAGCTTTGACTTTTTACGGTACATCCATTTTGCTACGCATCTAGATATAATAATATGTCTAGATACATAGCAAAATGGATGAACCAAAAAGTCAAAAGCGACTTATAATTCAGAACGAAGGAGTATGTTCACACTTCTTTAATTTAAGCATGACCAGTGTTCCAAAAACTGTATTAAACGTGTGCTTACACACACAATTAAGTGTTAATCAGCCTGCATCGATTAGGTCCTGCACGGGCAATTAAGCGTTGGTTGCATCTAGGTGCATTGCCTACACACGCGGCGTCATGTAAGCGGCACAGGCACAAGGAAAAGCTGCGGCGAGGCAATCTTGTGCTAGTGCAGGCGGACAGGCGAGAGAGTGAACAGGCAGAAAAGAGCCTGAGCGGACACAAGCAAGAGTGCAAAACAGAGGGCAGGAGCACGGAACAGAGGGTGGGCGCAGAGCCGCAGACAGATAGATAAAGACCTGGTGGCTAGGTTATGAGAGAAACAGAAAAGCAGCATCGCTCCTTGAGTCATCACTGGCTGCTAGTCCTCATGGCCACCCCTCATTCACCCCCCCACACGCCACCGGTGTAGCTTCGTCCCAGCCTCCTCCCTCCTCCTGCTAGTTCCCAGCTTCCCATCGGTGGTGTATGGATGCGAATATGAGGTGGATAAAGCGCAGCAGGGCTGGGGTGCCTCAGGGAGTGCATCAATAGCTGTTCATGCATGCCTTCATGTGGTAAGTGGTGGATGGGCGTGGCTTTGCAGTCCAGCATGCACAACCTGCAGCACTCAGCTGTCCTTGTGGGATGCATTTCTATTATTTTTCTCTAGACTAGAACCTGCTTCTTGTTGACATAATTTTCTTCTGAAACTCTTCTCAAATGCGCTGAACCTGATAAATGTCCCTTATTTGTGCTGCTTTGTGATTTAGCAGCCTTGAGAATATGTCTGTTAAATACTCTGTTTGGCCTTCATCTGTGTTGGTACCTCCTGATCTTGCTCCAAGCAGCAAAAACAAATAGCACAAATGCTTAATCATGTATAATCTATGCTTAGGCGCTCTAGACCCAGGCCACCAGTGACCTAGTGCCTTCGGAACCTTGAGCATGACAATACTCCACAGATATGAAATCAACAGAAATACCTATGAACATTTTCCTTTTCCCCGTACACGCATTCCCAACAAGGAAATGACGTCTTCTAAAAATTGAATTGTTTTCAGTTCAGCTTACATGTGATAAAACTTCTAGAGGCAATAACGATGCCTGACCATATACTGGTAGCAGTGTTGCTTCACAGTGTTCCACAGATAAACTAGAGCAATATCTCATGCTTCAAAACCTATAATTCACCCAACCAAACGTGGTACAATGTCATCCCTCCATCAAATTCACGGATAGCAGTATAGCAAACCCAACCTACATTTATAATCAAATTTACAGATAGCACACCCAACCTACATTTTGTTGCGGCTGCTCTATCCGTTCCGCTTATTTAAATTTGTATATACTAGACTTCATCAGGAATTATTCCGGACAGGAATCACTACAAACGGGAAGATAGCATCAAAGTATTAAACCCTAAACCCACCCAGAACCAAACAAACTAACAAGCTACAGAAGAAACACAAACAGGTACAGATAAAGGAAAAGGTAGAAGCACGAGAATGACCGAGAGATACCTTCGCGGGATGCCTTGAGGAAAGAGTCGTCCTGCGATTCAGCGGCCGCGGCCGCGCGGTTTCGCCGGATGCATCCGCGGAGAAGAGCCGAGCCAACACCGGCAGGGACACGGCCAAGCGAGAGGAGGACGGATCCCTCGATGGGGTTACGCCGCGGCGGAAGGCGGCGGCCGCGAGCCTCGACATATCTCCGGCGACGCGGCGGCGGAAGAGGGAGGAATCAGGAATGGCGTCGGCTTCGGGACTCGGGGCAGCACGGACGGGTCGCAGGTGGGTCCCTTCTCTGATTTGTGCAGCTACTTGTTGGGCCTTATATCTAAATGGGCTTTGAGGATCATCAGAACAAATGGGCTTTATGAGTTGGAAGGCGTAGTTCTAGAAAACGAAGGCGTATTCGTAGCGCATCATCGCTTTCCCACGAACTCACGAAGGCGAAGAGAGAAGAATCAGTCCCATCCTCTCCGTCTCTCGTTTGGGAATTGGGAGGACGGCGAGGAAGAGGAGCGCGTGCCGGCGCCCGACCGTCGACCAGCCCGCTACGACGCGGCACCAGGATAGGTGCTCCTGAGCTACGAATCCACACCCCACGGCCAATCCGTTGCGTGCGCCGCGGCCTTAGCATGAGGTGGCCGCTGGCGATCTCGACTCGCCGCTGCCCCCTCCTTCTCGTCCTTCTCGTTGCCCTCTACACGATTCCTGGTGAGATCCGGCTCGTATCTGTTTCTTTTGGGTTAAGGAATTTAAGTTTGTATGTTTTACCGTCAGGAGGGTTGACCAAATTATTTTACCGTATTTTTTGGGTTGGAGGGTGATTAGATGGGAACTAGTCATTTTCCGTACTCACATTATTACTCTTTTTCCAATGTATTCGTGGCCACTGTCCAGCGAAAGAATTGGCCGCTGGGGTAATGTCTGAGGTGCGATTGTCATAGGGGAAGAACTGGAACTGCATGTAGAAATAAGTAAATTTTGGCCAGCTAGGTGCCTCGATGATTTATTATGGTAGGACCGTCAGTGTGAAGATTGAAGAGGGAAATGCTCTGCAGCGTGTCTAGTATAGCGAGCACACTACTCATAATGAAATATTTCAAAGATGAAATAGGAAGGATCACTATTTTTGCTTCTTATGGAACAATTTGGGAATTATTTTGGTTTGTGTTGGATCTATCAAGCCAGAAAATTCCATATTGTGTCCTATTTTTTGTTTCAGCTTCAGCTGGATGGGCATAGTTTGTTTGGGGTTCAAATTTAGGAAATATATTGTGTTATTACTTATTACTTGCACATTTGTTCTTCTCGTTATGAATCCCAAGAACCATCTTTTTTTAGAGTTCAAGGGCAGAGCCCCAGCCTTCCTTGTGTTATTACTTATTACTTTCAGATTTGTTCTCGTTATGAATCCCAAGAACCATCTTTTTTTTTAGAGTTCAAGGGCAGAGCCCCAGCCTTCCATTAATATATAAGACCAAGTAACATGCAGTTTATGGTTCAGGAAACCAACACACTCAATTCGCGCCCAAGATCTTCCATACTTCTCCTGTATTCCTGGGGGTTGGTTATTGACTTGTTGTGAATATTTAGAGCTCAGGTCGAGAATAGTTTATCTCTTACTCCTGCCATCCCAAAAAACTTGATATTCTAGGATTTTTAGGACAATTAGTGATCAACAAAAATTACCCATATACCCTTATTTTTTATAGGGTGAACCATGCTTATTAAGGAATAAGCCCTCAAATGCATGGCGGCATGCAGACAGTAACCTCAAGTGATGTGGACAACTATTGTCCAAGAGATAAAAGAACAAGTTTTGTTGGTCATTTTTGAATCCTAGAACATAAACTTTTCTGGGACGGAGGTAGTACTTGTTATGTATTTCAAATTTTCAATTACTTATCTAGGTTGGGAAACAAATTTGGTATTTTGCATTGAGGTAACACAGTTTTGATACCTTTAGTGCTCTACAGCCATCAAACTAAGCTAAATGATTCTATCTGTCTGCATTTCAACTAGTTTTCATCTACAAGATGTTGTAGTTTCGTACTGAGTGCCATAAGTTTTGTTTGACCAAAGTTGATCATTTTAACAAATTTAAGTAACAGAAACTAAGCCAACTGGTTGTAACTTTTTTTATCTTCTATTGGTGTATTTTCATCCAAGATGTCAGTAACTGTGTTTCAAGATGCTGTTTTGATTTTGAATTTTTCTTATCTATACTTGCTAGAATGGAATAGAGCAATAGACATGAGAGATCGCATTTCTAAAGCTACAGTTCAATAGATATTGCCTATTAATCATAAGAACAGAGACATATTGCCTACTAATCCAAATCATGAAAACAATAACACTTAAAGGCTTAAAGTATAACAATTGAGACCTGTCACATTTCATCCCAGATCAGCAATTAGATTCCTGTAATGCATGGATATATCTATTATTGCGCTACTTGAAAAGGAGGGAAAGTAGAAACATGGTCAGAAAATAAAATTTTGGTTGATAATGAGTAGTTGGGAAGATTTTGTTTGGACTGACCTGATCATTCACTGGCTGTGTGAAAGCAATGACATCATATTTTTCATTTTAACAGTTTTTTGTGTTTTCATTGGTGATATTGTACAGGGTTGTAAAACTTTGACATATTTGTTATGCGATGGTTTAAAAATGGTCCCTTGTCTCTAATACAAGTTGTATTGAAACCCCTACCACACCGTTCAACAGCAGTCCTTCCTGGCTCCACTAATTCCAGCTGATTTTGCACATATGATGTGGCAATCCTCTCTGACATGCCCCTTTTTTCCAATATCTCTCTGTATACCTCACTTATTTTCCCCTCCTGGTTGGATCCACAAATCAATCCGGATACCAGAAGGTCTGAAGTTTGTTGCCATCAGATCTTTGCTTAATTAGTTTAAGCTTGTGTTCGATTTGTTTATTTGAGAGCACACAAGCTGTAGCTTCTCCTTTCTCAATGCAAACACTGGACAGCTATGTAGTTTGCATTGTTGCCCGCACCTACCTTGTGTTCCCAGGCTTGCCTTGTGTGACTTGCTGGTGCCTAGGGTGCAGGATTGAATTGGAGGTGCAAACTAGGGTGCAGGGTTATAAATGGAGGTGTGGCAGTGCGATTTGGGGTAGCCGGCCGGATTAGGAAGTGCAGACAGTCAGAGAGAGGAGAAGAATAGGAAGGGTGAGGTCATCTGCTGAAGCCACACTCCACATCAGATTCTGGTGTCCACTATGCCACTTGTGCAAAAACTACTAATATCAAGTGAAGGTCTTTTGCTGTGTCTTGTTTGGAGAGGCAGGGACCAAAGATAAGCGTTTATAGTTGATGGACCATTTTTCAACCGATCAAATAGTTTGTGGGGACTAAAATTGGATCTTTTTCTTTGTTGATTTCCTTCACTAATTATGTGTGCATCTCTGATTTGTGTAGGGACATTTTCATCGAGGCTTGTCACTCTTGATAATGTTGAGATATTTACTACTCATGAATGGTTTGGCAAGCCAACTGTGGCTTTCAGTGCAATGGAGAGAATAAAACATATTTGCCAGATGTGAAGGAAGCGGACACGCTATATACCTTTAAGGGTGAAGAATCATGGCAGGCAAGTCAACTGTTGGTTTAGTGCTTAAAGGTGATCTTCGATTCCTCACTACTCATTGTTTTTGTTAGCACCATATATTGAACCAAAATTTGGCAGCCCTTAACAGTGCTACAAGGACTTCTGCAGCAGTTGATGAATTGCATCGCCAAAACTTTTTGGCTCTGGATTTACCATGTCGTCAAAGTGGCAAAAATAATAACTATGGCTCTCTTGTGAAGGAAGAGAACTGACCAGAGTCTTTCTGAACACCACAACAACGTTCCCTGTTGTAAATGAAATAAATGCTTCAGGAATAGTATTGTTGGGAGACTACCTAACTTGATCTGAATATATTGCCAGACCCAGTTGAAAGTGAGACCGGGGTTGCATCATCATAGAACAAATTCAACATCAGAAAGCTCAGGTGACCCCAGCAGCAGCTATTTCTCCAATAAGCAGTGGAATAGGTCAAATATTGGCAGTACTGAACATGTCTAATTCATTTGGGCTTTCTATAAGTCCGAGCAGCTGATGTTACCTTAGATTTGCAACTTAAACCACCAGCTAGACCTGAGCTTAGGAATAAATTGAAAGGACTTGCTCCTGCTCCAGAACTCAGTCTCTCTATTTGGTAAGCCATGGATGACCCCAAATCTCTTAGCGCCTATAATGTATTATTTGATTCTGACTGCTGAAAGTTCCAAAAGATTAGTGAGGAGGCTGCTTCTACACTTGTGTCGATAAGGCACCAGTTGAAAAGATTGTAGGACCTGTGGGCTGCATTGTAAATCCTCAGAATATTACATCAGCAACTGTTTCTGGAATTGATCAGCTGCCATCTAATAATTTTGTGAAGAAAGAACCTGAAGAAATTTCTCAACAACATATTCTTGACGGTGTTGAAAAATGCAAATCTATCAGAACAGAAAATGTTGGACTAGATATCAGTTGTGTTGAGTCTGAAAAGACGACAGAGCACCCCAAGGTCCCAGCAAATCTGGGTTTGATTTGAATTCTGAAATCTTTACAAATAAGAGTATCCATAATAGTGGGTCTGATGTATCAGCAGTTAGTGTCCCAAAACCAGCTGAAAGTTTACCTCATATTTCCCACGCCAAGACAATGCCTGCTGTTCCTGAAGTTGATAAATGTGTGAAGCATGAAAAATCCTTGTGGTGTTGGGTTAGTGTGAATCATCCAGCCAGCCCACTGTTTCTACTTTTGCAAACCACCAACCAGCCATGAGGATATGAGACAGAGGTCTTGTGATGCTAATGAATCTTGTGGTGCATTACCAAGTTCCAGCCCTACAGTTCAACCTTTGCCTCTTAATTCTCTGGAGAATGCTATTGTTGATGGTATGTCACAAGGGAGTGCTGAAATGGACTGTTCAGATGATGATGGCAATACTGTTTCGCGAATTCCAACTACAAATAAGCCTCATGGTGAGCCGTTGGGGAATGGTCCAATCAGCATGGATGGTCTCAATACTAATAATAGCTTAAGCAAAGAGCTAAAGAAAGAACACGATAGTGATATGCATCAAGACTGTTCATCTATGACAAATAAGGGTAATATTGATCCTACTGATGGTGACAACTGTACTAAAAACAAAAGTTAGTGTTGTCAGCCATGCAGGTCAGCAGGGGCTGAGAAATGAGGTTTTTGTTAGTGGAAACTCGAAAGACAAGCAATCTTTTTGAATTTGATAAGAATACTCCAGTAACTAATACGGACAACATGACACATGTTCCTAAGACAGCCACAGGTTCCAGTACCACAGACCTCAAGAAGTCATTAGCTTTGCCAAAAATCTGCTTCTCCTAAAGTGCAACCTACAAAGCAATCTCCTAAGACTTTAGATAGGTGCCTTGAGAAGACTAGAAGCCCAGATATAAAGTCAGAGGTGTTCCAAAAGGTATGCAAGCTGAATTTGTACTGAGAACGATGCAAAAGCTGCTGCTTTGAAGACAGAGCATCAGACTAAAAGTGAAGAGGTCGTTAAACAATCTGATTTGCGCCCTAGAGACTCTATCCAGGGTGAAGACTGGAACTTGATGGTGCTTCAAGCAGTCAACAGCATATTGAATATGGCAAGAAATCAGTGTCTGAAAAGTCAGAACATGACAAATCCAAACCTGACTCTTGTAACACATCTCTACAGAATGAAAAAGATGGACAAGTTGTTGGGGCAAATTGAGACAATTGGGGCATGCGTATGTGAATAGGTATGTTTCATGTCATATGTTTCCATTGTGGGATACTACAGTAATCATGACTCGAGGTCCTCTTGTGAATGGTGCCTAGGTTTGCATGGTTTTATGTTTGGCTTGAATTATAAATGTTTTCCTTTTTTGTCTATGTGTCATTTTTATAGGAATGAAAGGTGGAGAGATTCATGGAGTCCGAGCGAAAAGAACAATGGAGAATGTCATGGTGGCAGGCATGCATTTGACATGAACAAACGAATGACAAACCACCGTGGTGGTTGGCGGGTGCTGGATCCCGTGGCCATCTGAGGAACTTCTGAGGTCCAAGAATGAGCAACGAGTTTGCTGATGAATCTATTGGTGGCAGGAGGCATTCATTTGAAGATGAACCTGGGCACATCCGAGGTCCACATAGGAGGCGCCATTCACCCTGCCCCATGAGGGAGATGGACATTGACGCATTTCTATGGCAGAGAGATTCCAGACTCTAGGCTGCTGGCCCGTGGGCAAATAGAAGATCTCCCAGATGACATGATGGATGATAGATTTTTTATGCCACATTCCCATAGACACCGCGGGTCAAGGCGATCATGGATTCATCCACAGAGACAGGAGCCATTCACCTGCACATAGAAGGTGGCCACGTGCATTTCCATCGGGACGATCACCTGAAGCGATGCATAGATCACCGCCACTAATGCGAACTGACAGACCATACTTGCCTCACCGCCGTCACAACGGAAGCCATGATGAGAGAGAAGTCATGCAGAGAAATGTGAGGAGGTGTGCCATGGAAGGTGATGCCTTTGAGCCACGGGGTACATGCTGCTCACCTAGCTGGACTCCAGACGGAAGAGGAACTTGTGAGTCGAAGGAAATTTAGGAGCAGAGAGCATATCTTCATTCTCCGGCCAATGATGAAGACGAGATGCTCTCCTACCCACACAGAGGATGACATGGAATTTGCTGAAGAAGGTGTTGGTCCATTTGGGAGCACGAGGGCCGCATCAGGAGGATGGGCCACAACAGGGCAAGAGGAGAGCAAGAGGATGGGTACAGACACCGTGGTGGTCATCAAGGTTGGCGAGACAGTGACTCGAATGACAGACCAAAAAGGAGGAGGTACTGACCTACTCACAGCATGACCTGCTAATGAAGACGACGTTGGCCTTGGTTGGGTTGACTGAAGACATCTTCCACAGATCTCTGTCTCACCGAAACCCTCGACACCTTGCCAGCGTCTTGCCTTCCATATATTTTTGTTTGTTGCATTATTTTCTCAGGGAGAACATGGTGCTGCAGTGTGATGCTCCCAGTCACCTGCTGCAGCGTCTTAAGCCTAGTCCCTCTAAAGTAGCCCTGATCCTGCTCCTTTACAAGCTGAGCTGCTAGTACGTGTGGATGATGAAGGTGGAGACTCTGAAATTTGAGGCCAAGCTCAAAGTGAAATAAGACTCCTCCACATGTGCTATTTTTTGCCTGGCTGCGACTGAGCAAGGAGGCGAACCTGTTTGAGCAAAAAGCTACTTTTACATGCATGGTTGCTGGTGGGACCTTTGTATTAAAGACCGACTTAGTCTCTATAATTTGGTTTTGAGTTGATGGGAGTACAGCTGCTGCAGGGACCGTACCCTTGTGGTCTGGTCTACTCAGTATGTCGTTGCTGTCTGGTTGATTGGCTTGGCTGGCCCGACACTCCATGGGTGTACAGCTAGCGGGCTAATATGCCCCCGAATAAAGATGTGTGTTGACTGTTGTTTTGGCACGCCGTCCCTTTGGGGCCGATCTAGTCGTGGTGTGGAAAAGGTGCGCCAGGCGTGAAGGCGACAACGCCACTTTGGTGAAATTTCACATGATTGTATGGAATCTACAACTGTGCCGGGCGTGGAATGTTGGAAGGAGCGAAGCAGCTGCTGGGAATCGGTGTGTATCGGTGCTTGGCACGTCTCGTTGACGAGCTTTGTTGGTCTAGTCGTGCTTGACAGCTCGAGTGATTTGGCATCTTCATAATTCTCTTTTTGTGGTCCAGCGGTCCAGGCGTTGTTGTGCCATTGTCGACCATCGTGGTTGGGGTTGACGCGACCCGAACGCGAATGCACGAGTTGCTTTCTCGCTTGGCAAATCGGCGCTTGACCGGCGTTGCGCTTAGATGGTCAAGTCGTCGCCTGCGCCTAGCAAATCCACACACGTTTGCTTTGCTTTCACGAGTTGGCCAAGTCATGGCCGATTTGGTGCGCGAATTGGCGTCGAGAGCGGCGGCGACAGCAGGTTAGTCTGTGTTCCGACTGTGATGCGATGCGTCAGACTATTCTTCATGAAGGAGACACCTCGCATTTCATACCAACAGTCTTCATGAAGGAGACACTCGCAATTCGTACCAACAGACTTGCTGCGAACAGAACTCTGAAGAGCAATTCAGCACTTAACTCGCTCAGCGCTGTCGTCTAGTTGGGACTTGGGACGTTTCGGTGGACAACAAATCACAAACGCGAGCCTCAAAATGCAGAAGACGATTGAAGACCACCCCTATCTGAAATCCCCTACCCTTAGCCCAAGTAAACTCACGCCTTTCAAGATTATTTTCTCAGCTGTCCCAATGTAACAGCATCACAAAGCACTTTTGCATAAATGTGACCGATGAAATGAAATTAAAGGTGTTAAAACGACTGTTAAAGATCAAGCTCTTCTTTCCACGAATGTCCGACATTTTCACAACACACATATTGGCGGCAAGGCACATCGAGAGGTAAAATTACAAGAAAAGACGCGCCATACCGTAACAGAAAAAAAAAATCGCCATTTCACTTTGCCGGCGGTCCCGGCCACGTGCTGATCCGCCCTTCTCGTACTTGACGAACAGCGCGGCGGCCGCGGCGACGGTGTACGCCTGCAGGAACAGCGTGGCCGGCTGGTGGTACTTCACCAGGGCCTGCCCGGAGCCCAGCTCGACGAGCAGCACCGCGGCGAGCCCCACCGCGGCCAGCGCGCCGTTGAGCTTCTCGCTGTACGCGGTGAAGCCGAACTCGACGGGCGCGCCGAGCGCCGACCGGGGCTCCTGCAGCGGCACGGGCGGGAGCGTCACGGCGTTGGTGGACGCGGACGACGCCGCGGCCTTCTTCTTGCGCGCGCCGCGCTTCTTGGGCCCGACGCGGACTTGATCTGGAGGACGCGCTGCTCGAAGTCGTCGTCCGCGGTGGCCGTCTTGGTGGCCGCCGGGGGTGTCTGCTCCTTGTCGGCTGCTGCGGTGTCCTCGCCGGAGGAGGCCGCACGGGGAGGGAACGGCAGCAGCAGCAGGGCGCGATGCCGGAGAGGGGAGCGGAGGGTGGTGGGAGCGAAGGGGCTGGAGAGCGGCGGCGTCGCCATTGCTCCTCTTGGCGCGTGCACGCACCAGCACTTCATGGCGCGGGTGCCTGCAGCTTGCGTCTCCTCTTGGCCCGGCTTGTCTCTGCTTTTTGATAGGGTCTTGGTTCGTTGGCTGGCGAGTGGTTCCGGTGGCTGCACGGTGCGTTGAAAACTGCCTCATGCAGAGTTTGCCGTCGTGTGATGAGAAATTTTTGCGTTAGAAAATTGGTGCCAAAATGTTGGAGCAATTTGTAGCACGGCTTGTGCGACGCTGTCACGTTCACAATTCGGCCTCCTTTATCTCTCTGGGGCTGTCACGTTCACAATTCGGCCTCCTTTATCTCTGGGCTTCTGCTTTTTTTTTTTTTTTTTTTTGCTAAACTGGGCTTCTCCGTTTCTGCACTACAAAATCTGGACACAGACACGCCTGGCAAAAAGCAGTGGGCCTTTAAACCCACCACATTAGCCCGATTTTATTGAAGTCGCTGAGAAATGTTTGTATTTTTTTCTCGGTTGAGCATTGTGCTCGTAGTATTTCATTAAGGAGCCTCAGAAATGGTTTTTTTTGGGTGTGAATAGAGGCTGAGAAATGTTTTTTTTTTACTTGAGGCTGAGAAATGTTTGTACATCACAGCAGAAGAGTTTCTATAGCGGTATAAGAAGTTCTTTTTAAGATAAAGGATGTTTTCTTAATCCGCCTCTATATCCACATGTGGATATATATAGCAAAAACGTTACTGAAAGAGTTCTTAGACTCTAAATCTCACACGAGGGATTACACAAAACAAGAAAAAATAGCTAAAGAACAAAGTAAGAAAACCAGAACACTAAGGTTCAATATTCTTTTTCGCTCCCGCCCAATCTTGCGGCAATTTCACGCAAACACCAATCAGATGTAGGAACAAGCCAAGTTTTCCACTAGGCAGATGTAGGATCTCTGTAAGTTTTGTTGTGGCAAGTTCAAATTGTAACCTTATTGTTGTCGAAACCACGATATGATTTTACGTTTTCAATTTTGTTATTAGGTGGGGATCCTGAAACCTCTAATCCAATTGTAAACCTTCTTTGCTGCACTTGAGTTGAGGCTTTTAGTACTTTTCAGAATATAAATCTCGTTTTTCTCTTAACATATAATGATATGTAGCTCTCCTGCGTGTTTGAATCTAAATTTTGTTACGAGCACCTTTTCTTCTGATTTAGCAGGCGTAGCAACTAGCAACATGTTCCGCGAGAAGAATAAGAGAGAAGCATCATCGTAAATTCGTAGTATATAAATAAATATATTGTCGAGTTACAGTTTGAACTTAGCCACGAAAAGTTACAACTTACAAGCAAATGTACACGCGATAAACAACTCGAGGAGCATACAGGCAGGCAGACCCGTGCGGCCGTTCATACAAGGCAGCACGAGAAGAAGAAAACAAGCGACTTGGCAAGCGGTCGCTCAGCGCCTCTTGTTCCTGCTGCCGAGCAGCAGCGAGATGTAGAAGAGGATGCGGAAGAGGAAGCCCCAGGCGACGGTGATCCAGAGGCAGTCCCACTTGGTGAGGTCCGTGACGGCCTGCTGCCGCAGAAAGTCTGGCCCCGTGGTGATGCACGTGTTGGTGCCGATGTTGACGCCCAGCGACTGGCTCATGGCGCGCAGCACCCGCACCTTGAGCACCCCGGCAGCGCCGCCAGCGGCGTATTGTCGAACATCTGCACGCCCCGCACGAAGCACCGCTTCGGGTCGCTGAACTCGTTCTGCATCACCGCCTCATACGGGTACTTGACCAGCGACAGGTAGTGGAACCACAGCCAGTACTTGGGGATGCGGTCCCGGTTGATGAAGAAGCCGCTGAAGAAGAGGAGGAAGTAGGCCAGCGTGGACACCACCACGGGGAACCCCAGCATCACGTTGGTCACCACGCCCGAGAGGAACGTCGCGAACCCGGACCCCGCCCAGAAGGAGGCCAGCACGATGGCCACGAAGAAGAAGAAGCCGTCGGCGCCGCCCGCCAGGCCCACCGCGAAGAAGAAGGTGGTGAGCGCGAACGCGAACGAGAGCACGATCAGCGACGGGAAGCCGACGATGGTGTGGGAGAGCACGTACGAGGACCGCCGGTACGCGTTGTACGCCGTCTCCCGGAGGAAGATGTAGCGCTCGTTCAGGAACACGGGGAGCGAGTCGGAGCAGGTGTAGAACATGGTGGACATGGCGATGGCGAAGAAGCCCAGCCGCTCCTCCACGCCCTTGGGGGAGTCGTCCAGGCGCCAGAAGATGGTCGCCAGCAGGAACCCCGTCACCATCACGGCCGCCAGCCGGATGATGAAGATCTCCGGCGTGCGCTTCGTGCTCAGGAACGCGCGCCGGGTCAGCACGCCCATCTCCACCCAGAACGGGTTGGCAAACTTGGACACCGGGGCCGCCGGCGCCGCGCCCGCGTGCACCGACACGGACCCGTCGCTCGCGCCGGACACCAGCTTCCCGCGGGAGATGCTGGCGCTGATGGCCTCCTTGAGGGACAGCGACGGCGAGGGCTTTCGCCCTTCGCCTTGGGAGCCATGCGCGTCTGCCACTTCTTGTTGTGCTCCACCAGGTCCCTGGCCCCGCCTGGCATCGTCTCCAGCTCCCTGATGAGGTCCAGCGCGAACTCCGTCGGGTTCTCGTTGCCAGGGATGGGCTTGCCGAAGTCGCTGAAGAAGGACGGCAGGCGCGCGGCGAGCCGTAGTACACCGTCTGCCCGCGGGAGAGGAACAGGAGGCGGTCCAGGAGGCCCAGGATGCGGTAGCTCGGCTGGTGCACGGACATGACCACCACGCTGCCGCTCTGCGCGATGCGCTGCAGCACCTTCACCACCATGAAGGCGCTGGTGGAGTCGAGCCCGGAGGTGGGCTCGTCCAGGAACAGGATGATGGGGTCGTGGATGATGTCCACGCCGATGGACACGCGGCGGCGCTCCCCGCCGGACACGCCGCGGTGGCCCTCGTCGCCGATGATGGTGTTGGCCGCGTTGCGCAGGCCAAGCTGGTCGATGAGCGCCTGCACGCGCTTCTTCTTCTCCTTGGTCGGCAGAGAGCGGGGGCAGGCGGAACTCGGCGGCGAACATGAGCGTCTCCTCCACCGTAAGCATCGGGTACAGGAGGTCGTCCTGCATCACGTACGCGGAGATGACCTTGAGCAGGTTGTTGTCCAGCGACTCGCCGTTGAGCGTGACGGAGCCGTGGAGGCTCTCCTTGACGATGCGGTTGGCGAGCGCGTCGATGAGCGTGCTCTTGCCGGAGCCGCTGGCGCCGAGCACCGCCATGATCTCGCCCTCCCGTGCCTCGCCGGAGATGTTGTCCAGCAGCGTCTTCATCCGGGGCACCTCGGGCTCGGCCGGCTCCCGCCCCGGCCGCCGAACGACAGCGCCGGCAGGCACGATCCCTTCTTCCGCTGCTTGACGCTGTACGTGAGGTCCGTGAACTTGAGCACGAACGGCAGGAGCTGCCCGTCGCTGCCGCCGCCACCGTGCATGCGCTCGCTCAGGTCGCTGCCGGTGGACCCCGGCACGGAGCCGCCCAGCTCGATGGTGTAGTGCGAGTGTGTGGGCGACGACGTGGGCGACGAGGCGTCGCTGCGCGCTCGTTGACGCGCTTCAGCAGCTGCGCGAGCGTGAGCGACGACTGCTTCGCCGGCGGCGACGGCTGCGGCTGCATGAGCAGGCCGCTGTGGTGCGGCTGGTGGTGGTGATGCATGTGCAGGAGGCCATTGCGTGGGATGTCCCCGGCCTCCTCCATCGGCGACGACCTCCGGTCAAAGAACGGCAGCTTGTCGACGAACCGCGACATGGCGCCGCGCTCAACACTTGCTCCTCCTCTCCCCGCTCACCGCCCGCCGGCACGGCACCCCCACCCACCTCGCTGCCTGCCGCGGCGAGCGAGAAAGAGAGAGATAGAGAGGCGGGTTCTCGATCGGCGTTGGCCTGGACTCTGAGGATGACACGGTTTGTAACCATTCTTATAGCTCCTCACTGGAGCAGTCAAAAGTGGCGCTAGGTTGGTGAAGGGAGATTGGCTGCCCGCGGCCCCGCTCTGTGTTTTATTTTCTTGCTGTTAGTTGGAATCGGTTAAGTTGCGGCGGCCATGGATGTGGGGAGCCAAGGAGGGGTTAGCTTGGGTTTAGGAGAGGGGTCAAGGCGGTGGGTGTGGTGGGTGGAGCTCCCTTCGCCCTCAGCGTGCGTGCGTGCGCGCAAGTTTTGGCGCGCGAGGTGGTTAAGCGTCCCTCGCCCAAAGTTCACCAAATGGGCAGCTAACACACCAGCGTAGCAGTGTGTAGCAGAGCACCGGGCTATATGGGCAGAAGTTGCCAAAGAACGCATGGAAGTTTGGGGGAATGGTGTTGGCTAAAGTCAGGAAATGTCGTAGGCCGGGGCAAAACAGAGTATAGTCACTCGGCTTTGGAGCAATGGAGCAGCACATCATTGGGTTATTAAACTGTTCAATCAATCAATCCTCCTTTTTAATCTGGATTAGTTGTTTGAATAACTCACTATTATCTCAATCCTACAATATAGGATTGTTTCACTTGTGCTATGACTTGGTTCTGTAGCTTGGGACACATGCTTGTACCACAAGATATACCACAAGATATTGTGCTATGAATTGGTGACACCATTATATGTTAATTATATGAACTGTCCAAAGTTTACTGAATTTGAAATTGACTCTCTTATCATCCATCCCTTTTAGCAACGTTGTTAGGTCTTAGGTGCGAGCTGCCTTGCATGTCGTGTCGATGACTTGTTTCACCTAGCACACCACCACCACGTATGGGCTGCCGGCTGCCGCTTTCGTCGGAAATCGCGGTCCGCCAAGTTTGCACGTCTGGTTTCTTGTTGCAGCGGTGGAGGAGCGCCGAGCGCGCGGTCACGCGGCAATGTTAATTTGATAGCCTCGCCAGTCGCCCTGCTCTGTGTACCTACGTGGGGTGCTGGAGGAGGTGGTGAACAAATCGCTATCTACCTATCCGTATCTCAACGCCCTAGGTCTTACCAGCAGCAGACTTACGCTGTTTGGTCAGGCGCTGACCGAATATATATGTCGCTTTTAGTCTTTTCTCATGGCCGATGCACGTAGGGAAAAAAACACACTTTTCAGTACGCAGGTAAAAAATGCAGTTTCGGATGAGAAATAAAATGGGATGAAATCAAATGAATGCAGCTTTGTTGGATGCTTTTGGAACACTAGCTCCTTGTGAAAAGATTGGTCCGACCAACACTTATTCTAACCAAAAGTCAACCATAAGTTGACCAACACTATCTACTTTGCGGTTTTTGAGAGCTCTTTTAAAATTCCGAGTCCCCCTTACATCAGTTTTTGTGTTCAAGATATAGTTATCAAGATTTTCATGTCATTTTTTATGTTGATGACTGTGATAACAAGTTTCATCTTGTTGTAACTCTATGAAACCCACTTATCTCTCTTTCTAATTAATTAGCATGTGAAGTCATCAAATTTGCTGATGTACCACAATGAAACCTGATCGGCCTCGGATCTAAAGAAACCACTAGGATTTTAAGATGAAAAAACTTTTCAAAAAACTTTTCAAAGCTTAGCATAGTGTAGAGTAAGTAATAACACAGTGAACATGGGAAAATATTTTATAAATAAACATGTGTGTGGTTTCAACCCATCTTCAAGATTAATCAGACGTTTAGCAGGAGTGCAACCGTGAAGTGCTGGACCTAAGGTATGGTGGGCCGGAAAACAAACCAATGCCCGCTATGCCCGCTTAGCCCGTGCCAACAGGCGACAGCCCATCTCAAACCTCTCCGGGCAATCCCCAAGCCCCCAACGCCACAAGCCCTTTCCAACTTCCCGCCGGAGCGCTCGCTCACCACTCCATCACCGCCTCCCAATCCCATGGGCGACCCGCACCTCCTCTCCTCCGGCCACCCTACCGCTGCCGCCGCCTCCTCCTCCTCCTCCTCCTCCTCGGCTCAAAAACACCCCAGCCCCATCGACGAGCGCCTCGCCGCTTCCGATCCTTCGCCGTCCTCCGCCAAGCGTCCTAGGGTTGCGGCGGAGCTGCCCGCTTCCGGCGGCTGCGTCCCGTACGTTGAGGCGGATGTACAAGCTCTTGTATCGATGGCCGGAGGAATTTACCCGCTGGCGCGGGCAGAGGCGCTCCGTGGACTCACCGCGGTCCTCGAGAAGGTCGACCCCAGCAGCCGTGTCAGCGCAGGGGTCACGGAGTGCTGCTACAAATGCGCGGTGGAGCTCATGAGGGACGAAGACAATGGCGTCAGGTTAGCCGTCGTGCGATTGGTGAGGTTTTGTCGTTTCGTTAGTCTTTTGTTAGTATTTTGTTTCGCTTGGATGCCTCGGTGAGGCTAATTAATTATTTGGCTTAAATCTGGTATTGAGGAAATCACCTTCTCCCCATGGATAGGTAGACGCGTGTGCTCAAAATTTTTCAGCGAGGTTGGATTTTTGATGCGAATGGCTATGGTGACCTGATGGACATGATTTTCCTACAGGTATGGTTCGCACACTTTGTGCTGCAGTTGGTATTACAGGTTCACAATACAGTAGGATTGAATGGCCGTAAAAATAAGCACTCTCTAATAAGCATGCTTTTACATGGTTTCGTGTTCCAACAGCATTTGATGTTTTTGTATTTGCTTATACTGTAATGCTTATGCTTCCTCTTTTTTCTCTACCCAGCTAAGCTCCATGGCTAAGGACATGTGCACACAAGTGAGAGTGGAAGCATTTGCAGTCCTTGGTAAACTGCAACGAGTTTCTGAGGGTGTTCTGCTACAGTCTCTGTATAAGAAGGTCATAAAAACTGACAGTATGGATGTTTCTATCATCAACGGGCAAAAGTTACCTCCTAAACTAAAAATTCCCTGTGCTGCTGGGATTTTTTCCCATGGAATTGAAGACGAGTTTTACCAGGTTCTGTCATTCTCTGTATCGTTTTCCGCTAAATTTGAAATATTTTTATTTTGTTTTATTGATACGTTATTTTATTTTATTGTTGTTTCCACAATCCACATTACAGGTGAGAAGAACTGCTTGCAAATCATTAGGAGCACTGGCAAAGTTTTCTACTGAATACACAAAAAAGGCCTTGGACTTGTTGATGGACATGATGAATGATGATACGGAAGCAGTTAGGCTGCAGACTTTGGAAGCACTATTTCATATGGCTACATATGGATGTTTGAGTGTGCAGGAGAAGCACATGCATATGGTATTGCCTATGAACATAGTTTGCCAAGTAATCAGCATATATTAATTAATTGGCCTTTTCTTAGGTACCACATGCCACATGTTAGTCATATGCCACTCTTTTTAATTTATAGCTAGTTACTTTTTCTTACTCTGTTTATAAGTTGTATAGAATGGATTTTTTTAACTCGGATGTGTGGGAGAGCTGCGTATCAGGATATACTTTTTTTATATCCTCAGCTTATCACACAGCCTTATTATTCTGAAATATTTTGTTGCAATTGTAGGGAAATCTTTTTGTAGCCACTAGACAGAGCTCCTCAAGCCAGTACCAGTGTATTGAAGAAAGAGTACTGGTGCAGATATTGTTCAGAGGAATCTTAGATTCTTAGCTGATAGTGATCTGCACCATTGAATGTGTGGCTTTCAAAGGGAACAATACGGAACAACATTGGACCATAAACATATATGCAACGATAATGGACTTGGCCAGAATCTGAAACATTCATGAAAATATAATTTTGGGTCAAAACAGCTCAGTTTTATAGTTCCAAAAGTGGTGGGCCCATATTTTTCGATTCTTGTGACTGTCACAAAGCAGTCTTAGCATTATTGTGCATTGTATCATCACAAAGCAACCTTAGCTCCAGCTTTTTAAGTTAAAGAAAAGCGTCAATAATCAAAAGATCAAGCAGGTTGGAGTCCTGTTTTTGTTGAAAGTCCTCTTTCTGGAGTCTGAATGGCTTATAATTGGGTTTGTACCTGTTTAAAAGGATCTTCCAAATAATTTAGACATATCTTTGCAATTGATCTTGCTAAATGCTAGTAAAATTCTCCAACTTATTTATGTAATTATTTTGTAGTTTCTTGGATTGCTGGTTGATGCCAATGCCTTAATTCGAGATGCTGCACGCAAGATCCTTGGGTTAGTCAACTTGCCAAAACTTCAAATATTCAAATCTGCAGTTGATGGTCTCATTACAAGTTTGGAGAAATATCCAGAGGTATCTTAGTGCCACATCTTTGCTGAAAAACAATCATCACAGTTTTTCAGATCACTTAAATTTTATGTTATGGTTCAGCAACTCAGCATGTAATATATTCACTCTTTCATGGTTTAACTGGATTTATTTATTTATTTCATGCAGGAACATGCTATATATGATATTCTGTTTACCATTGGTAAGAATCATGGGAGCTTTTCAGCTAACATAGCTTATCATTTGGCCAAAGAGGTATTCTCAACTTCCAACTTCCAGCTGTATTTACATTCATGCCATCTGAGAATAATGATGCTAGTTGTACCTTTCTCTATACTTAAATTTGCTATGTCATTCAGTAACCACTGTCTAGTTAGATGCAGCAATATCGGTGTTTGGTATCTACAATTTCCTCAATCATATCTTTTGCATTGTTTTCTAAGGTCTGTTTTCTAATGTTATTTTATCTGCATATCATAGATCACTATGGCATCTGATGGAGAGCTTATCTTGGACAGACCAAGGGTCAAAGCATTGTTAATAGTGTCTATTTCAGCACCTTTTTCTAAAGATAAGCACAAGAAGCTGAACATACCTTCGATTATCTTCTCACATGCCATTCCCCTACTGGAGAAGGTCTCGTGTGCACTAGGAGGAGAGGTTAATCAGGATTCACTCTTGTCTTACTTCTGTCATAAAGGTGGAATGCCATTTTGGGAAAACAGATCATTATCTGCCGAGTTTGGAGAATCTGAAAGCTACAATGTTGAAACAGTGGAAATTGGTGCCCATGTAGAAAATACTGCCAAGGAAACCAAGTGTCTAGATGAAGTTCTGGTAATGCAATCCATGAAATCCATAATACAAATAGTTGAAGGAGCCTGGACTATGAGAATGTCGTGCAATGTTTGTGAAGTCCAGACTATTTTGAGGTACTAATGGCTCCTTTTCCTTTTGCACACAACAAAACCATTTATTAGTACTTGAGTGCATATCCGGTATTACTGTTTAGTCCCAAATTTTGCATGATGGTCGATGATAGCATGCTATATCCATCCATATTTTTTTTTGTGGAATTTTTTATGCACTTGGGGTGCAACCTGGTGTGGGTAACATTGGATATATTCTCTATATTGTCTATCTTGTGAAATATCTTTTCAATTCAGTTTTTCTTGATTGTAGAACATGCAAAGAAGAGCTAAGGTTATTGTCAGAAAATTCTTCTGGATCAATTGGTGCATTCTTGAGCTTTCTGAGTGAGTATATTGATGCAATATTGTTCATTGTTGAGATATGGCAGTTGATTCAATTGGACAATCCTTATACTTTTGGCCTAACTTCACTTGATATTTTACTGGAGAAGCTGGATATGTCTATAAGAAGGATGAAATACTGTTATGCTGGATTAAATAGAGTATTGGAGGTCCAAGTGTTGGAGCTTTCTTTGATAGCTCATTTATTTAGACTGTCAAAGATTGAAGTTTGTTCCAAGATAGTTCTGGGTAAGTTGCTTTGGGTAATTAATCGCTTAGAGGATCTGTGTGCTGATGGGTCCTGTGAACTGTCTGACTTCAGTAGAGAAATTAAGAAGGCCTGTGATACCAACCCTACTGGCGATAATCTGATTGGCAGCATTAACAATTTGTTTCAACTCTTCCATCTAAAACCAACAACAGACTTTGGAATGCTTAAAGTGACAAATGCAGTGTTGCAAGTCTGTGATAACGATTCCGAAAACCCATTACAATATATTTGTGGATTACCAGTGGGCGTCAGCTTTAAAATGTCTCTGTGGAATGTATCCAGTCATCATAGATTGTGGCTTCGCATGACTATTGGTGAATCTATGCAACATACCTTCCTAGATTTTTCTTGTTTTGGAGGCAATGATGAGGTGAAGAACGGCTCTATGGTTGTGCCTCTGTATGCTACTCCAAAAGCAGGTTCATTTGTGCTTAGGGTATGTCTGGTAATGGAATGTCCATCTACAGAGATCAGCACCCACCAGGGAGGAGATGGAGGACCAAGTGATTATGTGGTTCAACTCTCTGATGAACTGGATGTTTATTTTGTTAGTGTTGTGAGGCAATGGTGATGATTAAAATATAAGCGATCATATGCTCTCCATGCTCATCATCTTACAGGCACTTGCTTGAATGGTATGCATAATGCACACTCTTGATCCAGGATCTCTTGAGGAAAAGGGTTCAGTTGTGCTGAGATTTTTGTAGCTATACAGCAAAGGCAAAGGATATGAGGCCCATGTTCCATGAGGGTATGCATAGTTTGGAGGTGTACAGTTGGTTAGGAGCTACAGCTTCAGATGGACAGTGAACTAGACGAAGTGACAATGGACTGGACTTAGGAGCTACAGCTTCAGACGGAAGGTGAACCAGACGAAGTGACAATGGAGAAGGTGGGCTAGGGTGAGAAACTGCTCGATCAGAAATTCGGAATTCTACAGTACAGTTCGTGATATATGCAATGTAATTTAGTTATTCATGTTTTAATTTGTGCAGTTTACTGATGATCAGGTCCAGATTAATAAGATATTATTGGGATATGGCCATGAGATAACATTTGTGTGGTCTATTGGTCAGCTGATTATGGGTTTACATCAAAATAATTTATTCAAATTTCTTTCTGCCGAAAGAAATTTCATCATCCTAATCAATCATCCCCTCCTGTCCAACCCTTATCCCTCTATGTTGTCAAAAAAAAAAAAAAAACCCTTATCCCCTGATTGCAGAGAAGTGTTATTATGAATAATCTTTGCAGGCCGGCACCAGTGTTATAGATACCGTTTAGTCAAAAAAAAAAATCGGTGCCCAGCTATAGAAAATGAATATTTTCATCATCCTAATCAATCATCCCTCCTGTCCAACACTTATCCCTTGATGTTGTCAAAAAAAAAAAAAAAAAAAAAAAAAACCCTTATCCCCTGATTGCAGAGAAGAGTTATTATGAATAATCTTTGCAGGCCGGCACCAGTGTTTTAGATACCGTTTAAAAAAAAAAAAAAAATCGGTGCCTAGCTATAGAAATGAATATTGACAATTTCGTCGATCATCGGGTTTTCTTGCTACAAAAAGATGTCCAAATTGACTTTAAAAAAGTAACAAAATTTGTTCAAAATTTGAACTTTGCTGATTATCGGGCGATATAGCTTAATATCGGGCCTGGCCGATAGAAACAAATTCGCCGATTATCGAATTTCGGTCCAAAATTCTGAACCCTGGCCGGCACATAATTAGCCACGCACGAATTATGATTCAATTCGGATGATTTGTGGAAAGAACACTTTGTTTGGTGTTGGATTGGAATAGCCCTAGGAATGGTTTTAGGCTAGTAATGAGTGAATCCACGTGGCATTGTTTCCGTTACGGACCTCAAGAAGTGTGGAACAAATCTGGGTATTTTGATATATAAAATGGACGGATTTAAAACTAGGCTAGATCAATCTCTTCAAAACCATTTTTTAACTGAATGTCTATTTTAATATGAACTGGATTCAAAACTAGACCAAATCAACCCACCCGAAATGGAGCCAATCTGAGCTAACGGAACAAGGGCTTAGAGAACTTTGGCAACTCTATAATATGCATGTGAAGTGCACCCACGAAGGAACCGTCTAAAATATGAATCAAAGTCAATTCTCCGATATCTCTGTTTGCATTTGGTGATTTGATCCATTGTATTCTAGTTATACCTACGACTAACTTCTATCAGATTGAGCCACGATTTTCAACTTATTAGTACTGTGACACCACCGAACCAGCGAGTGTTTAATTGAGCTTCACAAGCTGTCATGCTCCTTGCTAGACTAGCTGGGGGCGAAGGGAAAAGTGTTCTATCGGTTTCTAGTTGTTTTTGCGAGAGAAGCTAGGTGAGCAGTGACGTGAGCAGACGTGTTCATGCGCATCAGGACTATCAAGATGGGGTGAAAAAATCCAATCCCGGTAGAACGGCCGTGATTCACACATAAATCGATCACAAGACGTGTTCATGCACATGCGCTGAGACCACGGAGACGCGTCCCGCTTCCCATCGGCGTCTTCCTCTCGACGGCCATTGACCATCCTATCTAAGCTTTCCCAAAACGGCTAAACCTTCATCCTATCTAGCTTTCCCTAAACCTTCAGTTCCTGGACAACATTACCTTGGCCGGCGGCCATCAGGCTCTGCTTCTCGGTCACGACTTGTTTAGTACGCATGTACCTCGAACGAATCGCCTTCACGAACTCGGCCTCGGACTCCGGACTGTCGAACGGCAGCCCCGTCTTCACCGGCCGCACCTCCGCGTGACCGGACTCTGCCTCCGGTCGCGTGGTCGTCGTCGTCGTCTCCGGCTCACTATCCTCGTCCTCGTCGTCCTCCGCCTCCCTCTCCCTCCTCCCTTTGAAAGGGACAGTAGTCCCTGAGGTAGCTCAGGCGGCGGGAGCAGGCCGCCTTCCTCTCCGTCCAGGAGGCGACGAGGCCACGGTGGTCGACCTGCGTGGCGCTGTCCACTCCTCTCTCCCTGCTCTTCTCGGCGATGACGGACATCAGGAACGCGGCGGTCATGTCCGCGCCCGAGTGCGCAAAGCTCTTCGGCGGCTCGCCCAGCACTCCAGTTGGGAACCGCGGCTGCACCGGCGGCGGCGCGGCGCTAATCTCCAGCGGAGGGAGGTCGAAGCGCACCCTGAGGCCTTTCCTGTTACGTCTGCCGTCGACGGGGACGACGTCCGGTGCGCCATCGTCGCTAGGGCTCGTGTCACTCTGCAAAACCGGTGCACCTTCTCGCCCTGGCGCCGCCTGCTGCTCCGGTACCTTTGGCTCCGGCGCCTGTGCCCTCTGCTTTTCAGCGTCCACGTCGCATGTCTCGTCCTCTTCTCTCACCGACCAGATCCGCGGACGCCTCGTCGCCGCAAGGATCTTCCGCTTGATCTCACCGGTCCACCGCCACCGCCGCTGCCGTTTCTCACTCCCATGCGCGCTGTCCTTGGCCGCGACAGGAACCTTGACACCGCCATCGCTGAAGCATGTGCGTATAAAGAGTGCGGGCGGCGCCATCGACGCAGATAGGAGTTGCCGTGTATACGTGCGTGCAGCCTTTTATACGGTGATGAGATGAGATCTATCTCTTGCTACCTCCCGTGTGTTTGTTATGCGGGGGTCACGTGTTTACGTGTGTCTAATGAGCATCTCCAACGTGATCTCTAAACCATCTCCCCAATCCCTTTTTTTTTGGAAAAAGGAGAAAAACTCTTCTTCAACAAGGCATCCAATACCATGTCCCAATCTTTTAGGCAATTCCAAAACACCGGCAAGGAACGCGTATATTTCCGCTGGGCCGATCTGCTCCTATCCTCCTCCCGAGAAGGCTTCGCTACCGACACGCGCTCCTATCCCTCCTCCCGAGAAGGCTTCGCGCTGAGAGAGTTTCACGGAACTTCCGCCGCCGGTCTCCTCGTCGCCGCGCCTCGGCCGAGAGCCCCGGGTCTCGCCGCAGAGACTCGCCGCTGCCATGGACATGGTCCGCGCTGCGGCGAGTCGCCGAGACCGCCCCAGGACACGCGCTCGCGGGGATCCCGGGGCGACACTCGCCGCTATACCGCCCTACGCCACGCCGAGGTTCCGCTGCGTGGCCGCGTCTCGGCTGGAACCCACGCGACGATCCGCGGCCGCTACCCGTCATGCTACTGAGATTCGCCCGGGGCCATCTGCGTGCTCACGTGCCGCCCCGCACGGCCTACACGCCACGCTCCATTTAATATATATTAGTATTGAGTGAACAATTGTTTATGTTTGACTATTGAGTAGCGAGTTAAAGGGAAAAAGTCTACATCACCCCCTCAACTATGGGTGGTAGACTACATAATCCATAAACTTTGAAAAGCGATTCATATCACCTTAATTGAACTTTCAAAAACGGTCAAATTACCCCCTAAAAGCAGTTTTGAAAAATCATAGTAAATCACAGAAAAATCATAAAATGAAAAATCAAATTGTGTTAGACTCTAAATGAGTAGATCTACACAATGAACATATAATATGATATGCTTTAGTACAATTTTTTACAGCTATGAGGAAAAACAGAAATTTAAAGCTGCAGCAAAAAAATGAACTAAAGCATACCATATTATATGTTCATTGTGTAGATCTACTCATTCGGAGTCTAACACAATTTGATTTTTTCATTTTACGATTTTTCTGTGATTTACTATGATTTTTCAAAACTGCTTTAGGGGTATTTGACCGTTTTTGAAAGTTCAGGGGTGATATAGACCGCTTCAAAGTTTAGGGATTATGTAGTCTACCACCCATAGTTGAGGGGGTGATGTAGACTTTCAATTTCCTATACGGTGCGTGCCTTTGATTCCTATTCACGTGGTCATCTCAGCTGAGATTGGGCAGCAGTCATCAATCGGCAATGATTAGCAGGCAATGATCAGCAGCATCCAATCTGTCCGGCTGCAGTCATCAATCAGAAGCAGGCAGCAGGCATCTGACAGGAGCTCAAGGATGAACGCGCGATGAGCAGTGGTGGGCGGCGGCGATCACAGTCCTCGACCGTGAACAGGACGACGATCCGCTGATGATGAGAAGTCGCCGAGTCCGTCGCGCGCAAGGAGCTCCGTGACGGGACGGGAGATGGACGACGATCGCGCGCGGCTCCTAGTCCCAACGACCGGGCCAACTAATCCTATCTACCCCTCCGCTCCTAAATAGATGCCATTCCCCGCCTCGAAGAAGTCAACGCTTCAACCGTCGGCAATTATATATTAAAATATATAAATATTTATGTTAAGTAATTAGTATCATTGAAAAGATCTTTACGCCTAGTTTTTTAATAAATTTATCCGGAGATATAAATGTTGCACGTATTTTCTACAAACCTAGTCAAAGTTGAGAAAGTTTGACCGCACGCACCCAAAACGACTTCTATTTAGGGACGGAGGGGAGTAGTGGGCCCAAATTTGCTTTTTGGGAAACAATTATAGGATCTTGTTGGGACATTGACAATTTTTTCCTACCCTATTTGTTTTTGGGAGGTCCTAAACTCATGGATATTGGGAGAAAAGTTTAGGATACTGTTGGAGATGCTCTTACAATATGAAATTTGAAACTAATCTGTAGATATATATAAATAGGACCTATGGCTTCTCTGAAGAAATAATCACAGTTCATATACCATGGCTACGCGGGAAGCCCAAGACAAGATAGTTTAATGGGCCGGCTGCGGAGCCTGGCGTCATAACGCGGCCTGTTTCTTTTTCTAACAAACCTTAGTTAGGTAGGAGTACTACTAAACATCAGGTGAGAAAAGTAAATTAGTACCACATCGCACGGTGACAGACATATGGCTTGTGAGGCGTGTACAAAAGAAGAGACATGACAACAATGCAACTCATACCTTTCTCGGCCTTTTGGCTAAGATCAAGTGTAGTATTCGTTTCTTATCGGTTTAATATACGTCACGTGGGGACACGTGCCCACAATGATATTAAATTAATTTTTCTTGGGAAGAATCTAATATGGTAGCTAATTAAGGTTCTTGTGTCGCCCTACCGTTGCACTATTGCTGGGGGCTTGGCACGCCCCTACCAAATCTTGTTGAAAATTTGTATAGTATTTATATTTATATTTTAGTCGTCCAAAGACTGAAGGTGTGATTGAAATTAATATAGTATGGTACAAAAAAATGAAAAGCGGTAATCTTAATTTCTCTGGTAGCCACCAGTATCCTCTCTCTCCTTTTTTTTTCATCTAAATATAAAAGAGGCCCTCTTGAATTGCTTTCCTTCAAGCAATTTGTTTTATATGTACAACATTCTTTTTAAAAAAAAAAAAAATGAGGCTGTACGTACGGCAGTTAGCACCACCTCGGAGCGGCCGGGATCAGTCTGTCACGAAGGCGACATCACATCTTCCTTACGAAAATCATTATCGTGGTAATAAGAGCCTTGTCCTGTCAATATGCAGTGCCAGCAACGTGTGGACAGTGGACGTGAGGTGAGGGCGTTATTATGCCGCGCCCGCACAGCGGAGGCGCACCTACCAACCCCCGGGACGGCGGTGCAGACGGCGTCTCCGGCGAGGGCGGGAGGCCCGGTCTCTTTCGGTGAGCTGGTTCAAACTGAGACCGGCGGACAGCCCGCACCCGCAGCCGGACAGGGACGAGCAGGCGGCGTTGCAGTCTGCGCCAGAATTCTTCTTCTGCAGAGGAAATAATGGGACCGCGATACGGTTGGCGTCTTGCGGGCCAGGCCACTTTGGTCAGAAGAAGAGTAACGCAATGCCGCACGCTGCACGCACGCCTGGTTGGTTACATAAGCGTGAGATCGAGGAGCGTGAAATGAGCACGCTGCACGCCTCGGATCGGTGAATCGGTCCGAGAGGTGCTGACGGCTGATCCCATACGCGGAGCAGGCAGCATCTAGTACGTATTTCAGTGGTACAGTACGTACGGTGGAAAATACTGTATTTTTCTAGGGGCGGCGACAGCTGAACGAACATATTCGGCGAGCTACCTGTTGCCTTGGCCTACTTAAAAATTGTGCGAGATCAGGCCACGTACACCAGAGGCATCTCCGGTAGCCATTCGCCGGAGGATCTCTTTCGCTACGCTTATTAAGTTATTAGGTTGATTATTCTCTCGGCTTCTCGCAAAGTAGACAAGGCAAATCCTATCCTCATCCTGTCGTGGTGTTTGTGAGAGATCCAAGCCGCTGGAAACACGTTCATTTCAGGGCAGTCTGGTGCTTGGTTTGCTCTGGACTCTGGGTTTGGACAATGGACATCGACTACTGGAGTACTGGGCACGTACGTTGAGCTCCGGTGTCGTTGATTAGAGGCGGCGGTAATGTAAACTAAACAAGTCAATACCGAGACAGCACAACTTTGGTTTCTTCCGCAAAGTGATGTGCGCTCCTTGCCATAAGTACGAGATTAGTAGGTGACAACTGACAAGTGACATGAAGAGGTCGTTCCAATGAAACGTGCTAGCTAGGCATACATGCACGCGTGGCTGTGCCTTCTGCAATGGATAAGCACATCGATCGATTGCTGCAGCCTGCACGTTAAGGCAGAATGACCATTTTTATTCGGTCTTAGTGGGTCAAAATAACTAAATAAAACAAGACACCGGCAAAAATACTTTGGACGGAGTTGTGGTTTTGATTTTAAACAAAGTTGTCCGTGAGCTAAAAGAAAAGTAAAAATAGACATTGACATAAACCGACGATGCAGTGGTGGTAGCTAGGTCATCCTTAAGCCCATTCTTTGGACGGAGTTGTGATTTTGATTTTAAACAAAGTTATCCGTGAGCTAAAAGAAAAGTAAAAATAGACATTGACATAAACCGACGATGCAGTGGTGGTAGCTAGCTCATCCTTAAGCCCATTCGCCGTGGTTTCGACACTTTATTTTCTTCTACCTCGTTAGGTGCATGATCTGGAAAGAAATAAATGCGAGAACCTTCAACAGAGTTGCAACCTCTCCAGCAAGGCTTCAACTGGCAATCCGAGAGGCGATTGACGCCTTGTGCTTGACCGGCTATAAGCATTTGAGGTCCCTAACGGCGGAGCAGTAACCTTGGATTACCATTGTCGCAACAATGAGTAGTTTTGTAATCACGACCGTGTGTGTTCTTTGTTTGGAAGGGCTTTAGTAACCTTGTATTACCATTGTTGCTTAATGTTGTCACAAAGCTCCTTTCTGCTTAGTAAAAACATGATTAGACACGGTCACAAAAAGATAGGATTTCTTAGAGAAAGTAATGATTCCTTGAAAACTAGATTAGGTGGGTGATGGATCATTTTATGACCTTCTTTAAAACAAAAAGAAAATGCTATATGAACTTTAGAGAATTTTATTAAAAAAAATTGCTATACGTCCTCAAAGGGTTAAACCAAACCCTATGAAATCCCTTCGCATAAGTTCAATCTCAGAGAATATTTGATTTTATAATTATTTATTAGTGTCACGTTAGCTTAAAAGTAATGACACAACACAGAATTTAAGAGGATAGAGGAGATAGTTTTTGTATCCATAAAACTTAGTTTGACATTGTGTGGAGAAATTGATTGGTTAATGGATGATATTGAAATCTTCTCACAAAAGTCGTAATATTTTTATGTGTGGTGGTTGTGGACCTTGTGGTGTAGGGGCATTGAAATACAAAAGCCTTTGTTAAAATTCGAGTTCGATCCATCGGTGATCAGCACATATCTTGCGCTTCACCAGAAAGCCTTTCCCCTCGATCGTCTCCCGGTGCTCGCGTCCAATCCCAACATCAACACGAGCCCCTGCTTTCGAGCTAGCTACTGGAGTAGCTGCTACTAAGGTCAGATCACTCATTCCACGGTCAC
>JADLZK010003451.1:0-11541 GCA_015847255.1 Hyparrhenia diplandra
ATTTGCGCCGGGATCCGCGCACAAATCTCGCCCTAATTAAGTGGATATGATATCAAAACTATACTTTTTATTGCTATTGAGAAATATGATACAAGTTTTTGGGTCTACATGGCTCTGCCTTAAGCCTAACTTCCTAAACCTATCGGGAGTTCAACGCAAAGACCTATAATAGGGCTCCATTCCCTACAGGCAAGCTTCTGGCGCGGACAAACCCTTGGACTTCTCCTATTACACGTCCTATAACTCGATCGCAGAACGAACTCCTTCTTGTTGCGTTCGTCTTCCGTCAAGTACTTCTCATGGTTCCATCCTTGCGTCGGCCTTGTAGCTTGATTCCTTGGATACACTCCTGTTGGCATTCTAAAAATAGAAATAGAGGGGTGAGTACTTTCATTATGACAAAGTCCCAACCGTAGGGTGAAAGGTTACCATTAGGGGTTGGGCCCTAGTAGAGCGTACTACTCTCACTAGTTCCCCGAAGTTAATTATTATCCCAGCTCGGGTTAGCAAGTACATACCAGATTGTAAATCTAATCACGGATGTTAGGAAGGCCCTAGCATTTGCCCATTCCAAGGACGTGGCTATTGAATAGATTTAGGTAACTCTGCCGGAGGTTGTACAAATTTCCCCCACACGATGGCGTAGTCTCTACCATCGGTCATGGCTTCGACAAGCCTAACGAGATCCCGCACCAGCGGGCCGTCACCCTCAGGTTTTGGTATAATCCTACCACGACTTCTCGGGGGTTGGAAAATGGGAGGCCACTCGGACCCCATTAGGGAAGATCACCTAGCATCCCTAGGTGAAGATCACCAGCAAGACCAGCCAACTCATAAGTTCGGTATCTGATATCAACAATGTTTCAATTGTTTTACGTGGAGGATCACAAAGCAACCACGCCAACCCGACCTCGGAAGATCACCAGCATCCAGTCGAGCCCCGAGCAGATCGTTGCCTCACGCCGCCACCTTGGGTCCGAATTGCCCTTAACCCGGCGGGAGTGTGGAATCAACCGCCCCATCCGGCGTGTGGGTACATGCGTATAATCAAACTAGGTAGAAGGTCCATGACCCGGTCCTTAGGGAGCGAGCCCTCCAAGACAGGAAACCCTCACTAGGCGGAAATCCTGTCGAGGAACTGATCCATCCCATGGATGGATCGCCCCAAACGCTTTTTGTTGATTCGCCCAATTCTTAAACAGGGTTGTATTAACGACAAAGCCTAGCGAAGCCCCACGACATAGCCCATGAGTACTCCAAGACGAGTTTGCCATGGTTATACCTATCTTAACATCTTATTACTTATAGGAATTAGGTCGGGTTAAAGGGGTAAGGACTTGCCTCTATCCGGCGACGAGTATATCAAGGTTCTTCATCCCGTGCTTGACTCCCGTGGCTCGGTGTAGCGATGCTCCGAGAGTCCGTCGAGGCGGTCTCCGGTGTCGGCAAACATGAAACACAAGCATACACCCAAAGCATACGACGTTCCTACGCGGTGTTAGCTCGGGATGATGGATAGACTACTATCTACTCCTATCATTATTACGTAAGTTTGAAGTATGATAGGAGAGAGAACTGGTCCATCCGGTGGTTCCATGGCTAGGTTAGCGAGGTACGGATGCTTGACGGAGAACCAAACCACATCATTAATGTTCACTATCATGTGAACTTTGAAGAACATGACATGGTCGGCTTCCTATAAGTCCAAGACGGGGTTAGCGACACATACGCACGGGCATATGTATGTGCCTAGGGTTAGCAGGGTTAGGGTCCTAGTCTAGGGTTAGCCACACATACGCGTATACCCGTGACGTCGGGCATATGTCATGTGTGTAGAGGGCACATATACAGGGCATGTGTTACGTAATACACATACACGAGTATACGACTAGGTTAGAGGGTTAGCCATGCGTAGACATAATCGATAGGTATATACGTGATATTTATTTATATTTCAAAATACCACTTTATACATTTACATACGCATACACAACCTATCGTGTATATCTAGCATGCGGACAACTACGATGCGTGTATATTCGAGTATTCGTATGTGAGAGTGTACACACGCATACAAGAATATACGGTGCGAGGTGTGGTTAAGCGAAAGGGGTAAACTAGGGTTTACGTTAACTACGGTGCGCGATTAAATATAAATAAATAGAGCAATCAACTACTAGAATTTAAATGGGCATCAAATATTAGGGCAAGGGCATGAATCAATAGAGTATGCGATTTTAAAAGAATTTAAGAACCGGAATGGAGTGATTTGGAGTTGGAACGGAAAAGATATTAATTTCAAAGTTTGACTATGGATTTATAAATGGAAAATTCTTTTGGAAATCATTCTGCAATTCTTGAAATATGAAAACTGGAGTGTGGAAGTTTGGGTAGGGTCTAGAGTGTACCTAGTTTATTTAGAAATTTTCTGGGAATTTTCTGGTGCATGGAAAATGGACTTTTGACTTACTGTGTACAGTTGCTGGGTGCACATAACAATTTATCACGCTGCTGACGTGCGGGTCTAGGTCAACAGTGTGGTACGGCACTGTACAGGTGGACTTGGCCCATGGCCCTGTGAGCCGATCTGAGAACCATTCCTCATCTCCGTGTAATCCATGTGCACCTAGCTCACGGGAGGAAAGGGAAAAGAGGGTGATCCTATGGCAGGTGGGGCCCGTGGAAGAGATAAGGTGGGGATCGGTTTCCCTTGGTCACGGATGTTGCTGCCCATGGTCCGTCGTCCTCGTTCGTATCCTGCCCGTCGGCTCCATCCGAGCGAGCAAAGAGAGAGCAAGGGAGAGGGAACAGAAGGAGGGGGATGGCCGGCGGTGTGGGGGCTCTGCCGTGGTGGTACTCGGCTCACTGGTGGCGGCGTGCAGGTGGGCTGCGGGTGGCAGGGTGCGGCGCGCCGGCGGAGAGCAGCACGTGGCCTCGGCGGCATGTTGCTCCGGCGGTGCTGTGGAGTTGAGCAGGCATGGCTGTGGCGAGCGGTGGGCGGCATGGCTGCGCGGTGTGCTGGTCGTGGCAAGGCGGCGGTGGTGATGGCTCGGGCTTGGTGGCGGGGTGAGCGTGCGGCCTAGGCGACGCGGTGGTGGTTGTCCGCGTGTGCGCGGCGGCGTGGCCATGGTGTGGGCGCGGCGAGCTGGGCGACATGGCGAGCTCGGCGCGCGGCGGTGTGCTTGGCAAGGGAGGGGAAGCGGTGGTGGCATGGCAGTGCGGCGCCGGTGCACGAGCGCGTGGCGAAGCTGGTGCCGGTGATGATGGGCATTGGCGAGGGTGAAGCGGCAACAGCGAGCGAGCAGGGCTTGGGTGCCGAGAGCAGCAGAGCAGGGGAGCGGTGCGGGGCATGGCAACCAGCAGAGGGAGGGGAGGAGAGAGCTCGGGCAAGAAGAAGGAAGGGCGGGAGCCCGAGCTCGAGGGGCGAGCTCCACCAGCGGCCATGGACGGGTATTTATAGTCGGCGAGGTGAGGGGCGTTCGCCGGGATATATTTTCCGGCAAGCCGGCAACCTCCAGTGCGACGCGTGGCGTGGCCAGCTCGGCGGTGCTGTTGCTTCGTCGTCGGCACAGCGGATGCCGGCGGGTGACGACGACGGAGGGCTGGCGTCCAGCGGCGCTACTATGGCGCGGTCGTCGAGAACAGCGGCGGCGCTGGCGCGGTCGGACGCGGAGGGGACGCGGTGAGCGGAATCTCCGGCGAATATTCCTCCCGCACCCGTACGCGCCCGAGCTCGCTGGAGTGAGCTGGGCAGCCATGGTGCGTCGTCTAGTCACATCGGCGGGGCTGGCAGTCGCGTACGGCGGTCAGCGGTGCTCCTGTGGCGGTGTATCTGTGGGGAGCAAGGTCCGCAGCGCCGCTGTGACCGAGTCGACAGGAGCAGTGGTGGTGTCGTCGCATCGGGAAAATATCCCGTGTCCCGTGCGTTGCGTGCGTGAGCAGAGATGGGAAAGGATGGGTGGAAGGTGGGTGGTGGAGCTGACGGGTGGGGCCAGTGTGTAAGTGAGAGGGAGAGGAGGATGGATGTTGTTGGGCTGGGTGCTGTGTTATCCACGTTGGGCCGTGATGGCCATCTGGGCCGGCCTGGTGGGAAGTGTTGAGCCCGATGGCCATTTCCTTTTTCCCATTTCTTTTCCATTTTTCCCATGTATGCAATATGCGTGTTTGCATATACATGGAAATGGCTTATCTAATTTCCCAGAAAACAAATAAACCAAACACATACAATAGGATTTGGATTTGGGGTTTATGGTTTGGTGAAGATACATATAGTGATTGGAAAGGTCAAGGGAATTATTGGAATTGGATTTTGGAGATAGTTGGAGATAGGGTGGTTGATGGATCGGAGAGGGTCAAGGGTATATTTGGATGAAGGGTGATCAAGGAATATATTTGAGGTGTCGACAAGGAATAAATATTTGATGCCAAAATAAATTCTAGAGAGCAAACATAGATGCAAGCAATCATACAAGCATTCAAACATAAACCCTAAATTCTATATGGTGAGTTCGATGCAAGGTTTTGGAAAACGGTTTTTCGGTACAAGGGAAATAAATCAAGTTTTAGTTTTAGTTGATAATTATAAAAAAGTTCAAATTTTTAGTGAATTTTAAAATGATGCAAAAATACAGATTGTTCTGAGGTCCCTAGGATGGCTATTTAATAGAGTGTTCCTATGAATAGCTCACATTTGCACCTGAATGACAATGGTATACTACACCTTGTGATGTCTTATAAATGTGGTTGGTTCATGCAAGGCATAAAATGTGTTAATTCAGACCATTCATAGTAGATTCCCCTGCATGCAAGAGAGCATAGTGAAGAAGACCATGTCATGTAAATTTTTTTATCATAGTGGCATGCATGCTCCCATACACAAGAGACATTGCCACATAGGGATTTATAAGGTTGTCCAATCATCCTTATGGTTGCTTACATGTTGTACTTTATGCTATTCTTCTTTTGAGATGGCTCATGCAAGATATGAAATGTTTTGTAAATTCTTCCCCGTAGTAATTTTCTTCTACATGCAAAGGAGTACTACTCAATATAGTTGATGTGCATGTAAAAAGAATGCAT
The DNA here is from genome assembly GCA_015847255.1 of Hyparrhenia diplandra. NCBI lineage: Eukaryota > Viridiplantae > Streptophyta > Magnoliopsida > Poales > Poaceae > Hyparrhenia > Hyparrhenia diplandra. The sequence continues at coordinate 5,080 of JADLZK010003451.1, forward strand.
TGGTTGGTCTACATGTAAAGGAGTGCATGGTAAAACTTATGCTACCGTAGTAACTATCCTATCTAGAATGGGTGTACGTGTGTTTAGCCTATGAATGGTAGCTCCACCTTTTCACACATCATTAAACAAGCATACTTTGATGGGACATGGGCCTCCTTTTTGGGTATAGAGTGTAACTATTTAGCCTATGAATGGTAGCTCCACCTTTTCATACACTTCATTAAACAAGCATGCTTTGATGAGACATGGGCCTCCTCTACTCGACCAAGGACTCGAGGTGGCGTGCCTAATTAGTCAACCAATTGTTGGCCGCACTCTAAAAGGTGAAAGATCCAATGTAGTGGTAGTATTCATGTTTTGTCATCGTGTGGATGACTACATGTAGCCAAACTACTTTCTATGCACGCATGCACATACCAACGCCAGCACAGACTCCTAAAAATCTACTCTAGGATAGACCAGAATCTACACAATGGCACATGCTCCTAAAAATCTATCTAATATAAGGGACCACTACTAGAAGAGAGGTAGTTGTCCTATCTAGAAAGAGTTAGAGCAACAAATAAGAATCTATTGATGGGTCATGGGGCTCCTCTCCCGACCAAGGACTCAAGGTTGCGTGTGTAATTGGTCAACCAATTGTCGCTCCATCAGAAGATCTCATGCACAAGAGGCATGGTGCATTGATGTTTTGTTGATGGCCGCATGTGGCCGGCCACTTGTCTATGCACGCATGCACATACCGACACCAACACAAACTCCTACAAATCTACTCTAGGACATGCTAGAATGTGCGCATTGGCATGGACTACTAAAACCTTGTGTAATATAAGACAGCACTCCTAGAAGGGCGGTCAGGTGACCCTGCAAGTGGGCATACGTACAACTCGTGTGCACGCATGCGCTCACTCGTGTCGACATGGACATGACAATTTGCCTCGTGTGTTCATAGCATATATCAATAATAGGTAATTCAACCTTCCAAATTTCTTGGGATAGGTTCCCGGTATAGGTAGCAAAAGAGCACTCACTAGTCCATGTGTCATTTGGTGTTCCACATGACCATCCATATTCAAAACATCTATGATATTTTTAACACCTTCACATCATTTGGTCGTGTTTTGAATCTTAGCATGTGCCGCTGAAATTCTTATGTACACGAACACTATAATTATAGTCTAGTTGTCATCACCGATAGTAAAAAAAAAAAAGTAAACATGAATTCATAACTATATTTGATTTTTTATTTTAGGTCTAAATGCTATGTTGCCTATGTGTGTGCACCAAAGTATGCTATTTTTCTCGAGAGAATAAGTTGTCACTCATCTAGTAGAAACATGGAAAAGGATGGGGGTGTCGTTAAAGCAACATGGACAAGGGTAAGAGCATCATCGAGGAACCAACGACGCCACTTCAAGTCGATGGTTTGGATGGCAATGTCCCCTAAGCGCCACATCCATCCGACCCTAAGTTAGGTATGCGCTTGTCCCCTGCGCGCGACTTCCAACAAATGGTCTTTGTGCCTATGCCCCCATGTCACGACCCCCCCTCCATGTATTATTGCATTTAATTAATTTCATTGGAATCGGACATGATGCTATTGGGTTATCATTTATCACCATTCCTTAGCGCTACTCGCGGCATGGCAATGTTGTTTGTGCACCTTGATTAGTTGCTTCTAAGACCACTCATGTGCATATATGAGTTCATGTGCTATCTAACTCCCTAGGTCCACCTATATACACAAAAAATATTCTCACACTTCATATTTGTGTTACTTTAGTGTAGGATCCGGTTGTGGTTACCATATCACACAAAAGCATGCTAAGACATATCCTTCCCGAGATATGCGTGAGTTATTCGCACCGAGAGCAAATGAAGGTGGAAAACGATGATCCGGCTTAGCATTGAGATTCGTTCGCATGGCAGGCCGTGAATGGTGTAACATCCCGCCTCCTCCAAGGTCGAGACAACTCTCTAAGGATCAAGGCTGCCTCATGCACCAACATCAGCCTTTTTTCTACACACTTTGTCCTTACTCATGTGCACTGAGGGGAAGGACTTCGGTCGGTCTCCCATCGCTCCAAGCCAAGCACGCTTAACTTTAGAGTACTTAGGAGATGGGCTTCTAGAAAAAAAAGTTACAACATGTTGGTATGAGTATTTTATCAACCCTATTAATCCCTGAGCCAGGGTGTCACATCCTCACCCCCTTACGAGCCCGACATTGTCGTCGGTCAACCCCAGGTCAGGAACCTCCCCTCTTGGCCACGTTGAAATCTCATGTTTGGTTTTGGAAATTGATGACACACTTGTCGTACTAATCCTTGCTCTAAGTGTGACTTGAGAGATAGGATTACTTGGACGACGATGGAGCATGATGATCATGAACATGGATGATGATGATGGACATGGTGGATCATCAAGCTCGGTTTGTCGGTTCGGGAGGAAACCCCAAGATCAAGGCAAAATGTATACTTGATAGGTTTTTTTTTCTTTTCGGTGATCAAGACACGATAGAGCGTGTGATCACATTATAGGCTAGATAGTCGACTATCAAGAGGGGTCGCCGAATAACTTTGGTGAAGTGCTTCTAGGTCCAATTGACTTGCATATTGCATTTAGGACATGAGAGCACTAACTTCATTCTTGCTAATCGATCGACATGCTAACATAAGTGATAACATGATCATCTTCGACGTGTTGGCAACTCATGGCATGAGGTGAAGCAAGGTTGAAGCAAAGGGCGTAATAACAAAATGAAGAACACGAGAACAGGCCGACCAAACTCATCGGATTCCGACCGACTCATCGACCGACGCCCGGTATATGCGTCCGGCAGAGAGCATGTTTTTAGGTTTGTGCGATCGTCGACCAGGTGTAACACCCCGGTGTTATTTTTCACTAAAAATATGACATGTCATCATAATCATTGCAAAGCATGCATGTTTAGCCCATTATGTCTTGCATTGAACTAAAATGAGTTTATTTTATGTTTGGTTTAAATGTCGGTCGAAAAAACCAAGAGGAAATCATTTTCAGGAAGATACCCCCTTTGTCGAAACCCCTAATCTTTAAATCCTAGTTTGTCCCCTTCTCTTTTTTATTCAAAATTTATCAAGATTTTGGGTATGGTTAGTTAAAGCCAAAAGGTAGATTTTTCAAAGTTGAACAAAGTTGGTATTTTGAGTTTTCAAAGTTTAGTTCAAAAATTTAAAGTAATTTTGAATTCCGACAAAACCCTTTTACTATATTTTTCTATATTTCAAAATCTAAGCAAAAATTTGAGAAAACTTCCAAAAAACTAGTTTGTAGATCTTGTTGAGAGGAACAAAAGTTATGTACAAAGTTTTTCAAGTTTCTACATGAATTTAAAAGTAATTTTGAATTCAAGTTTCAAAAAGTTTGACCATTTCAAAAATTCATATTTAGAGACCGAATTTGAAAATCTTCCAATTATGAAAATTGTAGATCTTGAAAATTAAGGCAAGTTGCTTTTTGAAATTTTTGAGTTCGGATTCAAAATTTGGGAGTAATTTGGAAAATTTGAAGTTAGGGGTTTGGGATCAACGGTAACCGTCAGCCAACCTTCGCCACCGTCGCCAAGCTTCAGCGCCGCCGTCCACCGCGTTCTCGAAGGCCGACCACCTGAGACCTTCGACACGTCGTTGGCCACTGTCCGACCCTCGTCTGTAAATAGGCCACCGGTGCCGGCTTCTTCGTTTTCTTCTTTCCCCATTTCGCCGCCCGCCGGACCATTCTTTCACCCGCCGCGTTCGTCGCGTCGTTGAGCCACCTTTCACTCAACCAACTTCCCCAGCCGCTTCACCAATTTCCCCTACCTTTCTCTCGAGGCAGGCCGCACCCGCCTCGCCGCCAGAATCAGCCGCGCGACCCTCGTCTTCTTCACTGCCGGCACGCTGGCCATGCTGAGCCCGCCGTCGTCGTTATCCTTGCTCCGTGAGCTTTTTGCTCACTTTTTCTTTGCGTTTTCCCTTCCTCTTGAAGATGTATTCGTGAACGACTCGATGGTTTTCACAGCTTGAAGCCCCGACGTCGTCGGAACGCCGTTCTGCCGCCGCCGCCACGCTGCTCTCGCCGCCGACCCACCTCCGGCCTAGCCCCCGCCGCAACCGAAGCCTCGTCCCCAAAGACCGCGGTGAGCTCTCGGCCGCCCTCCCGCCCTCCGTTTCCTTTTTGACCCAACACCGGGCGCGAACGCTGCCGCGGCCGCATAGCGGTGAGCGCGCGTCGCCGCCCGATGAGCACGCCGCGCGTGACACGCGTGAATGATGTCGCAACAACATCAGCTTTGGGCCGGTAACCAACATTCCACGTAAACCGGTTTGTCACTTTTCGCGTAGACCGGCCCATCATGAATAATGGCGGGCCATGCGCCCCAGGCGTGCGATGCTGAGGCCAAAATTTAACCCGAAACCCTTTTTCTAATTTTGAAATGTTTTATTCAATTTCTTTTATTTGAATAGTATCACGATTTTGTAAATTTCATATAAATTCATATACTAGCTCAAAAATTCTGAAAAAGTTTTTGTGTAGTCTTCCCATGGGTATGTCTATCCATGAAAAATATGAAACTTGAATTTTGAATAGTTTGGGCATGATTTAAAAATACAAATTTTAATTAAAATGCATCTTCTTGATTTTTAATAATTATTCTATTTATCCAAAATCATGAAAATTATTTTGACACTTTTTTTATGACATAATCTATCTGACAAAAATTTTGAGCTTGTTTAAAGAAAATTAAAATATTTATTATTTTATGCTCTATTATTTCATGTGTTAAATAAATTGTTTAGTGTCTTATAACCTAGGGTTTTGGGTGAATTTTGGATTGTTTTTGTGAATCCCTAAACCATGCCTTTATCAAATTGGTCCTTGAGAACTCCCTTAGGCAATGGTGATATATCTAAATAGGGTAGTTCAACAAGTTAGTTTTGTTAGGTTTTGCAACTTTTATCATTGAAGAGGAAGTTGTACTCAAAGCGTTTATCATTTCATGCACTCTCGCACCTCATGTTTATATGCATAGCATCATGTTAAGCATATATGTTATTCTTTCGAATAGTGTAGTGAACGAAGGTGCACCGAGAAGTTGTTGATCAAGCCTCTCAAGAAGGCTATCTTGTTGATAGAGTTAGAATATCGTGATCCATCGTTGGTCACGATTACTTAGATCAATCAAGGCAAGCCCGGTTCATTTAAACATTTCCTTGTATTTTTTACAAAGTTTTTTATATCACCTTTGCTTTAAGCTTTGCATTAGGTGATAGGAGTTGGTGGGATGACAACCTAATTGATGCATTATCCATCCTTGATTATTTGATATCTACCTTGATAGCCCGTTTTGGTAAAATGTTAGAATGCTTAGCCGTAAAATAGTTAGTCTTTTGAGTCGTAAAATGTGACAAGTCTTTTATAATAGCCCGAATGAGCGCTTGATGAGAAAAGATGTTATATGATGAAACCATTGGGATATGGTAGTAAAGTTGAGACCTGGGCCGGTAATTTACACTCGAGAATGGAGTCTCGTAGTATTTCCGGCTTGTCGACAAGGGACCGTGCGCTGTAAGCAATGTGTAACCAAGACTATGGGCATAAGCGCGCTTCCCTCGAGGTCGCGTTTAGCACGCCTGTCGCGCCGTCAGGGAGTCAGAAACTTTAATTCCAGGACACATACTCCGTAAGCCTAATCTTGGGGGTGTCAAATCGGGAAAACGTACAACCGCGACCGGAGTGGAGAGAGATGGCGGGAGTACATGTTACCCTCGTGTTCTCGGGTGGCGTAGGGACGGGTTCCGCTTTGAGTATCCAAGAAGGGTTGATATGCAAGCTTAAGTGCTACATATGTGGGTATTGGAAAAGAACTCCCAGTTTGGGTTAATCGATTTGAAATCGCCGTGCTTCTCGGATATGGAGACTTGGTTTCCCATCATCGTAGATTAATTATGTAGATGGTGGAGAGATGGAATAAGTGTTGGAATATCTACAAAGTGTGCTGCTCTAGTATAAGATCACCTAGATTAGGGAGAAACTAAATTGGGATTAAAATGTTGAAAGTAAGGATTCACTATTAGTAAGCTTTTCTGCAAAAGAGTCCTTGATTCTTGTTGAAAGCCTTACCTTGAATCCTATTAGACCAAACATTCACGAGTCTTCTCCCTATCTTCTTTAGTCGGGTAAGTCTTGTTGAGTACTCCCATTTTCGGGGTTTTGTTAACCCTTTTGCGGGTGTTGACTCGTGTTGTTAACCAAAGGTTATGTCGATTGGAACCGACATGATGCGGTGTCTCCTAGTTATACCTAGCTTCTTAAAATAAGTTAAGTTTACTCAAATGTAACTTATTCACAATTTTTGTAAAATTAATGTTATTATTCTTCGCACTTTCGATCTATATTTTTTTTTTTGTAACAAAGGTTGCTTAATGTTGTAACTACTCC
>JADLZK010003454.1:0-47153 GCA_015847255.1 Hyparrhenia diplandra
CGGCTGACCACGGGTCATCATCGACCGCGCCGAGCGTGCTGCGCGCGCCGACCGACGGCCGGCGCCCATCACATGGGCGACGCCGGCCCGACGGGAGACCATCCATCCAACAGAAGCTTGCGTTGGGTGGCGTGGTGCGCGTCACGTCGTCCTCCCGGCCAGAGGCTGCCCATGCCGATGCAGCAGGAACCAGATCGAACCACAGCTGGAACGGAGCGTGGACGACGTCGACCGGTTCCATTCTTGGTGGAGTTTCGGCGTCAGGCGGGCGAGAGAGGTTTTACCCGTTTTCTGAATGTACTTCAACGGGGTTCCACCGACTTGAAGCGCGCCATTTTTCTGTGCCAGATCTGGGTTGTGGTTGTGACCTGGAGGAAGGTGAAAAAAAAATGCATGGACATCGAAGTTTGATACTGGCCGTTGGGGCTTCGCTGCTCGCTCTATGATCTGCGACTGTTTCATGGCTTTGGCTGTTCTTCCTACGAGTAATTAACTTATGTATAACTGTTGCATAGGATGAAATTTAGGCGTGTTTGATGTGGAGTACAAGGGTGGCTCGGCCTGGGGAGCCGCCTAGCCGACCATAGACAGGTCACGACCAAAAAAGAGGTCATGTTTGATTCCAATCCCAACTCGTCAGAGCTCAAAGCTTTAGTGTTTGATTTCACTCCCAACAGCCAACAACCGGTGTTCACAAGCACAAAAGCGCCCCCACCGCGCCCCAAACGGTCGCACAAGTACAGGAACGAGCCTAGCTCAAAATCAACAAAGCCCAAGAGCGTTTCCGGATAGACAGAGAGAGAAGATTTTGCACACCGGGAGCCAGGCGAGGAATGGGCAAAGTGAATCAAACCTGGCTTAGCTGCATCCGAAGGGCGCCCTTAGTGTGAGTTTTTTTAGACCGAGAGGAATGTTTGTCTCTGTCTTTCCTCATACTCCCAAAGCGTGACTGTTCTCCCAGGTCCCAACATCATCACTCCATCCTACAGGGCTCATATTTTGATTGCAAAATAAAAGGTGTTGTCTTGTATATATATTTTTCATAAGAAAAAACTATTTCAGTAAACAACGTTTTTGGAAATTTGTGATGCCTAGAACCGCAGGATTGCATATTTTGGAGGTATGCTCGGTATGCAGTATGCTTTTGCCTACGATTAGAGTCGACAGTAATTCAGGTCGGATTTTTCAGAGACGAGATGAAAACAGGAAAATAGCCACACAATCTAGTCCCATCTCTATTGATAATATATATACTACTAGTCATCATGAAAAAAAAAATATATTACTTATAAGGTTGAAGCTGCTAGTCATCATGAAAAATTTATTACATAAATTTTATTCCCAGTCTACTAGAAATTTGATAGACTGGCTCGGATTCTAGGGACAGGGGATTAGTTAGTTGACTAAGTTCATTTTGATGGAATTGGTGCTCATAGTATGTTCGTAAAATTAATATGCAATTGTGTTATTTTTTAAAAAACATGTAAGGACGTTTTTCAGTGGCAATAGGCATGCTCATTGGCACTAAGAATTCTATATATATATGGTAACTTTTTGATAGTAGGCTCAAGATTAGTTTAGAGTTTGCGTGGATTAAAAAAGATTAACTAGTAGAGTATTCTTTTGTCTTGTCTAGAGATTGAAAAACTAGCTTTCGTGGAGTAGACTATTAGACTGTATAGAGAAGTGTGTCTTTTAAAGGACTGAGACCACTTTTGACCACTACTACGTACTACTGTACGTACGGTAGCACTCCAACACACCAACGCCAACTTCCGATGTTGAATTTGCTCGTAGTACTACGAAAATCATGCTGCTGCTTCAGGAACCGCCGGTGATTTACTCGCCGGAGCGAGCTGTAACCTACTACCCTAGTCCAGCTAATCATCGATGGCCATTCATGATGGGGTTCTATCGTTGGTTGAGCGCCACGAATTCCCAGGAAACCCAAATGCAAGGAGCAAGACGACACACCGACCTGAAAGCCTCGCTCGCGACGCGATCATATCCAGAATCCGATGCGCGGCGGGCGCCGAGTTGTTTTTAAAAAAACCACGACACGAGACTCACCTGCTAGCCCAACCCGGCTCGTTGCGTTGCCGTCTGACCGACCGACCGACGGACGGCTCAACATGTGTCCAACAAGTATATCAATCATCGTACATTCCAGCAAAATTTAGAAAGCACACGGCGCGATAAATAAAACCCGTACGTACGTGTCGAATAAACACGCAACATATCTTCCTCTTCCCTCGAAAAACAACAGGGAATCAGTCATTATGGAAAATCAAACACGACAAGGAAAGGGAAGAAAAAAAGGCATCGGCAAAAGGATTGCGTCTGTTTCCATATGATAGAATGTTTTTTTGAGCAAAGTTTCCATATGATATATATAGATAGTGAAAGATAGATTTTTTTGGGAAAAAAAAGATAGAGAGATGGATGGGACGCAGGCACGGACGCAGCGAGAGTGACGTGATACTGATACCACAGCCGCAGCCCGTAACGTGTAACAAGTGTGGCAAATAAAAAGACGAACGAATTCCATTCCATTCCATTTCGTTCCGTTCCGTTCCGTTCCAACCCATCCGTCCGTTCCGTTTCCCCGGCCACTACCAGCCAGCCGAGCAGCAGCATGCAATGCAACGGTGGTCCGGTGAGCCAGCCCAGCCGGCCACTTCGCCCGCCGTCACGCTCTCCCTCTCCCTCCTCCAATAAAAACCTGCGGGGAAAATGTGAAGAGCCCCCACGCGACCCAGCAGAGCAGACCCACAGGGAGGTCCGCTGATCGGAGGCGGTGTGTTCTACTTCTAGCCGCAACCGCAGCAGGCACGCAGGCGTCCACCTTCTTCTCCAACTAGTGGCAGGGCGGCCGCAACCGCTCACCCACACCCTCCCCCAAATTTCTCCGCATTCATAGCGCTCCACCTCCCCTGCCTGCCTGCCCGTTAGAGAGCGACGCCGCCCGACGCACCAAAGGGACGAGGCCAAGCCAAGCACCAGCGCCGGCGGCAGATACGCAATGCAGGGCTCCAAGACCAAGTAAGCGCCCGTCCGTTCTGTGCTGCTTCTTGATCACTGCGACTCCGCCCCGCGCGAGGTGGTTCCTATCCCCGCCGCGGGCAGCGGCGGCGGGTGAGGAGATCCTTCTTCCTTCACCCACTGTCGGATTCTGACGGTGGTTCCGTTTCTGGTTGGTCCGCAGATCTGGCTCCGCCGAGGCGAAGAGCAACGGCAAGCCGAAGCCGGACAAGGAGAAGAAGGGCGGCGGCGGTGGCGGTACGCCGCCAACTCAAAGGACAGCAGGCCACGCAAGCCGGCCGTGCCCAAGGCGAGCGCCGCCGGCCATGGCACGCCGCGCTCCGCCGAGAGAAGTCACCCGGCTCGGGGTCGTCGGCCGAACGCAAGGCGCCCACGCCCGGCGGCGCCGCCTCCGCCTCGCCACGCCTCCGGAGGTACGGTAACCCGCGACGAGTACCATGCCACCACCGGCCTGCGGTTAAATCAATACAACAACAACAACAAAATAGCCTTTAGACCCAAGCTTAGTTGGGGTAGGCTAGAGATGAAACCCATATGAAACAGTACTGCGGTTAAATCAATCCGCGTTTTTTTTTTCGCGGAATTCAGACTTGTTTTGATTTATTTTCAGAAGCAAGGGGCAAGCCTGCGCAGGAGCAGCAGGCGGCGAAGTCCGCTCAGGAGCTGCAGGCGCAGCTCGTCGCGGTCCGAGAGGAGCTCGTGAAGACCAAGGAGCAGTTGGTGGAGAACGAGAAGGAGAAGGGCAGAGTCCTTTGCGGAGCTGGAGCGTGCCAAGAAGGCGGCTGATGAGGCCAATGCCAAGCTGCAGGAGGGGCTTGATGTGCAGAGGAGCGCTGCAGAGGCTGAGAAACTCCCTGCCGGCGGGGCTGATGATGCCGCGCTGCGGTCCACAGTGGAGCAGCTTGAGAAGGCCAGGTATGAGCTGGCCGACGCAATCGATGCCAAGAACGAAGCTCTCAGCCAGGTAGATGATGCCGTTAGGGCTTCTGAGATGAAGGCCCGGGAAGTTGAGCTCCTTATTGCAGAGAGATTAAGCGCCTCAAAGAGCTGATTGATTCCAAGATGGATGGCAAAGGGAAGAAGATTGCAGAGAGGATTCAGAATCTTGAAGCGGAGAACTCTGCATTAAAGCTTGAGCTAGAAAGCAAAGGCTGCTCAAGAGAAGGCAGTTCGATTGAGCGCATGATTGATGAACTTAAGAGTGATGCTGATGATGCTAGGAAGTCTGGTTCCAAGTCGGAGCAGTTAGCTGATGAATGGCAGAAGAAGGCAGAGCTGCTCGAGGTCAGATTGGAAGAGGCTGATCAGTCTAATATTTTGAAGGGGCGAGTCTTTGAATTCAGCAATGGAAGAGTTGGATTCAACAAGTAGTTTGCTTCGCGGATAGAGAATCTGAAGTTGCTGCTCTTGGGACAAGGTCAGGTTCTTGGAGGATGAGTTGGCAAAGCTCAAGAGTGATATTGATGTGTCGGGCCAACGGGCTGATGCTGCAGAGAAAGAGGCGGCAGATCTGTGGACAGAGGTTGAAGGGCTTAGGTTGAAGCTCCGTGCAGCAGAAGAAGAGAAAACGAAGGCCCTGAACAGTGATAAGAACCAGCTGGCTGATGAGCTTGAAGCTACCAAAGATGAGCTTGAGAAAGTTAAGAAGGCAATGGAGGGTCTGGCCTCAGCCTTACAGGAAATGTCAGCTGAATCCAGAGAGGCGCAAGAGAAGTACCTTCTCAAGCAAGATGAGATTGAGCGTGCTCAGGCACAGCTAGAGGAGCTTAACTTGAGTCTGAAGAATACTAAGGAGAACTATGAGCTAATGCTTGATGAAGCAAACTATGAGAAGGTTTGCCTTACGAAATCAGTTGAAAGGCTGGAAGCAGAAGCTAAGAGTGCACATGAGGAATGGCAGTCCAAAGAGCTGAGTTTTTGTCAGCTCTATTAAGAATTCAGAAGAAGAGGTAGGTGCTATCAGAGTTCAGATGGACAGGACCTTGGAGGTTGTTAAGGAGAAAGAAAATGAAAACACTGAGTTGCAGGAGAAGCTGCAGCAGCTTGAGTCTCAGCTAATGGAAGCTAACAGAACGAGGAAGGAAGCCAACGCTGAAACTCTCCAATGGAAGGAGAAGGTATTAGACCAAGAGAATGAATTGCAGAACATAAAACAGGAGAATGACGACCTGCAGGCAAAGGAATTAGCTGCTTCTGAGAAGATTAAGCAACTCTCTTCCCAGCTTGCAAATGCAAAAGATGGCAAAGGTAACACCAAGGAAGGAGATAATGAGAAGGGGGACACTGAAGATGAAGATGAACCTGTTGTGGTGGTTGCCAAAATGTGGGAGAACAGCAAGTTTTCTGAATATGATTCATCTAAGGAGAAGGAGAATGATGGTGACTCACAGGTTGATTTGGAATCAAACAAAGGGGATGCAGGTCTTGACAGCAATGGGTTGCACTCAACTAAGGAGAATAGTGGCAGTGCATCGCCAACTAAACAGCACCAGCAGCATAAGAAGAAACATTTGCTGAAGAGATTCAGTGGTATGCTGAAGAAGAAAAAGCGAAAATTAGCATAAAACCATCTGATGATATTCTTTGTTCTATCCTTTGTGACATATTTCTTTGACTAGCCATCTAGTTCCTGAGTCTTCCCCTAGGGCCTATGCTATGGAAAGCAAATGATATGTTATGGAAAGCAATGATGGATGCTTTAAAAATGTCGACTGTATTTACATAATTGCATCCGCTGAGTTTATGTCTTACTTTTTTTGTATGTTTGATGATCATTCGTATGCTAGCTCGTGTAATTGTTCACTAAATGCTTTGTTAGTGTTGCTGTTCATGAAGCTGAGATTTTCTAATCAGTTATTACTACTTAAAGATCAATTAACCTATATGGGCAGAAGTGACCATCCCCATGTTCCTGAGCTGACATTACGGAGTGATGATAGCAACGGGTCATGATGCATTATTGGATGGAAAAAGGCCTGTTAAACATGTGAGAGCCAGTAGGGTTCTTGATGAGACTGTTGGCCTTGAATTATCAATTTGCTCCGGGTACCCTTTTATTTTATTTTTAACTTTGGCAATTGGCCCCACTCCCCTAAAGTTAACATGAGATACTGGAGTTGTACATTATACGGTGCATGCTATTCCGAAATTATTCTGTTGGCTTTGGCTCACAAGGACCTGGAGCTGGAGTGATGTGCCTGAATAAATCACAGCAACACCGAAAGATCAGGTTCAGTTCAGATGAGCAACATCCGCTTCTCGCTGCCTTATTATCGGTTGAAACTTTCAGAATGCATGGCCATATGGGATGAATACCTGAACATGGACAGGCATCACCTGCTTTGCCTGTTCTCTGGAGATCAGCAGCTACATGGAGATGCATGGACCATGGTCCAGAAGGACCACCGCACCGGCAACGGTCTTCTCAGTGAAACCATGTGAAGCTCTGGCAGCCCCCGCGTGAAATGAAATGCTAGGATTCAATTTCTCAGTGCCGACGGTTGACGCCTTTTGGTATCGTGTCCTCCAATGTTTCACAGTTCACTGCATTCTGCACTCTGGTTGCCCCAGCAGTAGTAATGGTAAAGAGGCAACAGTGTCTGGTAAAGTGGAGCCGGGAATACTGCAGCATAAATGGAGAGCAGTTTTGGGACCTTTTGGTTGTTGCCGATTCTACAGAATAGTACATTCTGATCTCTGCAGCTCACAAAGTCACACGTGACAAGCATATAGTGAAAGATTTAACTTTCTGCTGCTTAACAAAATTGACTGAAATGGAAGTGCACAACTGCACAAGCCAATTCATGCATGAAGGTACTAGCTACATTGCGTCAGTGTACCCAAGCACCAGGAGTGGGCGAGATGTAAGGTAATAGGAGTATTGTTTTTCAATTGAGATAGGATGGGATTCCTGACGCTTTTTTTTAACTCAAAATGTAAACCTAAGTGGCTATGTCAGTAAGATACATGTCCACTGCAACCTCAGATTATATCTCCTAGAAAGATAATTCCTCGGGTAAACATTTGCCAAACTTGCTGGATAGAAAGCTCCTGTACTTCCCCTTGAGTTCTCCAACTGCAACCAAAGGTGTATTTCTGTCGGTTAAAATTGGACTATACTTTATGGATATCAGTTACCACGCTATATTGAGTATGTAGGGCGTCAAGAACTATTTACCTCTAAAGTCTTCAGTTTTGATGTCAGGCAGGTTGTGAGATAATGCCAGCTTTACTAATTTTATAAACCCATTGTCTGTCACACAATATTTGTCATCTTAGTGTCCATTCTAGAAAGGCAAAGTGAACAATACATGAAAGGAATCTAATGTTATATTACCATCAATGTACTTTCCAGAGTGCTTGGCATTGATGAGATATGCTGGTGTATCATCTTCTTTCAACTGCAAAGGCAGCACATCAATCTTCAGAGCCAATATCAGAAAAGACAGTAATGGGCAAAACGTAGAGACAACATGAGTTACTAAATAATCAGAGAGAAAACAAAGAAATAGCCACCTACATGTGAGAATAAAGAACTTGCAAGTGCAAGTGGGTCGGCAGGAGAAGGGGCTCTGCTGTATGCTGGGACAAACTTTCCATCGTGATATCCAGCCAAGAAATGGTAAGCAGCTTGGCCAGGAGAGAGCTTCGATACAGATGGTATGGCACCAGTGCTGAAAGTAAATAATAATAATAATGATACATTGCCAGTAAACTTAGTCCTATTCTTGTGACAACTTTTTTTTTTTTTTCATTTTAACTATCATACTAGAGACGTTAATGCTCCTGTTTAGCAAAAGAACTGTTGGAACACTCCACAAACTGCATGCTTTAGACAAGACAAATCAAGCCATCAAAGCATGGACTCTTCATTACCTATCAGATGATACAATAATTACTGCAGCTGGTTTGGTAAACAATTTTGGCTCCCTTCTTGCCTTTGTTGGGAAAAGCACAGTAGACCCTTTAGAAGAGATGACTGCACCACAGTCAATGGACAATAGAGCATTGTGGATTTCTAAGCAGGACATCATGATTTCCACTGGAGCAAACAATAATACAATAGAACCACCAAAGCACAGAAGCCTGAAATACACAATATGGAATGAAAATAAGAACTTTACAAAAACAGAATAAAGCGAAGAGTAATAAGCTGACTTTACCAGCCTGGAACTGGGAGGCCTCCTCTTGCAGACAATATTGGGGCTGTCATAGCAGTAAGTGCATCTTTCACAATAGCTGAATCAGAAAATGCTTTACCACACAGGATTAGAGATGATCGTTCAATATCCGCCGCTGCAAATCCATTAGCATATTGTGTTCCAGAACCAAGAACAGTCTTAACGTTGTTACTGCTTCAAACATTCATAAAAGAAGATAGAATATATTAATTAGCCTTGCATTATATCCAACTATAGACTTCAGTTCTTGTTGGAAAAGATATTACTTGAGTGAATGAACAAGTTAAAATCAAATGCAAAAGAATGAAAAAGAAATGTACCTTATTGAACTGGTAGCATATATAGTCAAAGGAGATGTGTCATGGGAAATTGCACGATCCGGTATTTTCCAAAGGACATTGGACAGTAACATCACAGCAGAGGGGTTATCACTAATGACTCGAACCTTTGCATCACATTCGGCTGAGGAACCAACGGCGCCATCTTGAACATACAGACATGAGATGGATGAAAGATGAAATGTCACCTATACAAGCAAGCCGTTTGTCAGCAAACAGAGAATAAATTAGGAAGAGTAAAAAACTTGGATGCTGAAAAAAAGGCTAACAGTATTTCAGCTCCACTCATGATAATCATCACCATCCCATTGAGGGGTGAAGCCAAACTTATAACCTACCAGTTTCAGAAGCTTTGCAAATTGAGCTTTTGAAACACCAGGAACACCACCAATGACATCTCCTCTAACATGAAGTGGTATACCAGACAAACAGTCTGCATGATCAAGATGAAGTCAGTATCAATCGTATATCTGTTAAACATGCACATCATTACAGGACAACAATAAATCTGCACATACCTGGGTAAGTAGCACCTCCTTTCTGAAGCTCGGATGTTTCCAAGTTATGGAGGACCTTATCTTTCACAATTACACCTTTCCCAGCAATAGCCCACTTAAGGCCATATGAAACTTCTTGGTCTTCTCTGTGCAACAAAGAGTAGATGAGAAATTTTGCAAATATACTATTTTGTAATGACTGGCCAAATAGAATAAAATGGAAGATCAAGCTCAACATAGTAAGCATTAAGTGGCATAAGCATTGCTCAAGTCGAAATTTTAGGGTGCATGCCATACATTGTCGTTTGGGAGACCCATACTTGAGTATGAGTCTATGAGAAGAGAAACTCATAGGCCTAAAGGTAAACATTAGATCAGAAGCGACCAGAAAGAGGAGAGTATGGCCATTGACCACACTTACCTCGACTATGTGATAATCTCTCGTTGCTTCTATGATAAGCGCATTGAAACTGCAAAATTCAGAAACCAAAAGTTCTGTCAGGCTTCACACAGAACACTAGTATTTTTCACAATCACAACGAGCAGACAGTCGTAGTCACAGATTCGCTGTTTACACGGAAACGTCGTTTATTTCGACCATAAACTGATAATCGTAACCAGACCATCCAACCGCGCGGCACCGGAAAAATGCAGCACTCTAAAGTACGACCCATCTATTCGAATTTTAATGAACAACACCTCCCTCTCCCTAAGCAATAAGTTCAGCATCAGAGGTACACGCTTCTGGATCTTCAGTATCTAGGACGACCAAACCACATCCGAAACCAACCCTATCAGCGTCGGTCGCCGAAAGAATGCAGTGGGTCGCAAGCAGCAGCACGCGCCCTGGAGAGTGGGAATCAGACGCACCTGTCGGAGGCCCGCCGCCGGCGACGACGCTGCGGCGAGGGCTGCGCGGCGAAGAACCCCTAGCATATGCGGTGCGCCGGTGCTCCACTTCCCCTCCACGCTCCACCGCTCCCCGGCCTGGCCGTGTTTGGCTGCGGCGGTCGCTGCCTCCTCGCCGCAGCGGCGGAGATGGGGACGAGGACGATATCCCAATGGAAAAGTCCACATTCCCTCCCCCACTATCGCGAAGTTTCACTTTTCCTCCCTCAACTCAAAACCAGGACAAATCGCCTCCCTCAACTTTTCAAACCATGCATTTTTCCTCCCTCGAGCGGTTTTGACGGCGGTTTTGCTACAGTAACCGCGGGTTTGGTACAGTAACTATGGTTTGCTACAGTACCATCACCTTTTCCTTTTCCTTTTTTTAAAAAATCCGACTGAAGCTTTTAAAAAATCATAGTAAATCACAGAAAAATTAAAAAATAGAAAATCTAATTTTGTTAGACTCCACATGAGTAGATCTACACAGTGAATATATAATATGGTATACTTTAGTTCAACAAAATAATTATAGAAAGCTGCTGACTACGAATTATTTTAATTAATTATATATTCACCGTGTAGAACTTTTGTACTAAAGCATATCATATTAAATATTCACTGTGTACATCTACTCATGTGGAGTCTAACAAAATTGGATTTTCTATTTTATGATTTTTTATGATTTTCTATGATTTTTCAAAGATTCAAACCAAATAAATGAAAAAAAAGAAAAAGACAAAACTTTCATAGCAAAAAACTTTGTACTAAAGCATATCATATTATATACTCACTGTGTAGATCTACTCATGTGGAGTCCAACAAAATCGGATTTTTATTTTATGATTTTTCTATGATTTACTATGTTTTTTCAAAGATTCAACCAAAATTTTTTTAAAAAAAAAAAAAGGCAAAGGTGCTGGTACTGTAGCAAAACCGCCCCTCAAAACCGCTTCGAGTGAGGAAAAAAATGCATGGTTTGAAAAGTTGAGGGAGGCGGTTTGTCCGGTTTTGGAGTTGAGGGAGGAAAAGTGAACTTCTCGTGATGGTTGAGGGAGGGAATGTGGACTTTTTTCCTATCCCAATTCAACTCGGATAGCCCAACAGTGCGGCTGCGGGGGTAGCCCATGTAGCGTTATCAGCCCATGACAATTCGCTTGACTAGGACGTGTTACCAAAGGCCCAACAATGGTGAGCATTTGGCCCAGCTAACAGTGGCTATCAACATTTCTTTCCTGTTTCAATTCAACATTATTTAAATGTTCTATAGCTTTTCAAAAAAATATACATTTCACGAGAAAATTGTTCCATTTTTTCAAATAAAGGTTAAATAACTACACTAGAAAAAAGTGAAGCATTGTCTCTAAAATAGTGACACTATTGCAACTCAACGGAACAAGCAAACTGAGCTTGGATCAGCTGTTTATATTTCTGATGGTGAAAGTTTATTTTAAAATTTTAACTACGTTTAGTGGTGTGTTCGTAGTAAATTTATCGACGCCATTCCTTTAGTAATGTGTTCATAGTGATGAGTTTATGTTCACACATGTAACCTGTGCAGTGTGATTCGGAAAAAATTGAACCCAGTTTTATTATTTTTTTTATTATTATTATTTTTAGAACCGTCCGCTAGTGTCTCTCCCTTCATGCTTACCAATGAACTGTAAGTCGGCTAGCTCTGCTGCTTCCTACCGACAGGGAAGGCATCATATGCCAAAGTGATGCGGATAAGGCATTTACAACAGGACCAGTAGGGCAGCATGGAGCTCAATCAGGCACAGAACAGAAACTAGAAATGGAGCAAGACATTCAGGAACACATATCTTTGAACCACTGAATATGGATTGAATGAATCTGGTCAATATATACAGGGATTGGACTAAATGCCTGTCCTATCCGAACAGCACTACTCGTTTACACATCAGAGCAGCTTGTCTAACGGGCATTCTGCTTCCCAGGTTCATTCATTCATTCATAATGTGGTGAATGGCCACCGAATCATGTTCTGATGATAGCAACACAGGTGCCTCTGTAGGCCAGCGATGGACGGAGTTTAGGCCGAGGTAGCTGTGGAGCCATGAGAACCATTTTTGTCATCGAGCCACAAGGGCCTGTCGATCCGAACTAATAAAGCCCCTGCAAGCTGGATGTTGATATATACAGGTGAGGTGGACACCGCTCGGTGCTTTGGTGATCATGACGCTCCTACCGCCGCTGCTGACGGTTCTTGTGCCTCGTCCTTGCCCAACAATGCTGGTGTGACTGAAACAACACCGATCAGGAATAGCAGTGCTATCGACTGGGTGTCGTAAAAGGTCACTCAGCGAAGTTAACTCTCCGAGAGCAATTCCAGCCTGAATACATGACAGTAGGGGGAAATAGCAGAACTGATATTAGCACAAAAAAGGAGGCACTAGATGGCAATAGATAAACAAGCATAATGTCTGACAATAGAACTTACCCTGACAGTCACATAAGCAGCTGGGATAAGACCAATGAGAGTTCCCAGTAAGAATGTATGGTAAGGGACATCTACTATGGGTGAAGCTAAGTTGATGAAGGTATTTGGCAATGTTGGAGTCACCCTGAGGAAAAGGATGTAGTTCAACAGCTTCTCTCTTCTTTTAGCAACCTGAGATGAAAAGACAATTTACCTCTCCTCAGTTATGAGCTACATCGTCTCTAAGGAACTTAAATCAAATAGCCTAACTCAAGCGTAGAGCAATTCAGAATAAACAATTTAAGTCTGAATACAAAACTACATTGCGCAAAGCCCCGGAATGTTTAGATACCTGTCTCTGGAAGAAGCTGAGCTTATCTGGCCACAGTGTGAACACCAGTGGCTTCCCAATCATCTTCGACAGGAAATAGCATGATGAAGCACCAGCAGTGGCAGCAAAGACCACCAGGGCCAAGCCCCGGAGTTGCCCAAATAGAGCACCAGCAAGCAGAGACATGAATATTGTCCCTGGGATCATGAAGGTCTGCATGAAGATGTACACAGCGCAATAACCTACCAACACCTGTAGGGTGTAGTCACTAGTATAGTTCTCAAGATGGCCACTGCAAAAGAAACAAATTGGTGGTTAAAACAAATGAAATTTCCATTTCAGTAGTGTTAGCAATCTCTAAGTACTGTGCACACATCTGAACTTTCATTTCGGCAATATAAAAAAAAAACAAAGAGCATGTCCAATTCGGTAGTATATCAATCAAGAAACGAGAAGGCAATGTGAAAACGGTAAGCCATTAATATGGGAAACAAATAGCTGACATGTGTAGACAGGTCAGATCCCGTGTGATTATCGGTTCAAGGCAGATTGAACACGCTTCGACCAAGTCCAAAAGCATATGGCAATTGTGGCTGGCACGAAAGTGACATGGTAATTAGGAAAAATAAAGCGACATGATTAAGTTACCCTTTAAAACTTTATCCAGAGAAAAGTACATGTGAATTGGAAAACCAGGTTGTATTTCAAGTTGATCGGTTGTCAGATCTAAAATCATGGTTCAACTAACAGCACAAACACTAAGAAGCACTTGAATATGGCGCTGGTGTTACTATTGATTTCCTAATTTTCAAGGTAAGTTCATAATGGTCCAGAACACAAACAAATCATCCGTTTGCAATTTTGGATTAACACAAGAGGCAGCAAATTTGACCAGATCCATGGTATACGTCTTTCAGAATTCCCATTCCCACCAAACGAACGTTGAGATCCATTCCGGATCACGAGATAACCGCTAACTAATTCCTTTGCAACGCTGCTACCACTACCAACCGACTGTTTCATTGCGTCAAACGCCAGTGTCATTTGGCATTGAAATCGCAGATAAAGAACTGAACGCTTGTTGTGCACAGTACTCTTCAATCGATCCACCAACACAGATTTGCCTTGTACATACAGGAAGGAAAAAAAAGAAGAAATGGAAATCGAACTGGGCCTTGTAAACTACTCCAATCAAGAGGATGTAGACAATTTGCGTGCAGATAGAGATCAACTAATAATCATCATAGTGAGGAAATCTTGGCATCAATCAAATTCCAAAAAGGCTGAAGCTTTCGTGAACAGAACTGACAAGGCACCAATCGGTAAACCGGACCACAGGCACAGGGGGAAAGGAAACGTACGTGAGGATTTGGAGTTCCTCGAGATTACGTGGCAACTTGAGGAAGCTGTAGTCGGAGTCCGGCATGGAAAGGTAGACCCCGACGAGCCCAGCGGCGAAGGCGGCGGCGACCCCGGCGCCGAGCGCGGCCTCCCACACCGGGAACCTCTCGTCCTGCCGCCCCATCTCCGCCTCCTCTTTCCCTCTGAAAAACCGGGGAAGCCGGGCGAGGAGGACAGAGAGACGGAATTGGAGAGGAGGAAGAAGAAAGAAGAGAGCTTTCCCTGGCTCCCTCTCTCCTACCTTCCCTCGCCTGTCCTTTCTCCCTCTCCCTCCTCTGCTTTGCTTTTCTTGGCCGAGTTTAATACGGAGAGGGGAGGGAGGGAGAAGAGGGTCGGGACGGGAGCTGAAATAGAATATTCTCTCTCCTCCTGTTTATTTAGCTGATGGCTTTGCCTGAACAACGAATTTTCTTCATGTTTCTTGCTTGGCGTGGCGTGACGTTGGTGTAAAGAAAGATAAACGACATGCTTTTTGGTCAGGTTTTGTTCGGTTTGTGGCGTTTTGGCAACTTTGAACACATCTCGGTCCATTTGATTTCATAGGGTTGCTTGCTCCTGCTGTTTATCTTGCTTGTTTATTTTTAGCAAAACTCCAGCCACACTTCATAAGAAATACTAAGCTTAATTTTTAATATAATAAAAAAAAAGAGAATCGTATCGTATGTGTGGGTTTGCTTACGGCGTTGTTTTGCTTCGGTGTAGACAAGATAAGCGGAAATGTTGCTGACGTGACATCACATCGCCTAGTTGGAAACAGCAAATCACGTCGGTTTTATCTCACGTTTTTAACGAGAGTTGAATAGAAATGGACCGTTGTATTGCTTTACATGATGTAGCCTCCGCCCTCCGCTAATAATTTTCGAAATATACAGCTGCGCTCTCGTTTCTTTAAAAAAATGCTCTTTCGTTTGTGCCGTTGGTCCCGATATTTTCAATCTATCGGCGTCGTCCGTTGGGCCCGCTGTGATTGCCGCTTTCGCACACCACGACGTGGCTCCTCGTGGTCCTGTTTCGTTGTTGCTTGCACTTGCACTTGCAGTGGCCACCGCGTGATGTGCCGAGCCGACCGCCGGCTCCAAGAGATCTCGCAGTCACAGCTTCAAATTTTGAGAACAAGTGGCGGTCGGATTGAACTGAGAATTCAATTTCCGGCGACGATGGAATGGTATGGATTTGTTTTGTTTGGGCGAGATGATGAGCAGACTGACCACATCACATGGGGATGGAGAGCACGTACTCCTACGTAGATGCTCTGGTCTCAGCGTTTGACCCGCCGGCCTTGCCATGTGTCGGTTCGTTTACAGGTACCCTGACTGTATACAGAGCCAGTACAGTACCCACCACCACCTCCTCCCCTCCCCACTAACCGCTAACTGCCACTGCCATGTTCAGTCGAGACCGAGACAACCAACGCCCCTCCCTCCCCATTTGGCCATATGTGCATGTGCCGCACCATCGTTGTAGATCGATCGCAGCACAATTTGGTGGTCGCGTTTGGCGTGTGGAACGACGCTGGCTTGCAGATTTCAGACAATTTGGTGGTCGAAACCATACATAGACCTAACAAAACCTGCAGAATAAACAGATCTCAATCTCATGTGGATACTACTACTATATATATTTGTTGTCATGCGTTTGTCACTACTCGTACCTAGGATCCAACTCGACGATCGTTAACCAAAGGTGGTTGCAAATTCTTCTGCAACGGATCTAGGCGCTTGTGCAGAGTCAGCAGTGACTCACTCGGGACGAGATCGATAGACAGACGGGGTACCTGGAGCAGCAATGGAGGAGTAGGACTGACGCTTGCAAAAGGCCCCTTGAGACCGTCACAAAATTCCAACACGGTAGGCGCGCCGTAGCGATGGAGACTAACGCGCAGTTATTACGTTTTGTTGGAGATCTGATCTGATCTGATCCACAATGAACAAATGAATACTCCATGTTTAACGCTCGATCAGTAGTAGAACGTGATCACTCAACGCTCCCTCGGCCAGTCACTGCCGTGGCGTGCACATGGTTGCCGTCCGTCCGTCAGATTAGATTAGATTCACCACGGTCAAACTAATCCTAATCCTACGCGCCTTTTCCTACAGATCCACCTCTCTGATTAGCCGTCTACCGATGACAGAGAGATAAACCATGCAAGGGACTAGGAGCTTAGTTTAACCATCATCGGGGCGGGGGAGGAGGCTGTTGAGGCAAAGCTGCCACCACGCTTGGATTGGATATTTTTAACCGGGGCGTGCCGCCCGCGGCCTTTCCGCGCGTCCACACGCAGGGAACGTGAACCAACGCCGTTGTTTTTGTGTGTACACCAACAAGCGCAGCGCCCCAAAAGCGTCCGGTGCAAAACCATCACTTTCTGATTGTTTTTGTGAAATCGTGAAATCGACACCGATGTCTATTTCATCTAGAACAGAGCACTGTTTGCTGTAAACGAGGATGGGATGGCCGCCGGTGCCCGTGCTTGTCACGCCGCTGGCGGGTGGCGACAGGACAGGTCGCCACCGGCCGTTGGACAGAGACCGAGAGTGAATTCTGTAGGGCGTGCTTCGTGCCAGTGGCCTCTCCTCCTAGTGGCGTGAACGTGGATGGACGGTGGACCAGCCTCGGACTCGGATCTCTGCAGTGAGTGGGGAATTTGGTGTGGTGTGGCTCTCACTGTCTCACATGGTGGACCAAACTTTGGCCGCTCAAATTTACCCGCTCCTGCGATGCGAATGCAAGGCAAAGAGGTGCTGCTGCTGCTTTCAAAGTTCAGAGTTTCAGAGCAGCTAACCTGG
Organism: Hyparrhenia diplandra; assembly: GCA_015847255.1. Lineage (NCBI taxonomy): Eukaryota > Viridiplantae > Streptophyta > Magnoliopsida > Poales > Poaceae > Hyparrhenia > Hyparrhenia diplandra. Next base: position 16,904 of record JADLZK010003454.1, read on the forward strand.
CTTCTCATATACTCGCAGTGGCTGTATTTCCAGCTCGTGTTCTTCATCCATCCAATTACACGCGTTCCCTGTGGATTTATATGCTTGGGTTGGATCAATGGATTGATTGCTTTTGGAGGAAACGATCATCTGGAGATGACAGTGAGCTTCAGCAGTTAAGGAGAAAGCAGCGGCCACTGATTGGTGCATGCCATCTTATATAAACATCATAATCCGTTCTACTCAAAGGCATCTTCCTATTGTAAATGCCACATACAGTATATTCGAATTACAGAATCCTTTCTGTCCCTAAAGGCTGAAGCAACAAGGTTTTGCTGGATTGCGATTGCGACTGACGAGGATAAACTGCTTTGTACTGTGCCAAGCAGCAAACGAAGGCAGGGAGATTTCTGATGCGTACCCAACAATCAAACAGCAGCAAAAGAATCCAACACAAAACGATAATAAAAATAAGAAGAAAGCTACCGGTATTATACTACCAACACGGGACACAGCAAAGTCCTTACTGACAACTAAATCATTCAATATATGTCAGTGCAACGAGAAGCACGGATGATCCACCACAAAAGCCGAAACATTCGGTACAACCATTATAAAAAAAGTGCGCCAATCGACAGGGAATGAAATTATGCAATGCCTCGCCGTCGCCGACCATCCAGATCACAGATCCAACAATTACAAGTGGAGTTATTGCTGGGCATGGTACGGCTTCGGTATCGCACTAACACATGCCACACATGGGAAACAATCACGGCGGCAAAACCAACCTGGACAGCGTGGTAGCTGCAGCAATCAAAGGCTGTAATAACTTCTGAAATCTGTTCTGAAGTTTCACTGTAACAAGCTCCCAGGGAAATTTCGAACAGATGGCCGATGCCTTAAGGCACTGGGGCCGTCTAAACTCGGCAAAGAATGCAGTTACATCAGAAGTGATTCGTGTGGTTGGGCAATGCCACGTACAACAGCTACAAAATGGTGGCTCGCGTAAGTGAAAATCGGATATTCTAACTGGATATTCAGGCTCCAACAGAAACATCATTGCCTTTAAGGCACTGCATTCCTCTAATAAACACAGCCAAAAAAAAAAAAAAAAAAAAAAGAATTTACATCAGACGCGATTCGTGTGTTGGGCAACATCGGTTGCAACATCAGCTACAAAATTGGCGGCATGCATAAGCAAAAACCAGATTTTCAGCTAGATATTCACGCTTCAACAGAAACTTCATTTGCTGTGTCCAATCGAGGCAACCTTCACCTTCTTCTCCCTGTCCTTTTTACTTGACTTGCTAGATTTTTCTCTTCTTGCTTGACTTCTGTGGTACAGGTGAAGCAGATCGAGGCTCTGCAAGTTCACCGTTCTCCACAGACGAACCATTCGTTTCATCTTTGATTGTTCCCGCATCTACATCTGGATCTACCACGGTCCACGGACATTCGCATCAGTGTATAGTCCAAAAGAAACATTCTCCGGACTAGTCTATCGACTCTTCTGAAATGCCCCTGTGAATACGGAATAAGGCCCTCAAGAGATGCCCATGATCTGAGAGATAAAAGCATAAATCATCTCAGGAGGAGAAGCTAAAGTTTGTCAGACCATGAACACACTCTTAATAAAAGTTAAACGCCTTAGGAAGAGGGAAAATTTATTACCTCCAGGATATCAGTGGGGGAGAAACTCCTCCAGGATATCCTTTGGAAGATCAAGAAGAGATTTTTCTATCGGATCCTCTGCATCAGCTCTCCTGCAAACCCAATGATGTATATCAGCATGTTAATAACTAAGATTTCATTCGAATCAAGAAACCGTACCTGGCAAGCTGTGAGAATAAATCTAGAAGCCTGTGTGGCCTTCCAAGCTCAAATGCAAGCTGTATTGACTTTGCATAGTCATCGGACACAGCATTTTCCAGTTCCTGGCCTCTTAAAACTTCTTCCTTCTGCAACAAATGATGAGTTTGAGTGAGTATTGCAGACGCCTGACATAGTGAAATAGGCCTGTATAGATCCCTAAACCCAACTAACAGAGGCAAAGAGCAATGCATGAAGAATATGGTAACCTCACAGATATATCATATGCCAATGATATACAAGCCCACGTCTTTATACAGGGTCTAACATCAGGTATTTCACACTTTTTCTCCCAGCAATACATATTACATAAAAGCGCACATCTTGTTTGCAATTATATTACACTGAAAGTGTAACAGAAGGTTTCACTTGCCTTCTTACAGAAATCTTCCTGCCTATCTTCCATGGTGCAATCATGCCATAGGTTGAGGACAGAATCGGTTCCACCAGTAGCAACCATTTCAGTTTCCATGCCAACAGCCAATGCCCAGACCCGTGGAACAAATTATAGTGAGTTCTTCTCCAGCAATGATACGGAAAAAAAAGAGCTCTTCCAGGCTTATCATAAGTATTTGTTTTTTTTTCTTTTTTTGAGAAACAGCCGGAGCATCATTTATTGATCATAAGTAGCAATGCATTCATTTGTCTTGATTGTCCATAGCTTCACTAGACCATCACTCCCTACATTAAGGAACATCAGACAAACAGAATCAACAAGACTCCCTAAAGGCTCAAGATAATGACTTAGACGAACAGCTTATTTCCTATTACCGCAAGAAACAACTTGAGTTCCACGTGAAAGGAAAGAAGCTCGCAGAACACTTGATGTATGACCCTCAAATGTCTTCAAGCATGAGCCATCAGCAACAGACCATATTTTGATTGTTCTATCACCAGAGGATGTCATGACACATTGTTCAATAGGAGAAAACTCAACTGACCCGATTCCTCATTTGTGCCCCTTAAGGACAACAGAGGACACTAGGTTAGGGAGTTTCCATATGCAAGCAGTTCGGCCCTACAAAACAAAAAGTTGATAATATATAATGAAAATCACACGGTGTAAGCCAGATAAAAGGACCGTCTTTTTTGCTTTTTAACCCTTTTTTTGAAAGATTCTCACAAAAACGTCCTTTTTGTTTCCGTGCATAATATGGACCCCTTCTCGGCGCCATGGGTCACGGTGCCGAAGCTATAACGTCTCGGCGCCACCACCTATGGCGCCAGGTTCTGGCGTGGGAACTAATTTCAAACGGCGTGGCATCGTGAAATTTTACATTTTCCCCTCGGCGCCCTCGGCGCCGTGGATAGGCGCCGAGGGGGAAATGCAAAAATTGCATTTTTTTCCTTCTCTTTTGCGCGTTGCATGCAACAAGTAGATGGATTCGAACATTCTGCGAAAGGCTGCTGTGGTGTAGTTGGTTAGGGCGCATGGGGCAAGTCTTGGAGACACGGGTTCAAACCCCTACCAGCCACTTCTTTCCTTTTTTTTTTTTTTTGGTTTCTTTGTTTCCTTTTTTTTTGGTTTTTAACAAACAATGTAAAAAAAAAAAAGACGAATGGTCATACTTTTTGTATATATTACCTAAATTATATATTACAATTGTACATATTACCTAAATTATATATATTACCTAAATTATAACAACAATTGTGCAACTATTGTGCAAATACAATAATATTTTAGAAATTTTATTAAATGTTAAGGAAATTGATTTAGAATGAGATGTAACATACGAGAACACAGGCTTTACTCCACATTTTCTATATACTTTAAAAAAAGTTTTCAAATTTTTTTTACAAATAATAGAGTACTAAGTAATAGTTATTATATTTATTTATTTTGTAATTGCTAATAAAAAGTAACGACAATAGTGACATTGCTTGTTAAAAACCAAAAAAAAAAAAAAGAAAGAAAAAAAACCAAAAATAAAGGAAAAGAGGCGGCCGGTTCGGGGAACCCAGTCCTCCCGCACCACAACCGCGAGGAGCTAACCAGTGAACCACGTGAACGTTTCAATACGGTGCTCGGAAACATTCTACTTGTTGAATGAAACGCGCTTAAAAGAGAAGAAAAAAAAATGCAAATTTTACATTTTCCCCCTCGGCCGCCGTGGATCATGAAAGCCGAGCTCGGCGCCGTGATCCGTGGCGCCGAGGGTTAAAATGTAAAATTTGCGATGCCACGCCGTTTAAAATTGGTTCCCACGCCGTGAACCTCGGCGCCATAGGTGGTGGCGCCGAGACGTTATAGCTTGGCGCCGAGAAAAGGGTCCATATTGTGCACGGAAACAAAAAAGGATGTTTTTGTGAGAATCTTTCAAGAAAAGGGTCAAAAAGCAAAAAAAGACGGATAAAAGGATGTGTCACATCTAAAAGAACTACACCCTCCTTTCCAAATTATAGATCACTTTAGCTCTATCCTAAGCCAAATTTATAAAATTCTGACCAAGTTTGTAGGAAAAAATATTATCATATATAATACCAAATAAAAAAATCCATGCATTAAGACTTTTCTGGCGGATTTAATGAAACTAATTTAATGTTGTAGATATAAGGATTTTTTCAATAAACATGCTCGAAGTTAGAGAAGTTTGACTTGTGAGTTTGTGACAAAACCAAAGTGACCTATAATTTGGAATTGAGTATCATGCTAGAATCTTACCACAGAACCACTGCAAGCAAGGACATCATTAGGTGGCCAGAGAATTAATATCTTTATCATGTGCAGCTACAACAGCCTTTGCTTTAAGAGGGACTTCATCCTCAGCATCACTAAGAGTATTGTCCCAGGTCCATACCTTCATGGTTCGATCGCTAACAAAAAGTCAAAAAGATAGTCTTATTTTAGAATAACAATTTTGGTGTCACTTCAGGCAAACAAAAAGTACAGACAAACTGAAGAGCAAACCTGCTGCCACTAACAAAAAGTTCTTTGTTTTCTTTGAGAAGGCAACAGAACCAACAGCTCCCAGATGGCCTTTGCCAATGCCAATACAGGTTTTTCTTTCAGCATTCCATAACCTCACCTGGTACAAAAGGTCACACTCCAAAATAGGATAAGCAACACAAGAATGCACTCGGTAGTGGTGAGGACTATCAAAAGAAGCCACAAACAAAAACGTTATGGTAAGTCAATATAGTTTTAAGGTCCAGAGAGACATCACAGCTTACAGTATTTACCTTGCAAACAACTATTTCGGTGTGGCCAGCAAGTACATAAGAACATGGCATCAACGCAACATCATAAACAAGGACCTGAATATGGAGGTAACGGTTGATAAGTTTCAAGTGCGCCAACAAGAACTGTGCAGACATCATTTATGAATAGCTCACCTGCTCCAAGTTGGTAGCTACAGCAAGATATTGTTCCTCCTCCCCGACAAACTTCAAGTCAAGAATCTCATCATTATAACCTATTAGTCATCTATATAGGGACAATTCAAAGGCCCAATCATCAGTTCTTTTGGGACAATAGAACAAAAACTGCTGATCAGCAGTAACACATAGTAATCCTTGATCATGTGGAAGCATAACAGCAGATGTCAAGACCCTCCTGGTTTCCTAGTTCTCTGAATTAACAGTTACATCAGATGTTTGCTGCTCGAACGCAATGTGAACTGTAGAAGACCAGAAAAGTCATTGATTGCATGTACTACGGAAATATGCAAAGAACAAAAGAGGATGTAAATGCAAACTAACATACCTCTCCAAGCACCAGATGCGCACGACCCCACGTTCACCGACCGTAAGAAAATAATCGGCCGCTTTCTCCTTTATATTTGCCAGTTCTATGCCCAAACAAGCCAAGAGCTCACTTCCTGATCCAATGAAGGAAACAGCTTCTATCATTTCATATGTCGGTATTGTCTTCTTTGTACTGTACTTACGAATATCCCACGCAATAACAATCCACAGATGGCCCATACATTCAGAATAACCAGTAACTCCACACAGAAAATGCACACCACAGTAAACGCCTATGGTAGAAATATCAAAATTCAAGCAAAAAGGGTACTCCTATGACCACCAGTTTTTGAGCAGTACTTACGAATATCCCACGCAGTAACAATCCACAGATGGCCCATACATTCAGAATAACCAGTATCTCCACACAGAAAATGCACACCACAGTAAACGCCTATGGTAGAAATATCAAAATTCAAGCAAAATGGCACCACTTTTTGAGCACAAAGGTCCACATACAAAATGTTAGGTACAGCTCCAACTTCTGACACTTCCAGCAAGTTTTGACTGTTTTGAGCCCGTCAACTTACTCTATATAGCTCCGAAGAGCCCATGGTGCCCTAAGAGTATACTACCTCCAGTCACAAAAACATGTTGTTTAATACAAAATTTGGCCAAACCTTAAATACTACAAACTTCAATAACTATTACATTATTCAGTTTGGAAACATGTAAGGTATATGTGTAGATTTGTAATGAAATGCCTGCAAAATCTCTTAAATTTGAAGTATCTTAAGAAGAAAAAAATGCTGGTCAAAGATAGCCATCAAATACCATGCAAAGTCAAATTTGACAAGTATTTTTGACCTGAGGGATTATGAATATATTCCAGTACAAGGCAAGTGCAAATGTTTCACTTTAAAACATATGTAATGAAAGCTCTATAATGAATAAAAGACATGAGACCATTCATACCTTATCCCTCCCAGCACTGAGCAATGTTTGTCCATCATCAGGCAATGTCAATGAAGTGACTGCCGAAAAATGCTCTTTAAGCACAGCAACACATTTTTTGGTTTCAGGGTTCCACACTCGCACGGTGTCATCTTCACTTCCTGAAAACAACTGCAGATCCAGCACACAAAGATTATCTTGGGCTCATCAAAAGGAAGTGGAATACACTGCATAAAAATAATGCAGTGATTTGAACTAACAAGCTCCCAGAGCCATTCGGTGATCCAGTTCAATAAAAGCACAATTCCCTATCTTCAAATTGTACTCACCAGAAGGCGCTTTGGATCTTTGTGGAACATAATGGTCGTCACAATACATGTGTGGCCTCTAAGAAAATGGGTGCAAAATCCACCATCCAAATCCCATACGCAGACCTTCTTGTCTGCTCCAGCAGTTGCAAGCAAACCACCAGAAGCATGGCATGCCATGGCCATGATAGGACCATCATGTCCCTGTACAGCATAAGTTAAATACATTAGTAGAAATAATAAAGGTATCCTTTATGTTTACACAATTAACCAGAAAAGATAAGAAGGTAGACATTGCAATAAAACATCCACATTTAATTTAACTTCGCACAAATCACAATTTATGAAAAGCAGTACATGAGGACCAGTATTCTAGAAGAGTGATAAAACTTTTTTTTTGTAAGGAAACTAGTAATCTCATAGATTAATAGAAAAAGCTCTTGAGAACCTTCTAAAACTTCAATCCATTTATTTCCCACACTTACTGTACGATGACCCCTATCCCTAGTTCCCTAACAACACACAGTAACCAAAATATCAAACGAATAATGTTTCGGGATGAGGAGCTGAATAGCTTAGAATATGTGCAGTTGAAAGTTCTGACATTCACACAAGAAGGATCCAAGCTTCCTAAGTGTGTTCCCTTATCTATAAAAAAAAAAAAAGTTTGTGGCAACTACATTTGATCTATCTTTAAAACTGTCAAACCAATACCAGAACTCTCAGATTTTTGTTTTATTTCAAAAAAAAAAAAACTCTCAGATTTTTGTTATGCCGTGAATAACTCCGGATTACTTTCTAGCTAGATACAGGGTCAGCATCTAGCATTATTGACATAAAATTGCTTCCCTGTGGTCGAATTCACTAATCCGTGCACTGTGCGCAGCAATGTGGATACCAGAGAGCACCACGAAACACAGGACGGCTCAATACTCACCTTCCAACTGCGTATGCAAGTTCAGGACGTGAGGTCCCAGACCCTAATAAGCCTCGTGTGGCCTGCGGCGAAGATGAGCCGCGAGTCGGGGGACAGCGCCAGCGCAGTGATGGCCTCCGAGTCCCCGTCGACGGACTCCCCTATGGAGGAGGCGCGCACCTCCCCACCGCGAGGAAGGCCTCAGCCTCGACGCCGCCGGGAGCGAGCCCGACCGCAAAGGGGCCGCAGAACTGCTGCAGGGAGCGCTCATAGCGGTAGTTCTTGCTGAGAACATGCGTCGAAGCCAGGTTCCGGCGGCCGCGGACACGGTGGGGTGTCGTCGGAGTCTCGGAGATACGGTTTTGCGGCGGGGGGCGGCGGCGCGGAGGGATGGAGGGAGAGGAGGAGAGCGAAGTGGTCGGACGGAGTAGCGAAAGTGAAGAGGCTGTCGCCGAAGTATGGGTCCCACCGGCAGCGAGACAACTTGGGCTCCACGGTGGCGCGGTGCGTCTCACCTACAGAGCCACAACTTACTCCCTTCTCGTCTCTCGCTGATCGATCGGTATCCGTCGCGATCGCACTTGCGGGCGGGCGGACCGGCTCGCTGGGCAACGGCAACGCGTCGTGGATTGCTCCACTAAGGGTGTGATTGGTTGCTCGGAACCAAACTGTCCCGGACGAAAGGGTCATCCAGGCTCCCCTCATCCCCGCCAGAGTCATACACTGACTCGTGTTTGGTTGCTCGGAACCGGTCTGTACAGGATGAAGAGCACCCTGTTTGGTTGCCTGAATGGACCATTTTGATGCACGAACTGATGCAGTTGATTGTGTTTGGTTGCTAGAATGGGACGTTCACCGGTATGATTTTGATGAGCTTACCACCCTTCTCATGAACACTAGGACTGCCTTCTCCTCTGGAGCAATTTATCGAACACCTTGCACTCATGATTAGAATTCAACTCTCATCTAGCAATCTCCAAGCTCGAAGTTGATTGCAAACTAGTAGACTACCAAATCATGACAATTGCTAAATCGGTAAAGAATCATCAAGTTCACTGGTATACGGTAGTGCAAGGTGTCATGCTAAATCGGACACAACGACTCAAACACAACGACGACGACACTGGTATACTAGAGCTTAGCTGAGAGTCCTTCCGATCTCCTCATCACAGCAGGGTCATGATTTTGCAGGTGCAGGAGTTGAGTTGCAGGTGCAGTTGGCGCCGCACTTGCAGCCGTCGTTCTCAGCTCCCGGCGCACGTCATTGACAAGGCAACCTGGCGGCAGCTGAGGTCCATGACGAACTCGACGAGGTCCCGCACCTCTTGCTCCTGGTGCTGTGCTAGCCCACGCCGCATCCTCGCAGGCACCACCTTCAAGAGCGGGAGCCCGGGCGCATCAAGCACGGGCAGCTGGGCGGCGGCGCCCTGTGACGGCGCGCGAACAACCGTCTGTCCCCGAGGGTCAGCGCACGGCCGGCTGTTGCTGCAGGACCGCCGCGGCGCGGGGGCCGTGCCTACCTCCACCGCGCGAGCTGCTGCGATGAGGCGCAGCACGTCGGGGCGCGCGCGAGCTCGATGACCGGGATGGGGACAGGATGAGCGCAGCAGTGGCTCCGCGAGCGCGGCGGCCTGCAACTCGTCACGCACCCCACTGCCCTCGCTCCCGTCGCCGCCCCCCACGCCCGCCGCCGGCTGCGCTTTCGGCTACGACTGCTGTACTGCTGCGTCGGCGTCGGCCACCGGCGAGGGCATGAGCCCGCCTAGCTCCGCCACCGGCGAGGGCGCGTTCCCGCCCAGCTCCTCCTTGGGGAAGCAGAGGAGGTGAGCTTATCCTCCCTGGCGTACATCAGGGGATGCCACCGTCCTCCACATTAGCCTGACGACGCACCACGCCGTCCCGGCTCATGAGGGAAGCTCGACTCGAGCTTCTCTCGCCGACCGGGATGGAGGGGGGCAAAGGAACCAGATGGACCAGCAAAATCATACGTGAAGGGAAACCAAACACATGACTGGTACGGGGTGGTGCGGTAAAGTGGTGCGGGGACGCCGGTATGCGGGCAACCAATCGCACCCTAAGACTCCTCTCGGTTCTTTCTCCGGCGCCTGGACTTCCACTCGGAAATTCGGATGCTTCCAACCAGGGTTTTTTTACCGACCGGTTGAACCAAACCGCCCGGGGTCCGGTTTCGATTTCGGACCGGTTACCGGTAAACCGCCGGTTACGGTCGGTTTGGTTTTTGAATTCAAATGAATTCAAATTTCCGATTCATCGGTAAAAATCCGGTTTATCGAGCGGTATTTAATTTATACCGCCCGGTTTGAGCGGTATAAATTAAATACCGCTTCGGTATAAATTAAAAACCGCCCGTGCGCTTTTTTTTTATTTTTTTAAACTTCAATTCAAATTTTTTTTATACCAAACGAACTCAAATTTGAAAAATATTGCACCGTTGGCTTCTATAAATCGCAAACTATTTTACTGATATTTTTTCCACGATTTTTTTCAATTTTTAGATTTTGAATTTCAAATCTTTTTTACCGGCCGGTCCGGATACCGGCCGGACCGTAAGTTCGTAACCGCGGTTTCCGCGGGAAACCGACCGTATAAAAACCCCGCTTCCAACTCGACGCTTGATGCGGCCTTGACTAACACTTGCCGGAAAGAATCGAAGAACCATGGCCGCACCACCGCCCGTCAGTCCGTTGTCGCCAGAGGCTTCGCGATTGTCTTGCTCGCAACCTAGTAGGTCTGCAGCGGCAAGAGCCGTGGAAAGACGCCGTTGGTGGAGCGACGGAGGCGCGCCGCAGGCCGGCGAGGGCGACCATGGCCTCGCGTCGGCCCCGTCGTCCCTCCTTTTCCTCTGTTTTCCGCCTTTGTTTCAAATCGCGGTGGCGAGGCGGCGGAGCGTGAAGCAAAGCTTTGCCGTCGGCTCGTGACTCTCTTTTCGGTGTGGCGAATGTGAGGTACATTGATTTCCAATGAGTAAATTATAAATATGGCTTGTGAACACACTCAACAATTTCCAACACGCAAATAACACAAACAAATTGACTTGATTTGGTTGGGGTGCGCCAGCCATAAGTGAAACGCTTGAGCGACGCCGAGGAACCCAAGTGACATGCCACTATTACGATTCCTTCCCCCACAAAAAATAAGTTCAATATGTCATTGTGAAGCAGTGCCTCACAATATCAGATATCAAACTGATAAGAATAGATACTATACTTGATCTTAGCCAAAAGGCCGAGAAAGGTATGAGTTGCATTGTTGGTCCTCGGGTAGTTTTGTTGCCTCCTTTGGATTGCAACTCTTCTCTTGTGGCGGTATGGTACATAACTAAAAATAGGATTACATTGCACTATAAACAATATCAGGTTACTATAGAGGACACGTGACACGGCAAAACAGGTGGGCTTAACGGGCCGATGGGGATGTAAAGGGACACTTGGGTAATTGTTCGAAATTAATAATTTTTGGCCAGGCCCAGCATAGAGCAGAAGCTGGTGATCTATGCATGATGGGCTGGTCCTAGTTATGGTTGCAGCCCAAGGACCTCACCGGCACACCTGCCCATGGGTGTTGGTGTCGAGCAGGATCTTTTTTTTTTTTTTTTTTTTTTTTTTTTTTTTTTTTGACAAGGAGAGCAGGATCTGTTAATGGGTCTAAATCTAAGCTCTTGGCTTTAGTTTTGTCTTGAAGTAAATAAAGTTCTTTTAAAAGAAAGAATGGACATCTTAAAAATTGTATTGTTTAATACTGTAGAATTGTGTTTTTAGAATCACTAAAAAAAATATAGTCTACATTTATTGTGTTTTCACTATAGAAGACGGATCGGTGTGAAATCACCACAGAAATCACTATAAAAACTTGGCTCGTGGGCCGACCGCTGTGTTCTGCATACGGCAAACTACTAGCACGTCTGTGGGCTGGGCTTGGGCCAGGGTCCAAGTTCTTTTTTTCTAAAAGGTCTCCCTTTAGCTCTTTGATGAAACATCAGCAGTCTAATTTTTCTTCTTGAATTCTAAAATACAAATAACATATTTAAACATTTATTATCATAATTTTTAGGGTACAATTTTGACATAGGAGTGTAGGATAACTTTTTTAGATTTTTTAAAATATTTTCTTATTTTTATATAAATAAACATTTTTTTTTAAAAAAAATTGGAGATACTATGAATTTTTAGAGTGTACGTTCTATAAATTTCTAGAGTGTATGTTATTACTTGTATGTATATACATTTAGTGGTAAATAAATATATTTTTAGATAGTATATTCTATAAAGAATTATTTGTGCAATTTATCCCAAAGTTGTCTCTAGCTTCTAATTTAAAAACTTTTAGACGCTTAAAGACAGAAATCACTTTGGTGACTGGCCATTTTAAGCTAGAGACAACTTGGGGATACATTAGAAATCACTCTCAATATGCCACAGAAGAAATCACCACAGTTGGCATATTGAGAGTTGAGGGATAAAGATAAGTGGCGGCTTTGAAGTTTGAGGAGCGAAATCATATCACGGCAATAATTCAGAAAGGTAAAAGATATTTCTTCTCTCTTTTGAGCACTACTAAGAACAAACGAGACAGAATTCTTCTTCCGGCCTTGAACGCCTTTCATTTCTGTCGAGTCAAACCATAGTGTGCTCTACTGCTCAAACCGAGAGGAAGCAAATTAAAGCTCTTTGAAAAATGGAGTCCATGACGACCTCACAGTTCTGCTAATGCTAAACTAATTAAACATGGTGTTCCGTTTCGTCTCGGACGTATTACGAGTACGACCGCTGCTCCAGCTGCTTTACGTGGTAGATGTACTTAGAATCTACTAGATCTACTTAAAACGTCAGTCTTTGTGATCCATCAGGATGAAATCGCCTCACACCACTATCTGATTCCGTTCCACTTCTACCGCTCGTCTTCTGCCTCCAAATTCCAGGCCGTGACGCGCGACAGCGCGACACGGATGGAGCGAGTGAGAGAGGGAGACGCAGGACGGACGCCGCCGCGGACCGCGGTGTCCCTGTCCGGCGCTTAACTAACCGCGCGCAAAATCTCGCCACGTCCCGGATCAGATCATCAGAGAGGCCGGAGACGGCCCGGCAGAAGATCTATCTATCATCCACCTGTTTCGAGGAAAATCACGGCGTCTCCGAGTGTCACCGTCGATGGCGTGCCTTGCCTTGAAAAACACCTCGATTGTTACTATCTGCACAAACCTTTCCCTTCGGCAGTTAGCGGTTGTCAGATTCTTCAGGTTACAGAGGCATGTACAGAGCAAAAGGCACTCGCCGTCGCCGACGATCGAACAAAGGCCTCGTTTAGATGTTGTTAAAATTTTAGCAAAAAGTAAGTCCCGGAACTCCCCAGAAGACTTTCGTTTGTTTGTGGTAAATATTATCCTACCATGGGGTAACTCAGGCTCAAAGAATCGTGCCGAATGTACATCTAAACTGTGTAATTAGTTACTTTTTTTACCTACATTTCATACTCCAAACATATGTCTTTTGGTGTATTTAATGTGATGTGATGGAGAGAGTGAAAAAGAGTTAGAAACTTTAGCCAACTAAACGAGGCCAAAGTCGTCGCGTGCCTGCGCGCGCGCGCGCGCGTTTCGTACGTCCCGTCTCGCTCTCGCTCTCGCCCGGCCTGTCCCTCAACGGGGACGCCTGCGTTTGTTAAACATTCTCTCTCGCAGCCAGGAGTGAGTAGTGGTTTGGTTCGCACGTCGCCGTCGAGCGATCGGCTTAGGTAAACGCGGGTTGAGACATCTCTCGCCGGCGAGTTGCGCCGTGCGTCAGGCACCAGCGTTTTTCAGCTACGCCGGGCGTCAGTGGCGACGACGACGGTCGACGGCGACGGCGAGCACCATCCACCAGTTGCCTTTGCGTTAACGACCCAACAACGACGGTCAAATCCGTCTCCCTTGCATATCCATCGGTAACTGTTCGGCTGGTTAGCTAGCTTCTCGTGCACGAATCTCCTCCCCGTCGCTCGCGTTCATAAGCATTTATCTCTACAATGGTCTTCGCGGGTAATCAGGCAACGTCAGCATTCAGCAAATCAGCAGCAGGGTTTAAAAAAACTCAGGGTCTCATCAACAAATGTCGCCTTCGTGCCATCATTGTTGAAATTGAAACTCATGCATGTACTACATTACATGGCTACGTACGCCTGCAGAAGTATAGCTCTCTTCTTAGGGGAAATCATGTTTGATGGCGTACATATTGCTTCTGGTGAGTCTGAACTGAATATAGAGAAGGGTCTTTTTCATAAATTGCAAGTGAGTCTGAACTGACTATAGAGAAGGGTCTTTTTTATAAATTGCAAGTGAGATAACACACGCTTTTCATACTCGCCAGAATTTGCCTTCAGTTTGTCTATTTGTTGTTGTCAGGCAATGAAAGCAGAGATCTTAATAACAACAATATGACTCACTTTTTTTGATCGACCATGCATTCACACTAATATATTCAGAAAACAACTTTCAGTTTTTTTAGGGGAAAAACAACTTTCAGTTGAACCGGCCCCCGTTTCCTCTCAGCTGGAAATACAGTAAACGAAAGGTTTGAGGTTACTAGAGAAAGTGCTAATGGATAGGACGTGTCTAGCTTGCAGCTACAAGCAAGCTAAAGGTCAAATCGAGTTCGTTTTACCTTCTGCATAAAAAATGGCTCCTGTACGTCATATCCTCTGAAGAAATGGCCGCGGCAGACTTTCTCAAAGTCTGGAATCAGAATGACTCAATGATAAGTTGATGATCACTCACATCGATCGATCCATCGATCGCTCATACCCTTTTGGACAGAGGACAGTCAATGGCTTCAAACCTCGGGCAACTCTTTTACTGACCTAACTACTTACAAGTAGGTGGTGTGTGGTGAGCCCCTTTTGCTGCTAATGTGTGGCTGTGGAGATCATAATCATTCATATCAGGACGCCCAAGTCATGGGTGAGGTCATTGGCTTCGTATATGCCGTCTGGTCTCGAGTTGTAATCGATGCCGTTATATGCTCGGCGGCGTGATTGTACTCTGCAGCCTGCAGGCTTTCCATGTCTAGAAGGGCGCCGTCACTCGGCGCTTCTTCGCCGTCACAAAGCAAGTTCCTACTCTAACTAATGCAGTGCACACAAGATATTTATCAGAAACTCTTTAGTCATGGATAACGTTAGCATCAATATCACCAATAGTGATATGATAGTACACGTCAATCTGATTTTCTGAGAAAAGGAAGTTTTTTAGCATAAAACTTAAAATTCGCATGTTTTTGGACAAACTAGTGTCATACATTGCAGATGCATGTATCCCTCATGTATACATTTAATAAATTCTACAAGCTCGTCGCCACTACGCGCTGCCGTCTTGCTTTATTTGCTTGTATGATGTTGCGAGATTAATCCTTCATTAGACATACACATGCTCTAATGATAGATTAATTAATTAGGCTATAAATTTTTAATTAGTCCATGTTTAATACTTTATGTCACACCCAAAACTTTACTCTACAGCAATTATACACACCCTAAGAACTACTCACTTCATATCAAATTGTAAGACATTTGACTTTTTTGATAGAAAGTTTGACCACTCTTTTGTCAAATTATAAGACATTTGACTTTTTATGATAGAAAGTTTGACCGCTCTTGTTGTGGCTTGGTTTATTAATAAAATTTCTTCAATAATGACTTAAATTTAATTATGTTTGTAATTTTTTAATAAGACAAATGGTTTAGGGTTTAAGGTTTAAATCAAACATCTTATGCATCCATCTCCCTTCTATCATAAGGGCCCACCACCCATAGTGGGAAAGAAAGAACGATAATGCCACAACTCCCAACAAGAAGGAAAGATGCAGAGTGTTTGTGCTCTGCCTCCAACGTTTTTCCTCGCCGCTTTCCTTCAAAGTAGTCATGGGAAACAATTTTTACTGGGGAGCTCTTTGGGATCAGCGGTGTAGGGGGCTTGAGCGCCGCACCCCCCCACTGGAAAATCGACTTGTTCTGAGAGTGTTTGATTTTTCCGTGTTTTTTTTTTCAAAACACACAGAAAAAGTATATTTTTTCCGAGTGTATTAAAAAAACAGCACAGAAAAATTGAAAAACACACAGAAAAATTATATTATCTTTCTGTGCGTGAGAAATTACACACGGAAAAATTCAAAACGCCACAGAACAATATTCATTATTCTGTCGCTGTTTGCAAAACGCACACAAAAACTGGTTGCACACACAAAAAAATTGAGGCGACACCTCTGGTTCGGCATTCGCGCTCAGCGTTTTGGCGTCAAGCGCGCTTTGCCGAAAAAAAAAAAGAGAAAAATGTGTCTCAAAAAAAATCTCCACATCCAGTGGCCACCGTCGCTCCCATCTCCACACCCCCCCAATCGCACTCCACCCAATCCCTCCCGCTTCTCTCTCGACTCCCATCCACCGTGCGCCGCCGCAATCAAGGTTCTGACAACAATGGAGATGATGTGTCGATAAACTGATGGTTTAGTTGCGAAAACATGGATGTGGTGATAGTATCTTTTGTAGAATTGTGCTTCTGCACATTAACTAGTAGGTGCCTTAGTTGTAGCTTCAATGACACATGCATGCTGGTATTTTATTCATGTTAGCTGAAACTTGAACAACTGAGATGAGATGGCAATGCTTTTGAAAACTTGAACAACTGAGATGAGATGGATGTATTGATGCCTGAACATTTGGACATCATCTATATATATGTTGTTTGGATGCTATGAATGAATGTGCTGAACATTTGGTGATGAAATTACTATATTGTTCATATATCAATATTATGTGTGTGGTCTATGAGAGTAAATGTATTTTTCTGTGAGTACCTATTTTTCTGATGGGCTAGCATTAACAAGAAAAATAATTGTTGTGTCGGTTTTTCAATTTTTCCTGTGTGGATGCACGCGCACACAAAAATTATATTTAATCTGGACAACTTATTTAATCTGTGTGTGTGTCACACACAGAAATACATTTTTATGTGCGTGCACCGTCACAAAAATATAATTTTTCTGTCAACGTATTTCTGTGTGTTTTTTTCTCGACGGTACACGCACACAAAAATATTTTTCTGGCGGGATATGCATTTCTCTGTGTGTTTTTGCACGCCTCAGACTAATCCATTTTCCAGTAGTGCCACCCCCCCCCAAAATGGTTTCGGCCATGTGCACATGTGTTGTCCACTATGGTCAGACTTATTTCAGTCATATGCAGGTTATTATCTGATTTATGGTATATATAGATGGTGACATGGTGTAACATGTCAACAGAGTCAAAATGATTAACGAAAACTCTAGCATCATTATGTTTTTTAAACAAAAGATTAATTCATTACATTGACCAAAAAAGGAGCAATCTAGATATCACAAGAATAAGCGTTTTTGCAAAAAAAAAAAAAAAAAACAAGAATAAGCGTTCATTTGATCCGCATATATATCACTGGCGTATGAGCTGTGTAAAATACACTGTACACAGACAGACCAAGTGTGATAATGTGAAACTAGTTATAACAATCACACAGTTTTGTACAAGGCATGCACCACCAGTCGTTCCGTTTCCTAGCATGGAAATTTCATAGAGGTAAGCTGTTGCTCTCTAGCAGCATGTCCTTCCAGAAAGCATCTTGGTCGTCCTCGAGAGAGCACATGCTCGGCATCTCAATGGGCTCCGACAGAAGCTCGGCAAAACCCTGCACCGGCCTGTCAGCGGACGCCAATGCAGCAGCAAGCGGCTCTTCATACGCGCCGCCGACCACTGGAGCCGAAGCGTTCAGTCGCTGCACTACCACGTCGTGCTGCTCTGCAAAACTTGCGATATTGCTCAGACGATCATCAGAAGATGACGCGTAGTTCGCCTGAGACAAGATCAGGTTCATCTGGTCATGGTAGTTTGGAGCGATGCTACGACTCGCATTCAGAACGGCGTTATCTGCGGCTGCTGCGTTGAGGCTAGGGATGAGACCAGCAGCAGCAACGGTTCCTCCTCCATTGACGGCCTGCAGCAGAAGCTGCAGCGCCTGCACCTGCATCAGAGCTGTGCTGAGGCCTCCGAGGCTCGCGGCCGCCGAGAGGATCGCCCCGGCCGGGGAGGCGATGGCGATGTCGTCGGGGGCAGACGCTGGTGCGTGACGGGGTCGACGCCCATGCGCAGCAGCTTCTTCCGGATGTGCGTGTTCCAGTAGTTCTTGATCTCGTTGTCGGTCCGCCCGTCCAGGTGCGTCGCGATCGTCGACCACCTAATCCAGGACAAACAGCGTACGTGCCCATGTCAGCGTGTAATTATTACTCCTAAGACTGGATCATCGTATTTGGAGAAGATCTGACGCACGACACCAAGGCCAACTGCCAAAAGCAGGTGGCCGGCGGCTATGCATGCATGGTGATGGATGGTGACCATCAAATCAGTGCGTGCGTGACGTGAGTGGGTTGACGACGTTGATCATGATCGGAGGTCGTACTTGTTGCCGAGCTGGGCATGGAGGCGGATGATGAGGCTCTCCTCGTCGGCGGTGAAGTTGCCGCGCTTGATGTCGGGGCGGAGGTAGTTGGTCCACCGGAGGCGGCAGCTCTTCCCGCAGCGGTTCAGGCCGGCGGCCTTGGGCAGGTTGCGCCAGCTGCCGACGTGCCCGCCGTGCCGCTGGATGTGCTCCACCAGAGCGCGGTCCTCCTCCTCCGTCCACGGTCCCTTCTTCACGCCGGCGTCGTGGCAGCAGCACGGAGATCTCCCCATCTTACACGCTAGCTGTGTTCTTGCAAAGTTGCAAGCTTTGGATCGATGTCTGGCCAGCCAGGATGCAGGAGGTAATATGCGGTCCTGTCCGGGACAATGAAGGTACGGTGGAGTATATTTATAGGGAGGGTTAGCTTGCAACGGATGTTTCGTGCATGGCAACATCGAAGAGCTTGAGCTTGAGGAGGTTATGAGAGAATGTATTTTTATCTAGCCGTCGTTGTTGCTTCGTCTGTGGATCTTAGCAAGTCAAAGAGAGCAGTTACAGGAGAGATCTTGCACTACGTAAGGTTGATATATTCGCGCGCGCATGCTGTGTTTCACACAAGGCAAGGGGCCTGTGTCGTACGGCTGCAAGGGTAGAAGGCAACAGATGGACAGCTAGTGGCTGCATCAAGCTGTGTGTAACATCGAAAGCATTTTGTTTATTTCAAACTTTCAATCTAAGGTCCACCTTTTTATTGCAACATAATTGAAGCCGTCATGTTTTTTTTTTTTCAGATGAGACGTGACAGAAGGAAATAAAAACAAAACATGCAACACTGATTTGATTTTGTTTGGAACCGAGGGTAACCCACATTTCCACGACAGACGACAATGATCTGATGAACTCTTAACTCTACCTCTAGCTAGTGTTACTATCTTGCATTGATCGATTAATTAGTTTCACTTAAACAGTTACATGTGGTGTGGGGTGAGTCCCTAGATGAAAATATAGTAATAAAAAAAACATGGCATGTATCGTGTGTAGTTGGCACCAAGACACTAGATGAAAATAGAGTGACACAGTTAGATATGGGGTGAGTCCCTAGATGAAAATATAGTAACACAGTTATATATGGTCGTCCTACATTAGATTAAATTTGCACCAAGACACAAAATTTTCTCTTCTAATACTCGTACAGTACTAAGTAGTTGGCCACCCTAAGGTGCGGTACCGTTCAATCCTGCTAGGTGTCGGATCAGCAACAGATGGCTACGATCAAGCCACGCCAGCAGAGCCTACCCTCTTCGTTTCGATAGGCTGACAAGAGTCTCACTTAATGCACAAAACAAGATTAGTACTACGTAATACGTACTATCATCAGGTGTCAAGTGCGCATGCAGGCGGCATTAGCAGCCCCAGAAACCAAGGAAGCGAACCTTCCGAGAGAGGTGATTCGGCGATGTCGATTTTTGAGTATGCAAGGCCGTTAGCCGCAACACAAAAACTAATACTATTGTGCTATTCACATCGCGTCGTTGGTTTGACCTCCTCGACGCAATAAGTACATATAAATAATTAAATTAAATCCATTCGCAGCCACGGCCTTGACGTGTAGTAGTATATAGTTATATACGCATCAGCGCTACTAAATCCACGGAAAATGCGGTACCGAATCTGAATCTAATGTGCAGGTTGGGCTTGACAGGTTCCAGGAAATGATTATTCGATCGTGAATCCGGTGCACTGATATATATATATATATATATAGTCTAGTAATGTGCAGGTTGGGCTTGAGGTTCCAGGAAATGATTCGGTTGTGAAATCCGATGAAAGTATCCACTGAATGTAGATGGATAATGGCAAAGCGCTGAGAGATTATTGCCGAGTCACGGCGGTTTCTGTCAAACAGCAGGAGAGTCGTTGTTCCTCGCGCGCGCCAAAAAGATGGTGACAGTCGTTAGTAGCTAGCTATAGGTGTATAGATTGACCCATGTTTTCCGTGTTCCAAGCACACGGCACCGGGTTCAGTCCACCGGCTCTCTGCTGGCTGCGACCGAGCTGACCATGCCATTCCCCGGCTCCCTGCCTGTTTGTGTGGTGTTGTGTTGCTGCTGCCTCGGCTTGTGACGGGGGCGGATCTTGCGTGCACCGCGGAATGGGCCCAGTGGCCCATGCGAACTGACTCGAAGCCCAACAAACTGCAGGCTGCAACCCTGAGCTGGAACGGCTGTGCACTGGTGTAGGTTGGGCTGCTGGCTGAAATTCTAGATTCTAGAGAATGATTTCCATTGATTTATTTTTGGAAAAAGTCGGATTCCTCCAACTATCGCGAAAGTTCGCACTTTTTTCCTCTCAACTCCAAAACCGGACAAATCATCTCCCTCAACTTTTCAAACCATGCAAATTACCTCCCTCGGCGGTTTTAAAGGCGGATTTGCTACAGTAAACGCGGTTTTGCTACAGTGTCAGCGGGTTGCTACAGTGGCAGTGACTTTGTCTTTTCTTTTTTTCAAAAAATCCGGTTGAATCTTTGAAAAATCATAGTAAATCATAGAAAAATCATAAAATAAAAAATCTAATTTTGTTGGACTCCACATGATTAGATCTACACAGTGAATATATAATATGATATGCTTTAGTATAAAGTTTTTTTTTCTACGAAGGTTTTGTCTTTTCTTTTTTATTTATTTGGCTGAATCTTTGAAAAATAATAGTAAATCATAGAAAAATCATAAAATAGAAAATCAATTTTGTTAGACTCCACATGAGTAGATCTACACATTGAATATATAATATGGTATGCTTTAGTCCAACAAAATAATTATGAAGTTGCAGCTACGAATTATTTCAATTAATTACAAAAAGCATAGATCTAAAGCTACAACCAAAATTTTGTACTAAAGCATACCATATTATATATTCACTATGTAGACATGCGCATGTGGAGTCTAATAAAATTAGATTTTCTATTTTATGATTTTTTTCTGTGATTTACTTTAAAGATTCAGCCAAATAAATATAAAAGAAAAAGACAAAACCTTCGTAGCAAAAAAACTTTGTACTAAAGCATATCATATTATATATTCAATGTGTAGGTCTAATCATGTGGAGTCCAACAAAATTAGATTTTTTATTTTATGATTTTTTTCGTGATTTACTATGATTTTTTAAAGATTCAACCGGAATTTTTATAAAAAGAAAAGGAAAAGTCACTGGCACCGTGGCAACCCGCTGACACTGTAGCAAACCGCGTTTACTGTAGCAAATCCGCCTTCAAAACCGCTCGAGGGAGGTAATTTGCATGGTTTGAAAAGTTGAGGGAGGTGATTTGTGGGTTTTTTGGAGTTGAGGGAGGAAAAGTGAACTTTCGTGATAGTTGGGGGAGAGAATCCCGGACTTTTTTTTCCTTTATTTTTTCTACGGAACAATCATGTCCCATGGATTTAGCTATACGCAACTCTCCCCTCAAAGGAAAAAAAAAAAAAAAAAACTATACAGTGATGGGTCATGCGTTTGCGCTCATGAGACTAGTGTCATCGTGTGGGGTCTAGAATTAGGGTTCTTATTAACAATTAATCATTGCCATTTCTACAAGGTTTAGGAAGACGTTAAGTACTCACAAGCAGCGCAGACAACAAGCTAAGCTAAGAAAAAGTAGCAGGTAGTCAGATAGATATGCATCAGCCATTGGCTTGGCACTTGCTGCATGATAGAACACTAATTCGCAAGAACAACCACGTTATAACTTTTGCATACTCTTCCAGTTCCAAATTAATGCAATAATACCCATGGGGGTGATCTGCTGCGGCAGCCGGCGGACCGCGGCCCAACAAAAGTAGGAACAGGTTCTCACAAAAGCCCAGCTAGCCGTCACGACACCAGCCCGTCTCGAAGAGTCCAACACTAGCCGGGCTTCGGTTGCTGTCGCGTCCCTCCTCAGCGGTGGGTGGCCAAGCCGGCAGATCCGCCGCTCGGCATATGCCGTGCTAGGAGGCAGGGTGATTGGTGAGTACCGAAGTCGATGATGAGCATGCAGACACACCCCCTGTGTTCAGTACCGAAGGGTTAGCTACTATTGCCAAGGCCATCACAAAGTACTTTCCCTAGGGTTGGTATTAGAAGTCATTTAGGACAGAATACGGTCTCCAAAACACAACTTTGACCTCATATTATTATAAAAATATTTATGGAAATGTGACATATGTATATTTTTATCAAATTATTTTTTAAGACAAATCTACTCTTATAATTTTCATATCTACAAACTCAACAACTTAAAAGTTATTGAGGATTTATATTCCCAATGTTTGACCCAAACTTGTCCAAAACGACTTCTAATACCAGCCCGGAGGGAGTATATCGAGGAGCACAAATGTTCAGTGGAAGCTCTCAAGTAATTAAACTCCGGGAATTAGAAGAAGAAAGGACCATAGCGTCAACAACTCAAGATATTTATTATTTGTTACAGATTACTTCATGCCTTGTTCGTCCCCTATTCTCTCGTTCAGTTAGTTGATTGAGTGTGTCAGATCGTGCACTTAGCTGTGTGGAGCGTGAGTTTGGCGCCCGACGTCGTGCAACGTTCACGCGGGGTTTCCACGTTTGTTTCTCCTCCGTCCGTACTTGTTGAAAATATAAGTTGAAGTTGTTATGTGATTTTTAGCAGAGATTGAGGTAAAGTGTGGATTGGACTTGATCAAATGCGGTATCGGAAAAACTGCTGAGTCAAAATCTTTGGCATGAGACACACTGGCATATCTGATCGGATCAGACTATATATTTCTCAGAGTTTTTGAGTTTGGTTGGTCGAGTCAATGGGTCGAAAACCATGACCCTCCCAATCCCGGTCAAGTCAGGTGGCCCATGTCTGTCAATGTCTCTTCCTCACTCTTCTATCGACAGGCTTAATGAGTCAAAAAAATCTTGCTTGGAGGTGACTGGTGAGTTATGTAGTAATAATCACATGGTCTATTTGTCCGACAAATAGCAAATAGAGTCAAGATCACCATAAAATACCGCATTATTATATGTAAAACAACGTTTTTTAAGTTTTTTAGAATCGCATGGTATATTTGTCTGATAAATAGCAAATATTTGCATTGACAACAACATCAATGCAAAAGGAACGAGCAGGCTTCGCCGATGTGCACAATCGGCCGGCCCTTTGACCCCTCACTACATTTGGGCCTCTAATAAGGGTTCATTAGATGGGCTCAACTCCACACATTGGGTCATCAGATGGCCGCCAAATTGCTGGAGCCTCAATTCTGAGTTTTTTGCCAAAAAAACAAGAATACCAAACATAATTGAAAAAGAGCTGCTGAACGATCGCGATTGAGCGACTGCTACTATTTTCAGTTGCTACTACCACCCTCTTGATTTCAGGTGACTTGATGGGTCGATGAGGCATTTTTATTCCCTGCAGAAAAAAAAAGAGCACCCCACCTAGCACAGTGAGGACTGGAGCGTCAGAACATGGCCTATCGGCTAACACAACAATACTAGCGGGCTGTTGAGTAGAGCTCAGTGACATGGTGTGGGGAGAGAGAGAACTCAGCAATGGAGGGGAACATAAATTGTGAATGGATGGAGGTAGAAGAAACACTGCCGGTTGTACAATCCCAATACAAATGACACACTTTGATAAAATCTCCGTCACAGATTACATGCATTGATTAAATATCAATGACATTATTTTTAGGTGATTGAGATATGGCACCGCTCTTATTCGTAGTTTTACTTTTACAGCAACAAGTGGTTCATGCTCTGCCTCAAGCAGCAACATACTGGCTGGTGCACGCGGAGCTTAGTTTCCATGGAACAGCCGGAACAGCCGCAGCGCCGTGGCCGCCGTCATCCCGCCCGGACACTCAACACGTCAACGAACAGCAATATCCCGATCGTCGCGGCGGCCTCCTCCGCCGTCCTCACGCCCATGTCCGGGAACGGCGTGAACGGGCGCGGCGGCTGCACGGCGTCCGCCTTGAGCAGCGCTTTGGACAGGTCCTCCCACCCGTTGACCTGCTTCTCCATCTGCGCGGTGACGGTGCCCCTCTTCATCGCCGCCCTGGGGTGCATCAGCGCGGCCACGAACGTCGACACGGTGGCGAACCGCGTGGCCTCGTGCACCATCAGCAGGATCACGAGCAGCGCCTCGGTCGCCCGCAGCTGCTCTTTGCCGGAGGCGAGGTCGCCCTTGGCGCGCGCGGCGAGCGCGTTTGCGGCGTCCGCCATCTGCTGCGGGCCGAGCTCGACGCCGGCGAGGCCGCGCGCGGCGCGCTCAGCGAGCTTGGCGCGCGCGTCCGCCATCTGCTGCGGACTGAGTCGCTGCTGCCGGAGCGCGTCGTTGGCGAGGCGGACCATGTTGCCGAACAGGTCGCCGTAGGAGCCGCCGAAGCCCAGGTAGGTGGCGCCCGGGATGATGCCCCGGGTGAGCTCCCACCACGTGTCGTCGCTGCTCCGGAAGCCCTCCAGGTAGAGGTTATCGGCACGAGTGGCCAGCGTGAGCTTGGCGGTCTGGGTCTTGAGCACGATGTGGAACCAGCGCCGTGGTGGGGGTTCCACCGGCGGCAGCACGGGGCGGTTGTGGGAGGAGTGCTTCGGGTTGGCCACCCTGCGTCGGATGCCAGCGATGAAGTCGCCGTAGTTGTCGCTACCCTGCACGTTGAAGGTGACGGTGAAGAGCGGGTTCGTCGCCGAGGGTGGCTTGGCCGCCGCCATGGAGACAAACGTATGGGATCGACCACAAGAGAAGAAGACGAAGAAATTGATGGGGGCTATCTGAATTAAAACTGGTATTAGGACACGCTTATGTAGGCGAACTCTGGTACGCGAGCGCAGGCGACTTTGTGCAATGTTTGATTTGTACACCTGAGCGGATGGACATGGCCAAGAGACGTCTCTGTCCAGCGAAGAATCTTACAAGGTCGCAGCTCGCAGGACTGGATTCCAAACGGTGGCGGCGGCACAACATGATGGCACACGCGGAAGCACCTAACATATTCTGTAGTTCCTGACTTTTTTTTCCACAACGGCGATCCGAATTTCATTACTATCAAGATCAAGCAACGAAATTACAATAGTTCATCGTCTTGACTCGGAATCGAAACCTACAGCAGAAATGAAAAATCTGCCCCAGCTATGAACGCCCATGGGACATAACTGGGGAGATGGACAAACAAAAAAAAAAAACATATGCCTCGAAGAGCATGCCACCAGGTAGCCCAAAGTTCCTGCACCGTGCCCAGAAGAGCGCATCTCCTAATGACACCCCCATAGTTATGGTATCTTTATTAGAGTTGATCACACATCTGAAAGTAATGTCATAGAGCCTTCTCAATTGCACTTGCAAATCTTCAGATAGCCATCTCCTGAAGGATAGCCTCCAATTTTTCTTCTTTATTTCAGCAACAGACCCATTTTGTTCCTTATTGATTTCATAGAGATTAGGGAATTTTTCAGCCAAAGTAACCATCCCACACCACTTATCATGTCAAAAATTTGTATTTTCTCCATTACCCACTACTATAGATCTCCCCTTGAGATAAATCTGCCTCACCTTTAACAAATCATTCCAGACTAGAGAGTATTTTGGGACTTTTACCTATCCACCATCCCTTTTTTAAGATATTTTTTCTTAATGATGCCATTCCATATTCCATTCTCATTCTTTGCTTTCCACCACCACTTGCACAATAAGCTCAGATTCATTCTTCTAACGACTTTTATTCCCAGGCCCTCTTTATTCTTGAGCTTGGTTAGCATCATGGTCCATTTTACTAAGTGATATTTCCTTTTTAAACTACCACCCTGCCAAAAGAACCTCTTTCTGACTGTATCTATCTTGTTCAGGAGTGACACAGGCAACCAGAACATAGACATAGTGTATATTGACAGGTTGCTAAGACAAGAGTTAATCAAGGTTAATCTTCCTCCCAGGCTCAAAGCATTGCCTTTCCATCCAACCAACCTTTTAAAAAAAAAAAATCATATATAGGCACCCAATCTACCACAACTAGTCTAGATTCTGATATAGGAACACCCAAATATTTAATAGGCCACTTGCCAAGTGCACAATTGAACAAATTGGATTAATGGACATTCTTGCCATCATCTTGCCTTATCATAATGACTTCACTCTTAGAGAAATTAATTTTGAGCCCAGACATCATCTTGGCAAAGCACCGAGAGATTATTGCCGAGTCACGGCGGTTTCTGTCAAAAGGGATCGGAGGAGAGTCGCTGTCCCGCGCGCGCGAAAAGATGGTGACAGTAGTTAGTAGCCAGCTATATGTCTTGGTGAGCACTCCCGGTTGGGAGGCCACCGGTCATGAGCTCAAGTCCTCTCGAGCGCATGATTTTCCACCCGGTACTGTGCAGTGCACAGTAGCCTTGTCTGGATTTCCAGGCCATCCTCTCCGCATATGGACGTTCAACGAATATTGCGACGAGCTCCGTTGCCCCTTCAAAGGACGCGACCTCCATGTCTATGTGAAGCTGTAGGACTATTTGTACACAAGTGGTGTGCGTGTGGTGTGAGTGCATGCGTAGATATACGTGTGTGTATGAACAGTACCCAGATGAAAGGCATAGCTATAGGTCTATAGATTGACCCATGTTTTCCGTGTTCCAAGCACACGGCACCGGGTGGCCTGGTTTAGATGGCTAAAAATTATAATCGAATGTCACATCGTACACTGTAGCATGTTTCGTTTGTTAGTGGTAAATATCATCCTACCATAGAGTAACTAGGCTCAAAAGAATCGTCTCGCAATGTACATCTAAACTGTGTAATTAGTTATTTTTTTTACCTACAGTTAATACTCCAAACACATGTCTTTTGGTGTATTTAATGTGATGCGATGGAGAGAAAGTGGGAAAAAGATTAGAAATTTTAGCAATCTAAACAACCGGCTCTGCTGCTGGCTGCAAGCGAGCTGACCATGCCAAGGCCGCATGGGCAGCGGCAGATGCCAGGCGTTCCTGTTCCTGTTCCCGGCCCGCACCAGCTCCGTGGAAAACCACCGCTTGCGCGCGTTTCCTATAGTTTCCTTTTGGAACGTTGCAGTGCATTCGCGCGGCCCGACCGCACAGCGAGATCCTCCGAGTCCGAAGCATCAATTAGGTCGCGCGTAATCTTTCACGGTCGGCGGTTTCGCGGGGCTCTGGCTGTGTTGTGTTTAGGTGTGCCGTGCCGGTGTTGGTGTTGGTGTTGCTGCTGCCTTGGTTTGTGACCGGGGCGGATCGTGCGTGCACCGCGGAATGGGCCCAGTTGCCCATGCGATGACACGTTTTGTCTGAGCTCGGGCTATCAAAGGACTAAGAAGCCCAACAAGCTGCAGGCTGCAGCCCTAAGCTGAACACGGGTGAGGTTGGGCTGCTGGCTCAAACTCTAGACTAACTATAGAAGCAGCCCATTGATTTATTGTTCTCTGGAACATGATGTCCCATGGACTTAGCTATACGCAAACTGTCAAGGGGCTCATAGCGCAATGGTAAAGGTCATTGGTTCACGGGGCTCCCACCCGGGGTTCAAATCATGGGTGCGACACTTTATCCTGGGTTTATTCGGGATTTTTTCGGCCGCGCATTAAGTGGTAGGCGACGCCCCGTCGGCCGGCCGGAGGCGCGCGTGGTGACTTCTTGAACTTCAAGATTGCCGGCTCAGTCCTTCGGAAGGTGCTCATAGGGGTAGGGTTTTGCGTGACGTGTGTTCATAGGGGTGAGTGTGCGTACGTGTTGAGAGTGTCCGGGTTGTACTTGTGTAATCTCAAAAAGCTATACGCAAACTCTCCCCTCAAAGAAAAAAAATGCTATACGCAAACTCAAAGAGTGATATGGGTCATGCGTTTGCCCACTCATGAGACTAGTGTCATCGTGAGGGGTCTAGAATTAGGGTTCTTATTAACAATTAATCATTGACATTTCGACAAGGTTTAGGAAGACGTCGCCGTTGTGGTGAAGGTGGCACAAAAACCATGGGAGCAGTGGGCGGGGCTGGCGGCTGAGGTATCACACCTCAAGTGTTTAGGGGGAGAGCGAATGGTTAGAGGCGTGCGGGGTGGAGGGGGTGATCGATAGCAAGAGCTACTGGCTGCTAGCTGCCAGTGGAGGAGGCATTGAGATTGCTTTGCGAAAGTGACGAGAGAACCAAGGGAGCCGCTATAGGTGGACCCAGGGCCCGATGACCCTAGGCGCCTGCTCGGGGTCATTCATCCAAGAGCAGCGCAGATAACAAGCTAAGAGCAAGATTAATCGTTTCTCCTGCTCGTCGGCGGCTAGCGCTCCAACTCACCCATTGTGCCAAGCTGGTGGTGGCGGACTCCACCTTCATTTAATGGTGTTTGTGGTCTAGTAGCTTGGTACAACCAATGGGAGACACAACACCTATGTAAATGAGCAAATCGCCGCTTTTCGTCGGTGTCTGGCTAGACGTCGGCCTTTTCTCTCTCTTGCTATGCAACAGAGCAAATCAGCCATGCATTGGCTTGCCACTTGCTGCATGATAGAACACTAATTCACAAGAACAACCACGTTATGACTTTTGCATACTGATCTTCCAGCTCCAAATTAAAGCAATAATACTTCATGTACGCTCATTCAAATGAGTACTTAACGTTAGTTTCAAATAAATTTATTAACAAAACTACTTATGTAATTGATTTTGCTTCTGTAAGTACTTGATGCGTTTGTGTAAACTTGATATAAGTTGTTATGTTCGCCCACGCTATAGAAGATCTCTGGGTCTTCTCAGGAGCTGCAGTGGTGGTGGTGAGGAAGCTGCTCCCGAGAAAGATAGGATCGGTTGCCCCTCAATCGTGTGACCCATCATGTCTTAATCCTCATCTTAACATCGGGTTAGGATCCATAATAAGATCATAATAAAAAAAACATACAGAAAGATGATGCAAGTATAAATTACTTTAAGTATATAGAAAGGTTTTAAAAAATCGTCTGAAAAAAAAAAAAAAAAAAAAAAAAAAAAAAACTGAAGCAAGAGAAGGGGTCTCGTCCTAGCGATGACAAACTTAAAAAATACATAATTAAATATTATGAAATCTTTATGTTAGGTAATATGTTTTGCAATCAATAACTATTATTAATAGGTGTTGTAGTCTTATGTTAAGCAATCTGTTTGGCAAGGAGCGTTTTGGTGTCTAAATGCACTTTATTATTATTTTTTCTTTTGCAGATACTCTACTCTTTAGAGAGACGCCCGCTCAGGTCATGAGCTTAGTTAGTTATTTACAGTGTTTGGATAACAACAAGAAATGCATGTTAAATACGTGTAAAACCCTAGAGAGTCAAGAGAAATGAATTTTTTAACGTGCGTCTAATGATTAACCTTTTACTTTATTTATAGATTATAATTGTGGTAGTTATAACAATTGAAAGAGCGTGTGAGTTCGTCGTATATTTACATGTAATACGATGTTTCTTATCTGATCAAGTATAAAGTCAAAACGTTTTTACTAACTCTTCCGTTTCACTTTTTTTTTTTTTTTTTTTGCCAAAAGTTTCACCACACGTCTCATTGAAAAATATGTGTAAATATACACAAATTTAAGTCATATTTGAACAACTTTTTTTAATAAAGCAAGTCACAACAAAAAGAAATCTTAGGGCAGCTTCAGTGTTGCTCATGATCAGAGTCACGCGAAGCTACTTTAATTAAATAAGACAAGTGGTCAAACATTTGGTCAAAAATGTTAATGAATACTCCATTTTGAAAGTTGTCGCCGTTTGCATCGAAGGGTCCTGGTCAAAATCTTAGGCGGCTTCAGTGTGTCTCAGAAGTCAAAATTTGAGATAAAAAAAGACGATCCAAAAACACTAGAGCATTCGGACGTTGACGTTGATTGTCAAGGTTAAAATCGAACCGAACCGATGAGTCAAACCATCACTCGACAAAGAGATGGAACTCCAGCAGCCCGTAAATTCTGAATTTTCCATTGTTTTTTTTTTTGAAAAATTAATTTTCCATTGTTTTCTCGTGCACTGATTGAGGAGTCACTAGAGCCCTTTGAACTGATCAGTTCATCTCATCAACTTCTGTCACTGTCAGTTCGATTCGAATGAAACGAC
>JADLZK010003455.1:0-80793 GCA_015847255.1 Hyparrhenia diplandra
AGAAGCACGGCACATTCTGGGTTAGATACTTAGATTTGGCACCAATTCACTACCAAAGACGAGAATATTTTCGAAACATCGTCTCAAAAACCTTCAAATGGAGTTCGTGCCACATGTGCTAACTCTTGGGTGAGCAAGATAAAAGAGGCAGCACGACCTTTTTTTTTGCGACTTAAGAACTTCTATTAATTAGGGAATATATAGGACAGGGATGATTGCCACTCACCCACCATAATGTTAATTATCTAAGACCTAGCAACTCACCCACCATAATGGTCGTCTATTGGCATACACCAAAGAGAAAGCAAGAAAAAAACACTACGATCTTTGATATCTCCGATGATCGGCAAAATGTGGGATTTTGGTTGTCTACGGAGGAAGCTTGAACTTGAGCAATTTATCTAATACCTTTGTTTATGTCAATATTTTTCTCTCTAAAAGAACTGTTTTGTCTTTTTTCTCCTAGTTTGACTACAAGGCTAGCTTCTCGATCTATCAGCGTTTTGTCTTTTTCCCCTAGTTTGACTACAAGGCTAGCTTCTCGATCTATCAGCGAAATAAACACGGTCACGTTGTTCGTTTTGAAAGAGTACATCTCAACCCCCGGACCCCTTTCTCGACGAACTAATCAGCCAACTCTCAAAGAGCACCTCCGATTATTATAGACTACTAAACTGCTGCTTGTGTTGCTCCTGTGAACTGGACAATGTCATCTTTGCATAAAAAAAACGACTTGTTCAGCCTGCAATAATCTTTGCTGTTCAGGGACTTTTTCGTTTGGGACTAAAGAAGGTCCCTAGGAAACCAAACAAATGAACTTTTTTTTTTTTTTTTTTTTGTGATTTTACCCCTAGAAGTCCCAAGTACTTCTTGAAAAAATTCTAAGACGTTTGGAAACAAACAAGGCCGCAGTTGTTAGGACTTAGGGGCTGTTTGGTTCCTGCGACCAGGAACTAATTTAATTTTTAGCCCAATTCTACCCTCTACTAATCGCACCAACTTCATCCCGTTCAAATCTATTAAAATTAACGTTAGGATTCTTGTCTTAATCTTCTCTCATACTCAAACACCAACCGACGATGAGGATTAACTGTATGGGCCTTCCTCATCGCAAACCCCGTACGTGGCCGCAGCCTTCCTCCCCTGCCGCGCTCTAATCTCGCACTCCTTCCTCGCGAGGAAGGTCCATGCATGCGTCCCCTTCCATCCTCTCATCCTCATACTGCCTGCATCGTTCCTCCTACCGCGCCAAATCAATTTCCTCCTTCCTTTTCGCACTCCTTCCTTTCCTTCCTTTCAACGCAAAAGCTTTCCTATTCCAACGCCACGCACCAAAGCTCGCGGCCCTCACCCAACGCGTGGCTTCTCCTCTTCCCATGGCGAGATCCAATGCGCACGGCTCCTCCCACCAATCCTCTCCCCACACGCGAGCTCGAAACCCTAGCTCCGTGCGCTCCGGCTGCTCCAATCGAGGAGGAGGTGGGGCGATGCATCACGGCCTTGAAGGAGGCGGCCTCCGCCACTCGCGGGCGCCAGGACATGGAAGCCAGCCACCGAGCAGCGGGAAGAGGAAGGGTGAGGGGCTCGGGCGCGCCCTAATCCGGCAGCGAAACTAGGCAGCGGCGGCCGACAAGGTGCGGGGCTAGGCGCTGGTCTTCCGCCGCTGCCGCGCGATGCCGCTCGAGTCCGTCGTCGACGCGTAGAGCATCCAGAGCCTCGTCTGCATTGGCCCTTCTCTGCTGACAAGGTACTTGATGTGTGAAACTGAATCTTCTTCTTTGGTGTGGTTGTCTCGCGTTGATTCAGATTGAGTTGCAACGATTAAGTTAATTGTTTAATATGTCTATTCAATAGCTAGCTGGAGGAGATTTAGATCTGGAGGAGGCTTAGCAGGCTGCAACATTCATTTAGGACGATGCCGTGTGTCCGCTAAGCAGGTTCGTTTCACAATGTATTTTTGAAATCCAGTTCTTAATATGTTTGGGAAGAAAATAATTTAATAAGATTTTTTTCTACAGGAGAGAGCAACAATGGCCTCGAGAGACAGTTCACACACTGGCTTGATCCGACAACTTCTGGATTTTCAACATGAATACAAAAGAGGAGGTAGGTGTAGAACACTATCCATTCATGGATTTGAAACCAAGATTCATGCACTTTGAAGAGATAAACTATGTGTAAGTGGATCATGAAGTACAAAGCAAGGCCATTGCAAGGTTAGCCATCAAGTCACAGTAATGTTCTAATGTGACACATAGTTTCTGGTCAAATTTTCTCTCTCTAGATTATAAAAAAAAAAAAATAATACCCAGTCTACCTTTTGTATTCTATTAGAGAATCTTCCATATTATGCAGTGAAATAGTCTTGTTGTCTTGTGATCTAATCATTTGTTTGTGCACGGCATTTCCACATGGAAATTTCATTAAGCATAGATAATCCTTTAAGCATAGGTATTCTCATGGATTCATCCTGGTACGCCTCTGTTTTCGTATTTTTTCATTGATAGTTGACATTAAATAAAATATTGTTTAGGTAAGGGAATGAAGTAAATAATTGGTAGATTCTTTTGTATCAGGTTTCCATGTATGATGATAACCTCAGTTGCCAGTTTAGTGCCCATTGAAAATATTTGGTGTTGCCCATTCAATAGAAAACACATATTTGGAGAGGACTTCATATCATTATTAACACATTAACTCACTGCCCTGTAAGAAGCATCTGCTCAAGGTCTCAAGTTCAGTGAACCATCCACTGATCTCTCATTTGCCCAGATCAGAGCCCATTTGTAGGTTGAAATCCCATCTGTTTTGAAGGTTTATTCCTATGTTAAATCACATTTTAAATGTTTTCACTTTACCATTGACAAACTCCAATTTAGCTATCAGGAAACTGATATGACATTATTGCTATTTACTTGTTTGCTGCTGTATATGAAGGAATAGTTTATACCTCAAGGTTCAGGTTACTCTTGTATGCTATCCTTTCTTTTATTTAACTTCCCTTATGCTACCAGTATGGCATGCTATCAATGGAGTCAGCTATGCCATAATTTTTTCTTGCTTTCTTATTGTATATATATATATTCCCTAGATTGATCTCTGAAATTTCCCTGATAAACATTTCAGGTTTTGTGTCATGGTGACCATTGCAGCGAGGAGCACTGGAGGGTTTGGAAGCTTAGATTGGGTGGCTGTGTTCAATTGCAATATGGCTCGGTTGTGCCATTGGATAGTAAACAAACAAATAAATAGGAAGCTATTTTGCCATGATATATATAATTAACTTTGCACTTAATTTGGCTCGTAGTGTTAGCACTGACAATATACTATGACTAATGATCGATTGTAATTCTGCAGGATTAAGATGGTCAAATTCTTCTTTTTTGCAAAAGGAGCGGACAGGTAGGATTTGTACCATATATTTAAAAATTCAGTGGCGCTCTTTGAATTTATTTTGGCTAAGACTTGATATCAAGCAATCTGCATTTATATTTTCATTTTTTGTTATTAGCTTAAGAATGTTGAGAAGCAAATTTTACATCTGATACTTGGTGCTGTCAACATGCTTGGCATGTTTGTTCTATCGTTTTCAATGCACTACTTTTTTGGGCTCCAGCTTGACTATCCTTCATTCTTCTTTGTTCCTAGGTGCACTCAAGTCACTGCTGATAGATGGGAATTGCAGGATGGAGGATTCTCGTGGTTATCGGGCAAGGGGCCCTTTCCAATTTGATTAATCATCTTTCTATTTGCAGGATTCTCGTGGACCTTATGGACCACTAGAAACAAGATGACAATTGAGAAGGTGTTCCCCAAGACTCCATCAGATGTCAGAAATGGAGAATCAGACTGATGGAGAAGGACAGGGAGCGCTTCATGAAGAAAACTTGAAAGTAACAAGCTGCTTAAATATTTCCCTGCAGGTTTCAACACTACAACAAATTGGGGGACTTGAAAGTAAGAATCAAGGAGGTCAAGACTGTTGGCAAATAGTATAGTTGCGTGAATGACTGAATTAGCCTCAATAGTACTTTTGTACGTTGTAGTTTTCAAAAGCCGGACGACAAATAGTACATTTCCACAAAATTGAGTTATGAAATGTTACTCTTTATAAGCTGGGTTGATCATGTTCTATAAATGTAGCAAGTACATTAATAGAAAATTGCATTTTGATGATAGTTGTAGAAAACTCAAACCAGACCGGAGGGCATTGATCTCACATATTTTTGGTTGTCTTCATGTGCATTTTTTAATTGGAGCCGTAGCGTTAGCACGGGTACTATACTAGTAGTCCCTAATTTACCAAACATCGGGACTAATAGACTAATTTTTAATCCCAATTAGTCCCTAGTCCATTAGTCCTCTTGAGAGTCTAATTGGGACTAGTTGGGAAATTTTTCTGGCGCACTCGCTCGTCACCGGTCACCCTGTCTCGCTCGTCTCCCTCCCTCCACTCGCACGACGGCGGACGCCGCCGCCGCCCTTGAAGGCACCAACCCGAGCCATGAGCCGCCGCGGACCCCACCTTCGACGACGACGGGATCCAGCCGCCGCCCAAGAGCTGGAAGGGGACCTGCGAGTTCAAGACCATCGCGGGGGGGGGGGGGGCGGCTGCAACAACAAGATCATCGGGCGCGCGTTCGGGAGCGCCACGGTCAACTCCGACGGCGCCGCCCTCGACGACGCAGGCCACGGCACGCACACGGCCAGCACGGCGTCGGGATGGCGCCGCACGTACACCTCTCCATCTACAAGGTGTGCACGCGCAGCCGCTGCTCCATCATGGACATCATCGCCGGGCTTGACGCCGCCGTCATGGACATCATCGTCGGGCTTGACGCCGCCGTCAAGGACGGCGTCGACGTGCTGTCCTTCTCCATCTGCGCCTACTCGGGCACGCAGTTCGACTACGACCCCATCGCCATTGCCGCGTTCAAGGCCATGGAGCGTGGCATCTTCGTCAGCTGCGCCGCGGGCAACGCCGGGCCGGACCCCGGCACGGTCGGCAACGACGCGCCGTGGATGCTCACCGTCGCTGCGGGCACCATGGACCGCGCGCGATACGGACCAATGTCAGGCTCGGCAACGGCGAGGAGTTCCATGGCGAGTCCCAGGAACAACTCCGCCTCGGAACCGGTCCCGCTCGTGTACCCCAGCGCGGACGTCTTTGACGCCAGCCGCGACTGTAGCGTGCTGCGCGGCGCCGAGGTGACCGGCAAGGTGGTGCTCTGCGAGAGCAGGGGCCTGAGCGGCCGAATCGAAGCGGGACAGACCGTGGCGGCGTACGGCGGCGTGGGCATGATCGTGATGAACAAGGCGGTGGAGGGGTACACCACCTTCGCTGACGCGCACGTCCTCCCGGCGTCGCACGTCAGCTACGAGGCCGGGGCCAAGATGATGGCCTACCTCAACTCCACGGCCAACAGGACGGCGAGCATCGACATCAAGGGGACGATCATCGGCTCGTACCCGTCGCCGACGGTCACCTTCTTCTCGTCCCGCGGGCCGAGCAAGGCGAGCCCGGGCATCCTGAAAACCGGACATCACGGGCCCCGGCATGAACATCCTCGCGGCGTGGGCGCCGAGCGACTCGCACACGGAGTTCTCCGACGGCGGCGCGGACCTCTCCTTCTTCGTCGAGTCCGGGACGTCCATGTCCACGCCGCACCTGAGCGGCATCGCGGCGCTGCTCAAGAGCCTGCACCCGGACTGGTCACCGGCGGCGATCAAGTCGGCGATCATGACGACGTCCGACGCGGTGGACCGCACGGGCCTGCCCATCAGGACGAGCAGTACCGGCACGCCACCTTCTACACCATGGGCGCGGGGTACGCGAACCCGGCGCTGGCCTTCGACCCCGGCCTGGTCTACGACCTCGACGCCGACGACTACATCCAGTACCTCTGCGTTTTGCGTCATTTGGACTATCAGCTCTACGTGACTGCCACACCTTGGACAAGCAAAAAAAGCTGCTTTGTGTACAGCAAAAAAAAAAATGGCACCTTTGTGCTCTTGTCAGTTGTAAGTCATTTGTGCATGCAACTAGTTCCTCATTAGTCCTTTAAACCAAACACCTTTAAGGACTAATAATTAGTCCCTAACTAGTCCCTAGTCCATGGAACCAAACAGGCCCTTACGAGCAACCTTTCAACCTATGTGAACTATGGTAAATTGAGTGGATCCAAACAAGGTATAGACGGGAGAAGTGCAGTTACACAAATGCTAGCTAGGAGCACAAAGAAGGAAAAACAGGTTGATAGAGATAATAAAAGGCCAATGCAGGCAGAGTTGGTGCATATAATTCTCCTCCTGATTATCCCGTCGAAAGAAAAAAATTGTTAATACTCTGCACCATTTGTGATTTGACTATTCACGATTTGGCTGCAATTATGGATGGATTTAGCAACAGTCACCCGAAAGATCTTTTTCCCCCTTTGAACATGAAACATATATGATCGTTTTACTGGCATCAGTGTTTAATTGGCATCCCAAAAGAATACAGGTATATATGATAAATTTTGAGGCAACAAGTCGTGAAAAAAGTTGGGATCTTTGCACATCTAAATGTTTCGGTCCTACAACTAGTAGGTACCCAAAGCAGTGAACAAAACTCCAGTATACGGGAATTCAAACAGCAAACCAAAGGCTCAATATATATCCATAAAAACCGAGTACCATTTCTTAATATGTCTCTGCCATGCAACATAATGGCATGACATTTTCAAATGGCAAATCAAGGTTCAATATCAAGTTGGAAATAAACAAGGGTAAACTGAAAGGGACTGATATCCTTGATAGCAGGGTGTCGACAATTATTCAGCTCACGGATGGCACTTCAGGACTTGCTAGCTTTCCAAATAGCTCACATGAGCTTCTTCTTTGCCCTCAGCTGAAAATATATAGGAGAAATGTCACATGAGCTAATTATTTAAACCTGCCTATGCAGAAACTGTTGTAAATGTACTTATGGTTTGTTAGCACAAGTGCACAACAGATAGTATAAAATGAAAACTTGGACTAGGAAATTTTATTGATGCTGATGTATTGTATACTCCCTAAATCATAAAATAAATCGACTCATAGTAAAATATCCATGAAATAAATTAAATGATGTTACTCTTTTCAATAAAGTTGTTCAAGCATAAGATAGTATTTTTATTTAATGTGATGTGATTCTATTTTTGTTGGGAGAGATTATAACCGAAAGACAAAATGGTTGGTGAGAGAACCCGAGTCTAGCATGTCTTTATTTGGGTCAAGGATAACATATAGAAGATGCTAATGAATCAACAAAATAGTGACTTAGTGAGTGTTCTTGATATTACAAGGATGACACCTGTGTGTGGCATAGAATTAGAAAATAAGTCTCACCGCGTTGGTGTGGCCACACTTCTTCTTGCGGCAGTTTGTGGCCTTGGGGTGAAGGCGTGCATAGCACCTGAAAGACATTGAAAAAGAAACTTTTTAGCATTGATTCAAATTCTTATTAGTCAAACTCAGAAGATATCTAGAATAACAGCTAAAACTTGCAAGGTTTAGATGCTGGTAAAGAAGACAACTCCACAGACATGATTCGTGTAGGCCTAACCATTTAACAATTAATATACCATCAGTAATTGAGTATAATAGATGTACAGCAAAATCTAACATTACGAAAATGTATATCAAGATGAAACTACAAATATTCCCATTTTCAATCTATGTGTCGGAATATTTTTATATGAAACAAAATAATCTAGCACATGCACATATGGCGTCCACTACATTTTAGCAGTTCGCAGTATCATGCATTGATTGGCATATTAACTACACAACGCAGTTCATACTTCACATATTTGCGTGACAGAGCAAATTAGCAGAGGTTATTTTGAAGACAGTTTAAACAGATTCGTGACAGATCGAGCCAATTAGGTCAGACAGTTTAAACAGATTCGTAGACGACAATGATCGATGTATCAAGCAGAGGTTATATACACACGTACTTGCGGCAGATCATCTTGGTCTCATTGTGCTTGCGGGCAAGGTTGATGAGGTCCCAGGGGACGCGCATGGTGGGGTAGCCACCACGGCCGCCGCCGCGGAGGCGGAGGACCAGGTGCAGCGTGGACTCCTTCTGGATGTTGTAGTCGGCCAGGGTGCGCCCGTCATCCAGCTGCTTCCCGGCGAAGATGAGCCGCTGCTGGTCCGGCGGGATGCCTGCATATTCAGATTAAATCAAGGCAGTTAACAATGTCAGCTTGGGAAAAATGGAAGGATAGATAATCAATCTAATCTACTTGATAATCAAAGAAAAAGGTTGAACGAGAGGCGGATCGAGGAGGCAATAATGGATTATGGATAGATGGATCACCTTCCTTGTCCTGGATCTTGGCCTTGACGTTGTCGACGGTGTCGCTGCTCTCGACCTCCAGCGTGATGGTCTTCCCAGTCAGCGTCTTCACGAAGATCTGCATCTTTGCCGGCGGTGGGAGATGAACTGGTGATCAATGCTGGCGGCGCGGACGTGCGTGGTCTCCTTTATATAGAGACTAGTGGCGAGGGATCAGCCGAGGTGGGCGCCCATTATGGGAACCCGGCCCTTCGCGATTGGCGAAACGACGGCGAAATCCACGGGCCACGGGCCACGGGCACCAGAGCGCGACGACGCTGCAAAACTAACCACGCGATGCATGCGCGCGTCGGTTTGGGCTGCCTCCGCCTTTCCCGTACGTGATCCCGGCGATCGATCGCGCTGCCCTGTGGCGCTCTCTCTCCGTATCTCTACCCTCTCTTCTCTTGCATACACGTGGCCAATTCAACGTCAACGTGCACATACATCGAGAGCCCAGTAAGATTTTATTATCACAGCACAAAAACAAAAGGCTTCAATATACTTTAGGCTCCGTTTGGATGTCTATATTGAAGACATTGGCATTGAATTGCATCTAATGCCAAATCCGCCCAAAATTGGAAATGGCTCACGGTGCCAATGCCATTGTTCGGATGGAGATAGAATTTTCGATGGAATCCTGCTGCTCCACCCATCGCCAACGGCTGCCGCAGACGGACCCTCTCGCTCCTACTGCTACTCACGTCCGCCGCGAGGAAGGAAGGAGGACGTGAATGGATCTCACCGCAGCCAGAGATGGAAGAGAGGCAACGAGTGGAGCTCTATCCTGCAGTCATGGGGAAGAGGAAGGGCAGCTCGCGACGGCGGCCATGGGGAAGACGAAGAGGAGCTCGCACCACTGGCCACCATGGGGGGAGGAAGAGTATCCCGCGCCACCGACCATGGGGAAGAAGAGGAGGAACCCGTGCTGACGGCCATGGGGAAGAGGAAGGGGTGCTCGAGCCGCCGGCCATGGGGAAGACGAAGAGGAGCTCAAACCACTGGCCATGGGGGGGCGCCGCTGACCATGGGGAAGAGGAGGAGGAGCCCATGCCGACGGCCATGGGGAAGAGGAACAAGAGGTCTCCGACGAGGTGGTGGAGGGGGGGGGGCCGCGCGCGGGGGGCGGCGGCGGGTCATCGGTGCGTGGTGGCGGCGGTGGTCCGGACTCTCGTGCTCCTCGTCCTCAAAGCAATTCCGGTTCGTTGCTATCCAATACGGAGGGGTATGCCTTGTAATTGAGCGGTACTTGATTTTTAGTTATGGTGGGATGCCTTGGTATTGAGGGGGTCAATGCCATCTCCCAATGCCAATGACATCCAAACGGCCGAATTGGAGAAACTCAATTCCAATTCCAAATTCCACCCTCAATACCTACATCCAAACGGGGCCTTATAGACCAATTTTGCCCCCTTTTTAGGGGTGAAGCTACTTTAATTTGATAGTGGTGGGTGCAAATGCACCATCCAAAATATGTAAAATGAGTGATTTTATACATATTTTCACCGTATATGCACCCCCACGTCACATGTATATGCACTCACAACGCAAGCCCACCACCCTCTAATTTGCTCCGGCTTCACCACTGCCTTTTTTCACCCTCAAACCATAGCATCGTTTTTCACTCATGGAGATGCTACCTCTCTATCTAAACTTTTATGTTAGATAGAGATCCAAAATAATAATCATTTTTTATCCTATTATGTGATTTATGATTATGAGAACAAGAGGATAAAAATGTTAAGAAAACACGGGAGTGAAAACGAAGATGGTGGTTTTTCTTTCTCCAACCATGTACTTTTTTTTTAGAATTTTTTTGTTTGATCAGACACTTTTTGATAATTGGGCTCATATTTTTTATAGTTCGCTCAAACCCAACCCAGCCCACCCACAAAGGCCCAACTGGCGCGCCACTAGGTCAGGGCAGCGCACCGGCTTCGGCGTGGGCCTGCAGTTGGTGGGCCAATCTAGGCCGGCCCATCTACGCGTCCTCGTTCGTCTTCCTCCGCACGATGCAGCAGCGATTGCAGGCGGCGCTCGACAGAAAACATCACGGCGGCGACCGGATCTCGCCGGGAAAATTGAGGGGTGGAGGGTTCCGGAGTTTGGTAGGACCTCCCTACCTCCTTTTAGTAGGTCCGCCGCTGCTGCAACCTCCAGATCGCTCCTCCCTTCTCTTCCCGACGGCTCCTTGTCCATCGTAAATAGCCTCTACTTCGCCGATGTCGCCACTTCCACGAATCCTTCTCGCCTAGTCGCCGCAGTCCTCCTACCCTGCTTGGCCCTAGTGGAATGGGGATCCATCCTGACCTGAGTGGATTCTTCTTTTCTTGGTAAGGAACCTTGCTTTCTTGGATGTATCCTTATTCCTTGGTCGGTCGAAGATCTTTGTGCTGCGGATTGTCCAAATCTCAATCCTCTTCTTCCTCCACGCAGGTAGTCGCGCAGATTTGCTAGCCGCGTGACTTCGTTGTGCTTGAGTTCATTCAGACATTGTTCTTATTTGATCAGTCCTCCTTATTCAGCGCACGCAAGATCGAGATCGATCTTACTTGATTCCATAAGACGTATTGGGGTGTCTTCTACTCCAACATAAGACTGGGAGTGAACCCTTCAACTGAACTGAACTAGACATCCTCAGGAGTTATCAATTATAATGGATGATGCAGCAGGAAATATTCTTGCAGCACTTGGCCGTGTGCATCTAGTTGATCTCATGGCCTCTGAGGGCCTGCCTTCTGACAGCTATAAGATGTGTGTATCGACTCTGATGCAGTCACTGGCTCAGTATTCGGCTGCCATCATTCAGCTGTCGCCAGCTGATGGTGCCTTGTTGAGGTCAGGTTTGGACTCAGCTCGCTTTTTCTTCCACCAGCGAGGGTATAATTCGAATGAGGCTGCCCACTCGGATGATTCCCGTGAATGGTGCAAGACCTCTGGTTACTATGTTGATCCTCAGATGTGTCTGGAAATGTATGATTACAGGCCTGGTATTACTGTAACAAATCCCAGTGGTGAAATGGAATTGCCTCCGTCCGGTTTGCCTGACATATTTTCAGTGCTGGGTAAAGTTTCTCGAGATATCTTGGATGCAATCAGTTTCTCATTGCATTTGCGTAGCTGTGCATTTACTGAGATACTAGACAACATGCCCTTGAGAAGCCAGGAAGTATCATCTTCGGTTCTTTCAGCATGTTGTCATTCAAGGCAATCATTTGAAGGAGTACATCAGCACAGCATTGCTTCTCAAGATAATGGTCACTTGCTTATGTTTTCTGAGCAGGAGCAACAGATTGATAAGACTTTGCTTACCCTAGTTAAGCCAGATAGGTCAGGCCTATATGTTAAAGACTTACATGGACGCTGGATTCTTGTTGATGGGGATATTGGTCCACACGATGTTGTTGTATATCCTGGCCTTTGCGCTTTATCAGGAAACCGCTGGCTATGTAAATCCAGCTGTACATAAAACAGAGGTTGACAACATACATGGATGTATGTTTGGGCGTTGTTCTTTGATGTTCAAACTTATGCCTAGATCAGTTGCAAGGCTGAGTGGTTCAGAGATGAGAGCTGCTGGCCATGGCGTTGATGCTCAGTTTCAGGTCCCCATACCAGTTAATGATTTCATGCAGACAGATCATTTTGCTGATCAACTGTTTCCTAAGACTGAACCATCAT
Organism: Hyparrhenia diplandra; assembly: GCA_015847255.1. NCBI lineage: Eukaryota > Viridiplantae > Streptophyta > Magnoliopsida > Poales > Poaceae > Hyparrhenia > Hyparrhenia diplandra. The sequence goes on from JADLZK010003455.1 coordinate 12,050, forward strand.
TACACACAGAACAAGATTCGGGTAAGTTAATACCTGACTCATTGCTATATGCAATATACTTTTCATGTACTCCCTTTAGTCACAAATAAGTGATGTTATGGTTGTCCTAAGCAAACAATTCCATACTTTTGTTGCGTATTATTCATTATGCGTTGAGTTTTATTAAAATGGTATGCATTTATTTTTGTAACAAAAAAAAAAGTATGCTCAGTATGTTTCAAAAAAAAAAATTAAACAAAAAAAGGTAGTCAAAGCTGTGTGTTGAAGACCATGTTGATGTGCAAAACATCACCTGTTTGTGACTGGAAAGAGTACGTGAAAAAGCTGTTGTTGTGCCTCATGTCATGATATCTTCTACCTCATTTTTTTTTTATAACTACTCATTAAATTAGAGTGCCTGATACTATATGTATGAACATCTGTTGTTTACTTGGTCCTTGAAAAAAAAACTGCTTTGTGACACCAATTGCGCTGCCTGCCTCGTGCGTGACCTTTTGTATATAACCAACGCCTGATGTTTCCAGTACATTTTGTCGTGAATATGTTCCCAATATTATACAAATTTATATTTAGATAAAATGTGGTTCAAAAACAAGTGCAATTCTGTGTTTGCTTCTATCCTGCACAGTGAAAACACACTATTTTTAAAAAAAGAAAATAAACGTGTCTGCAACAAGAACTGAGGTCTTTTTAGGTCACTGTTCTTTATAGTATGCATATTATTAATATTAACATGGAGATCCTGACCAGCCATGCCTAGATTTGGAGTGACTAGTCTTTGAAAATTTTCTTCTTGCATAGTGATAAAGTAAAACATCTAACTTGATAATATATCTAATGCCTTAATGTTTGGCACGAATGAGTTAACTTCATGGATAGGCAGCTTAATCAGTGTGTACTAGATAAGGTTTTCTTTATTTGTACTCTTCACTGTTAATGGTTTTGCAAATCTGAAAGTGATTGATCGTATTCATGTATTGATGGCTTACTCAGTTGTTTGGTGTAGCATCATTCAACTCTGTGATGAATAAAAAAAGAAGGGAAATGCAAGAACAAAGCCACTCCCTCCTTCTAAAAGACTTCGCCTAGAAGCACAGAGGGTCCTGAAGGAGCGTGTTCAGGACATTGCAGATAAAAAGGCATCAAGCTGAGATTTTGCAATCTCAAAGAATGTGAAAGCCACATCCAGTCGTTGGATAGTCCGTGTGAGAACACTAGAACTGAAATTGGATGGCCACAAGGGGTTCCATTTGTCCATCCACATGACCTCCCAAACAAGGCAAAGCTTGGGTTTTGGAAGCTTACGAACCTGGATGGACGGCCTCCCAACAAGAAATGGAGTTAAGTTTTACTAAACCATGAATAGTGAATTCTCATTTTAACTTTCTAATTGGTAAAGGTACAATAGTACTACTTAGGTTTCAGAATGGTTTTTATGGCACAGCATACAATCAGGAGATTTTCTTTTCAAGTTTCATCTCTAACCTACCCAATCTTGCTTGGGTTTTCCCTAAAAAGGATTTGTTATTGCTGGTTAGCCTCCACTTCATTGTGAATCTCACCGTGATCACTCCAACCTGTTTCCAAACCAAATTGTTCTACCATTCCATTGCACCCTGGCAAAGTCTGAAATTTGTATTGATTTAACCTTGTGCTCTGTCCGGGAGTATCAGTTACTAAAAAAAGCACTTGGATGGCACCCACCTAGCCTTCCAAATGACATTCTTAAAAGTGTAGACCCAAGATTGTCCAATTCAGAGTGATTTTGTTCTGCCTTCCTGTACCAGTGTGCATTGGCCCTGAACTTTCCCTTGAGTTCAATATTCTAGCAGCAGCCGTTTTAAAGCCACTCACGTGGTCATGCTTCATGTGGAATGGCATAAAGGTTTGCCATGATTTCTTAAGCAATCAAGCCATCGAGACTCGAGAGGTCCGGTTGCACTGTTGTGACATTGTTGATTCTCTATTTCCCTTCTAATAATTATTGTGCAAAGAATTTGTTTGGCTTTTACAAGTTACTAACATAGCCTACTTGATCTCTCTTATGCAGGAGTCAGCCTCAGTAAATTTTGATGTATTACCAACCTTGGATATGTTTTGAATTTCAGGGTTGGTCAGCAATTCATTCCTGACATGTTGCAGAAGTGGCAATGTATACTGACACCAAATAATGTGGATACATACATGTAGTATTGAGAACGTGTAAACGCAACTACCTGCTGTTTAGATTGAAAACGGTGCCTATTAATTTCTATAAGCTCAAGGTTGCAATATTTTTTTACTGTTTTTTTGGGTGTATGAGAAAAAGAGTAAATAAATAAGAGTTTTTTGGGGGGTGGCGGGGGTATGAGAAGAAGAGCAAAATAAGTTGCTTCGGAAAGACTTAGAAATTAATCCACAATGCATTGTATCTGTGGGAGCAGATGGCATTTGTCTGGTTCCAGCAACTGAACCTGGGCTCCTTGTCCAAAAAAAAAAAAAAAAAAGGAGGCTCCTTTGGCAATCCACAAATAAACAAATGGCCTTCTGACCTCCTTTTAACTATCGTTGTGGTCCGATTAGAGCATGAGCATTTCTTAACATTTTGAGAGCCATTTGAATAAAAATCTCTATATCTTTTCACCTTCCAATAGATTTTCTTTATCTCTCTAAAAAGTCATTGCTTTTCTATATTACACTCTAAAAAGTGAATCTTGCTCTCCATCTTACCAGTGAGAAATCTAGAATAGAGAATGACAATATTTAGAGATCTAATTAAAGTTGGAGGGTATTTTCACTAAAATCTCATCAATAAGGAAAGACCGGATGTTTTGTCTCCAACTATTGAAATTAGTTTATGTTTGTTTACTAATCTCTCTCTCATTATCAGTGACAACTAGAGGTGGAAGACAGAGCAGAAGTTAGACATCTATAGATTTTAGCAAATGAACTCGAAATTCAAATTTTAATGAGGGAAAATGCATTCTAGTTTATTTTTTTTGAACTAGAAGATATCCATTAGATATCTATGGACATCCAACTTCCACCTATTAACAACACAAGTAATATCATTTAACGACCTCTTACTTGAACTCCAGGCAGATTCAACCACAGTGAACAAACCAGCTAGCAATATTTTGCTAACTTATTTCCACATCATTGTCATGTTTCAATTTCGTGTTAATAATTCAAAATCCAACCAAAGTTTCCAAACAAGAAGCAAAAAATATCATGTGCAATAAAATGATGGTCTCTTTGTGATGTGGAATCTAGCTAATAGGACCTACATACGAGTCGACACCAATCAAGTAGCTAGATTGTTCAGTTACTGCCCAAACCAGAAAAGTGTTGTAGCCTGGAAGGCCATACCTAATACCCGTGAATAATTTTCAAAAAATATGATTAAAGATAATTCATACGACTGAATAAGATAAACATCGGCTCTTGTCGTCAACATCCGAAGACTCATCAGACTTCATCGTGAATTCAAGGGCGATGCATGCGGAAATATTTTAGTCAAGCCTTGAAGAGTGTCGTTATCCTGCAACACTAAAGATCTATATTTAAAGACGCTTAGTCTTTATCCTTCGAAAGCCATGCATGCGACGAAGCCTCGCTTTGAAGAAGATATCCATGAAGACCGTCACCAATTATTGAAGACGAAGGACGCCAAAGCCTATCCATGAAGAAGTTTTCAGAAGGCTGAAGACATATCCAAAGACCCTCTCTCGCTATAAAGCGAGAAGGGAGACATTCGCATTCAGCGGTGCACATAGACCATTAAAAGGAACACACGGACCATCACGGAAGGAGCCCTCGGCATCAAAGACACCACCCATGCATAGGCGATCTTAGAAGCACCACGAAGATCAAGCCAATACCACTACTAGTAGTACTCCACTACCACCGTACCATACCACCCTTGTAAATTAGCTTGTGGACGGAGGTCCTCGTAATCCTCTCACGCTTGTAAGGTAATCGGGGTTTGTGCTAAGTGCTTGGGGTTTTCGAAAAGGAAAACCGTATGTAAGCTTGCTACGTGAAATGGACTGAGTTTTTCCGTTTATAATCCCTGTTTTTCCTTTAAAATTTTGGTTCATATGGGGCGAAGTCTCTATGCTAGGGACCCTACTAGGGGGAGAAACCTTTGCTTGTATTGTTCTCGTGTTAGCCCGGTTGGAGGCGTTTGTAGAGAACTCTGAAAGCGAGAAGTGTTCCCTTCGGGTGGAACTGCCTGGGGAGACGATAGGGTCGAGTCTGTGTGAGCTTGGCTGGGGTTAGTTTGGGAGGAGGCCAGGGTTAGCCTGGTTCTAAAAGGGAGTTAGTGATGCATACGGTGAGTCCGAGTAGGATCAACACAAGCATAAGTCGCTGATGCGTGTAGGCGAAAGTCGGTCTCGCCAACCTTGCAAAGATCCTGTGAAATATCGCACGCATAATCACGAATCTCACTAATAATCATGCACTAATAATCAAGTGTCGCCCTCATCATACAAGTAACCTTGAATATTATATAACTCTTGCACGCATCAGTAAGATTCCTTGAATATTATATTACATTGAGTAGTGCCCGAATATAATATTTAAAGCTTGCCCGAGCCTCTCACGCAGAGAGAGTGCTTTGTTCATATTCTCAAATTTGAATAGTCTTTGTAATAACTCAAGAATATTCAAGAATATCATATAGATATAGAAATTAGTTGGTGTTAGTGTGGTATCAGAGCACGAAGCCTCGCCTGAAGATATCCATGAAGACCGTCACCAATTATTGAAGACGAAAGACAACAGATAAACACGAAGGACGTCAAAGCCTATCCATAAAGAAGTTTTTGAAGGTGAAGACATATCCAAAGACCCCTCTCTCGCTATAAAACGAGAAGGGAGACATTCGCATTCAGGAGGTGCAATGAGACCATCAAAAAGGACACCTGAGACCATCACGAGGAAGGAGCCCTCAGCATCAAAGACACCACTCATGCATAGCCTGATCCCAGAAGCACCCTAAAGATAAGCCAATATCATTAGTAGTAGTGCTCCACTACCACTGTACCATACCACCCTTGTAAATTAGCTAGTGACGAAGATCCTCGTGATCCTCTCCTGCTTGTAAGGTAATTAGGGTAGTTGTACTCCACTACCACTGTACCATACCACCCTGAAGTTTTCTAAGTTGAAGACGTGAATTGCACAACGGTAGTTGATAGACCATGAGGACTTTTTATAGTGACAAACAAAAGCAAATGCACAACTAGTTGTGAGGTCAGGACTTTTCGAACAATGAAGCTGAGGACTTCTCAAAACAGTCAAAACGCTGAACGAAATAAATACACTGCTTAGAGAAAGCAGAACAGTCAAAACTAACGAAATAAACACAGCAATCAACTTCTCTTTGCCAAGGCATGTAGGCCAACCATAAATGCATCCACTACAGTTATCAATAACAGTTGGGGGCCAGCGAGTTTCATGTTCTATCAGGCTACCACTCAAGGCGAGGCAATATCATCATCATGTCACTCTTACAGCCACCGCTAGATAGACGGCAAATTACTAAACCATATACGCATAAATAAATGAATAGGGGTCTACAGTCTACACACCCAACCAACACCATGTTAGCAAAATATACATTTCTTGTATACAGGTTTCCAAGAGTTGCTCCCGACGGACTAGTGCCCAACTACTACTGCTAACAAGTACCACTAGTCCTTAGATTTTATCCTATCTGCACTCTGCACTAAAGCATTACACAACATGAGATCATCAACACTGGAAACAATGGGAGTGGGAAAATCCCACTGTTTTGCTGAACGGAAGAGAAAGGAATACCGAGCTAACTGGCTCGAGTCTAATGCTCATCTGAGGTCATTTCATCCACTCTATCGTCTATATCTTTGTTGGCTGTTTTAGCATATAATGAACTTGATGCGACGATCACATCTGTGTCTGCGAGAGGAGCGAGTTCATCCGTCGGCTCCAGATTCCCGGTGCTTTCAGTGTTATCTAGTGGAACATCCTCTTTCAAGTCATTGCCATCACATGCCACAGGCGTGCCAGCTGCTCTGCTGCTTGTTCCAGGCGCTTCATCAAGTGGGAGTGCAGAAAATGCCATAGCTGAGTTATCCGATCCTTGCAGTCTGACTCCAGCGTCAGGAGTATCCTTCACTGGTGACCCAGAAGATTCGCTAGTTTTGTCAGGAGAGGAACCAGTTATCTGACAACCAATTTCAGTAGCATCCGACTTGATTGCAAGAGCTTCTGAACCATCCACGGTTTGGTTTGATTCTTCAAATGTGGGAGGTAGCTCATCTAGCCCCTTGCTGCCAGCTGAAGATGACAACGATGCAGAGTTCAAGTTGAGTGAAGGCGCACCATCGTTGCAATCGACACGAGGGGCTGCTGAAGCTTCAATGGACAGGGGTGCTGGGGTAGTGACACAATCACCTTCACCAGACCCAATTTTGGAATGCTCTACATGAAAGGTAGATTGCTGAGCCTTGCGGAGTTTCCTCTTCTTTGAATTAATCCTTGGATCTTTTGGACGACAAAGAGGGGTTCCAGGGATCAAGAATGGAGGTAATGATGGTTCTTGTTCTCCAAGAAGAAGGCACACAGACTGAGCAATTGCTGAAACAGTTGCTGGTAGCTCACGTTCAGGTGGCTTGGATGAAGGAGCCCGTACAGCCTCCTGAAGCCAATGAGGTAACTTGTTTGATTTTAAACCTCCAAGGTCACTAGCATTATCAAGCTGAGAGTTTGAGTGGTCTATGTGGTTGAGATTCATCTCAATGGGTTGTTTGCCTGACCTCACACGACGCTGCATCTCATGAAGCAAAATGTTCTCACGAGAACTTGACCTGATTTCACTTTTTGCGGAATGGAACTACTGTTTTTCTGTTTATGGGAAGTGAACCAATGCTATCAGTCATGAAAGGATTTGGCATAAATGGTGGGATCGGTCCAACATCAGGTTTCTCCAACTTGTCAAATGCACCGCCAGGAAAATCTCCACCATAACTTGATCTATGCTTGAAATCCTGCCATGGTATCTGAGGTGTGCCACCCTCCCCTGGGTTAATGTAATTAGCAGCTTCAATATGAGGAAATCTGGATAGGATATCACTCGAACCTAACTGAATATCAGTTAAGTGGGACTGCAACTTAGGCTGCTCCATCCTCATTTTAGAGAAATTACTTTCATTCAGCGCCCGAGACATCATTGCATCAGATATTCCAGGGAATGCTGTTGAGTTAGAACGTTTGGTGGCCGTAGACATAGGTTCATCAATAATTTTTTGCTCCTCCAAAATCCATCTGGAGGCCAGCTCTTCACTAGTTCGGTTGTTCAAAAACTTCAACTTCGGATCTCTAAGCATAGCATCCCAGTTTCCCCTTCCATGCCTACGGACTCCTATCCACAGAGCATCAAGTTCATCCTCTGACCAATAATCTAGTTTTGATCTCTTCTTCAAGAATTTGTTTGAAGCATACTGAGCACGCATCATTATGTTGTCCAAGACTTTCTTGTGATTATCAGGCATAGCTGAATGGATTGGTTGCCCTGGGCTAAGACCCAGCCCAGGAAGTAGACCAGACATAAATGACTTTTGCTTCGAAGTACCAGCAATATCTGCCATGAAGTTTGGTAACAATGAACTATCTGGCAACTCTGGGACAGAACTACGAATATAATCCTTATGAGCACCCAGTGACATGTTAGGAAATATATCAGGTACAGGCTTAACATGCTTAAGTGTAGTGTTGTCTTCCAGACTGAAGTTTGGAAGACCCAGTTTCCCTTGAAATGATGCAATGGAGGGTCCAGGATTTTCAACAGGATCAACCCCTTTCCCTGATATTGGAGGAATCTGCACATAAGAAGTAGTGTTATTTTTCCTGCTTGCTAATACTGCTCTTTACTTGATAAATAATAATAATAATAATGAAAACAGGTATGCTCCTCTTGAGAATGATTTTATTTGCTATATTAATGCTACCCATAAAATCAAATATCAACAGCTGAGCAATGTGGTAAATAATAAAGAAGTAAGAAAGTGAGAAAGAAACTATCTTAAAAGTTTTGACTTGTCCAGAAACAAATGCCCCAAAGAAGAATGACAAAGCAAGAAACTGACTATATGAACAATTAATTGGACTGGGTGCCAGACTAGGGAAGATGACATACATGACTGAAGGAAAATAACTTTCTGGAATCATGTTACTTATCCTTCGCAAAGCCTCCTCAGATGCACCAGGAAAGATGGCCTTATCAGAAGCTGGTTGGGCTTCGCTTCTATGCTCATTAGAATAGTCAGCAGAAGTTGACAGTTGTTTGCTGACTACGTCACCACTAGCCCTTTTATGCTCCTTTATGCTTGGTGAGTTTTTGTGTGTGTTCACCTGATCAGCATTTGGAGCACAAAGGCCAAGTACAGGTAGCAGGTGATTTGGGGTCCCTGGATTCAAGACATCGGTGGCCTTTGAGTGGTACTTGGATGGCCTTGGCGTTGCCAGGAATTCTGGCATAAACATCCTGAGGGATTTCAGAATATCTCTTCGATTTCTTGGAGGATTGCCTCATTTCTCCAGTTGATTCACCAAAACGTTTAGCACCAGATAGCTGTGAAGAATTTGGGTCTTCTACAATTATCAAGGGATTTTCAGCAGCTTCATTAGAAATAGGGTCGTATGGAGTCATGAACTCTTCAAGATTATCATCAGCATAGTTCTTGATGATGTGTCGCTGGGCAATCCTTTCCTTTTGTCTAGCTCGAAGCTTTCCACTGCCAAAAGCAGAGGCAGATCAGTGCCTAAAGATAAAAACTGCACCTTTGCAACCTAGCATATGGGCCAAAATCCCACATGTGACAGAAAGCGAGGGAGAGAGTAGAGAAGAGGGCATACTATTTTTCCTTCAAGGCTAGTCCAGCTGCTGTATATTCTCTCTTTGGCTCATCTCCCTCATCAGAGTCCTACATAGCAATATCAGCAAATCATTGCAAGGTATCATAAACAGTCAGAAGATAAGCATGAAAGGACAACAGCAAATGAAAAGTAACGATACATACAAATATCTTTGGAGTGTGCAATATTACACAAGACAAATTAATTTACACGCGCGCTACTCATGTGAACTATGGAGGAAAACATGAGCCTTTGACTAACCATATCCTTCTATAATCTAAAATTGATTCCTAATGCATGTGAATCCTAGTAGCCCAGTCCAAGGCATACACAAGCTGATGTACCCACAATGCAATTCACTCAATAAATAATGAGTGCTCACATATTCCCATACAATGTACACATATTAGTCACAGCAATCATTATGAAGAACAAAGATTATATGGCGCCCATGGGGGATGGCGTCCTCCTTAATTAAAATATCATGTTGCAACGTTTCAAAAAAATCATCACAAAAAATCATGTATGCAGTACACCAACCGTAACAATTCAGTTTGTAATTCATCCTTGATGTCTCAAAAAAGACTAGTGTCACTGTCAGCACATGATGAACAGTGCTAACTGGCTGCGTCTATTTCGTGTCTTGACATCTATTATGAATTTCAAACTGAATTGTTGCAATTACACTTTATATGTACTAAATACATGATTTTTCCATTGCAACATGATATATTTATTTAATAATGGGCGCCAGCCACCCCTGGGCACCAAATCTGCATCGTATGAAGGAGTGAGATGAGCCTCAAACTTGTACGACAACACATACTTTTCAGAAAAGTTCATGTGGCTTAAATGAGTTTACTATGCAACCAGAGGGATGCCGCCATATTTGAGAGTGTGTTACTATTAGAGGGTATTCTTGTCACATTTAAGCCCAAGACAATAGAGTTTCCTTGTTGCATTTACCTGCTGAAAAGTGCCATATATTTGAAAACTGAGGGGGGTGTTTAGTATAGGACAAATCTATGTGATTTTTATCAGTCTCGATGCAGTTAGTAGCAAAGCAGTAAATGAATCATCAATGCTTCCTCATGAAGAGTGAGAAATATGCACAGAAAGGTTAGTCCAACAGGAAAATACCTCACTTAAGGCTTCATTAGGAAGTGTTGCGAATGTCTCTCTGTAAGAAACAGCCTTCCTTAAACGTTTGCCTCGGCCAAGAGATGCCTCCTCCTCTATTTGATATTGCTCCCATCTGAATAACATTATTATTATAGTATTCCTCAAGGTCCAAAGAGAGAAAAGAGCACACTAAGCAAGCAGATCAATTATTGCAACAGAGGAACCCAGGCATTTCCTTGTCTCACCAAACTATGTTCAAGTAGGTAGATACATTTTCACTGTGAACAATTTCCTAGGTTCAAAAGATATTTTGATGCCCATATGGGCACCAAATTCTGTCTATTCAGCACAACTGCATCCACCATACAAATCAAGAATGGTGCATGCAAGTACATTTCCCCCTAGTAAATAAGAAATAACACAAACTTTGCCTCCATTATGGCCTTATAATGGCATAAAGCATAAAAGTTGATAAACCACACTTTTCAATTATTATTTACTATGCATGCTCGTGTTGGAGTACTCATTCTTCCATTTGTTTTCCTTTCTGACAAGTATACTTTTTAAAAATGAGGGAAGATTTTTAGGTACGTCATTAGGACCATCACATTGCACCTACTTAACCCTCAGAATGATGGGATTGTTAGACAAAAAGATACAAGTGTATACGGTATTCCAGAGTACCTGACACGTAAAAGTTTATCCCATTCATTTTTCTTCTGGGCGATTAGTAGCACCTTGCTTTGATTCAGATGCTTGCTCGCTCCCATCATTATCAATAGGTGCAATATCCTCATTTGTACCAGGGTCGTCATTCAGCTCATCGTTCCAATCTATTGACTGTTTAACAGAGGGAAGTAAAGAGAAAGTGTTAGAAAGATCTCCAATGAGAAACTATGAATGTCACAAAGTAAAACCTAGACCACCATATACCAAAAAAAAAAAGATAACAGAGGTGATCCACTAAGGAGTCAAATGGCAACCTAGCATCTAGTTGGGTCCTGGCAGGTGCCTGGGCAGGATAAATCTGCTAGGTGGGATGGTGTTTCTGCACCAAGTCAGCACATAGGGGTCCATATAAAATGTAAATATGTACTCCTTCCTTCCCAAAAGTGTAAGCAGCAAAAAGCTATGTACCTACCAAAACAACTTACTTGGGATGGAGTACTAATTCATGTGGTAAAAATTGAAGATCCAAATTTTGTGGACATACTAATTTGTAACATAATACTGACAACAGATTACATATTTACCAACAATTTTGACACATAGATAGTAACAAAATCATGATATCATAATTTACCAAAAGAAATTCATAAATAATCACCCTTTAGGAATAGGCAATTAGGCATACAGATCCAATTACCTTCACAGTTCCAAGCATATCATTGTCCATGTCCCCATCAGTACCTTCGGCCACGGATGATGGAAGGTTTGATCTATCAAGCAGCTTCAAGATAGCATTTTCATCCCAAACAAGTTTAGTAGAACCACCAATACATTTGTCCTCATAAACGTCACCTAGGCCACGGTTTTTCTTCTATGCTTAAATTCAACATCAGCAACAGGACCTGAGGCTTCATTGCTATCTTTATCATCCACACTGTCACTATTCCCAAAGAGCTCCTCTGTACCCCAACGAATGATATCTTCCACTTCTTTCTGTGATTCTGATTTGTTAACAAAAAGTTGATCAAGCATCAATTTCTTCTTGGCTAATTGCAAGATACGCTCTTCAACACTAGCACGTACTACAAGCCTGTAAACCAGAAGTCTATTTGACTGCCCAATTCTGTGTGCCCTGTTCATCGCCTGTATATCAGCATGTGGGTTGAAATCCGAATCATATATGATAACAGTATCTGCAGTTGCCAAATTAATACCAAGTCCACATGATCGTGTAGACAGCAAGAAAACAAAACGTGTCTTATCCTGATTAAAGCGAGCAATAGCTGCCTGGCGCTCCGCCACAGATACCGAGCCATCAACTCTTTCAAATGTTTTAGGGCCGAATTCTAAAGTCAGATAATCTTCAAGGATGTCAAGAAGTTTTGTCATCTGAGAGAAAATAAGGACACGATGGCCTTCCTTGTGTAATATTTTTAGCATAGAATGCAACAAAGCTAGCTTTGCTGAGGCCTTTATGCGCATTTCATGCAGAAACTCTGGTGAACCAGATTCAGGTTCAGTTCAGGAATAAGATATGGATGGTTGCAGACTTTCGAAGCTGCATTACTATGTTCAATAAAGACTGGTGAGCACCACCTTTTCCAATGTTGCGCAGTACTTGGTAGTTCTTTGTAAGCATAGCACGGTAGTATTCAGCCTGGATTGATGTCAATTCAACAGGTACCATTCGCTCTGTCTTTGGGGGGATATTTTGCATTGCATCTTTTTTCAACCTCCGAAGCATATGAGGAGCTACAAGTTTCTTTAGCTCCTCTACTTTTTCTGCTGTTGTAAGGTCATTAAACTTCTCCTCAAATGATGACAGAGAAGGGAAAGAAGTCGGCTGTAAGAAGTTCAATAAGTTATACATTTCACCAATGTTGTTCTGTAAGGGGTTCCAGTCAACAAAACTCTGTGCTGAAATGATAATGAATTAAGTAAACTAAAGAGTTTGCTGCTAGAATTCTTCAGGCGATGTCCCTCATCAACTATAAGAACTTCCCATGAGACAGAACGGAGATATGCAGCATCAACAAGCACCATTTCGTAAGTGGTAAGCAAAACATTGAACTTGTATGATCTCTTTGTTTTGCCAATCTGGCTTGCATCGCCTGCATGCCACTCATACTGGCGAATGATAGATCTTGACCTTGCAGAACCATGATACTCCACAACATTTAAATGAGGAGCCCAAGATGCAAATTCAGCCATCCAGTTGGGCATTGTAGAAAGAGGAACCAAGACAAGACATGGCAAATTAATCTTAAATTCACAACATAGGGATGATAGAAAAGCACAAGCTGACACTGTCTTTCCAAGACCCATCTCATCAGCAAGGATAACATTTTTTGACTTGTACCAGCATTTACGTAGCCAGTTCAAGGCTTCCAGTTGATGAGGGAAGAGCATGCCGCCCTGAAGTTCCTTTGGCTGATCAACTAACACATTAAGCTCCTGTCGGTTCCTTGTGTTCGCATAATCTTTTACCACATCTTTATCCAAAGCCTGGCGTTCAAAATTCTTGAACTGAGTGACCAAATGGCTATATTTCATCATGGCAGGTTCATCTATTCTTTCCCAAGTGCATTCATCATAAGGAAGACCACACCATTTGATTAAAGCCTCTTCTACTTCATCTACAGAAGCACGAAGAGCAATAACTCGTTGTGGCTGGCACCACTGTTCCTTACAAATGTTTATCAAACTCGTTCCATACTTCGCTTTATAGTTTTCTAGTTTCCTTTTTGCTAATAGTTTTACTTCGGATTCAGAAACCCAGCTGTTGTGGATATTTGATTTTCCAACCCATTTGATCAAGAACTCATATCCAGCATCATTGTAGTCCTTATCTGTTATTTCTTCTATTTTCCCATGCTGTTTACTTTCATCCGTTTGCTCTTGATTGGTCTTGGTATCATCCTTTTCTGCTGGCAAATCAGATGTCATCTCATCTTCAACTTTTTTGGAAGGTGAAACATCCTCTCTGCCTACTTGACCATCTTTACTGTTCTCATCACCAGAACATACTGATAATATCTTCTTGACTTGTTCTTGCTTAATTGACTCCTTTTCATGGGATTTACTGTTCCTATCCTTTTGCATTTCCAAATTGTGACCACTATGATTGGCTGATTCATCAGCACATATATCCTCCACTGCACCATTTCTAGAAGACTCTCTTCCATCAAGAGACCTATTTGGAATGGCAACGGAAGCACATGGAACAGCCATATCATCCGCCTTGAGTTTAGCTGATTCAAACTGCTCCAATGAAGCATGAGACACTGGGTTGATTTGGCTCGTCTGAAGCCGACAGCCGAGGATGCGATCAACCTAAGCAAAGGCCACCATATAATGATAATTGGATGAGAATAGCACAAATGATAGGACAAAACAGAGGAAAGACTAAGAAAGCTTTTATGAAGATGCTATGTAGTGTAAATTGCAACCAACCTGCTGATCTTCCTGGGGAGTCATTATTTTGTCTCCTAACACACCCTGCTCCTGCAACATGTTTGCAGGTACATGAGCTTGATCACTCTGGCATATTTGTTTTGCAAAATTACTGTTCTAGGACATCAGATAACAGAACAGCATCTGATCGGGTATTCAACTTGCAAAAAAAAACTTAAATGAATTGCAATTGTTACCAGATGAGCACACAATGGTTAAACAGGGGTGGGCAGATGGCTAATGATGCTATCACAATAGCAGCCAGAGAAAAGAATAAAAGAAGTGTGGCATGGACTAGAATATATGACAACAGAAGGTTAAAAAGGAAAGAAAAACCATGATCAAACCAACTTTATGTTCAGGATGCACAAAAGGTTAATCACAACAGGGAAGTTGTCAAATTCAATGAAAAGGAAAAATAATATGCAGAAAATGAAAAAAACATAGCACTACAGTAAATGGATTAATGGAGGCAGATCAATGTGAAAAACTGATACTAATCTGCCCATCAAATCACCAGTAAGAAACAAAATGTCAAAATCGATCTTGAGCATTTCTAAGCAAATAACATGGAAATTTTATTTAGTTGATGAATATTTGAACATAGCGAAGTGTTAGCTTCAATACCTCAGAGTGCTTTTTCTCAACGAATTTCACTTTCTTTTTCCCTTTCTTGGTACTGGATGAAGATGCTTTTCCATCAGAGGGTTTTCTTTTGGGTGGTGATTCACTGTTATCAAGAGATGTCGATGGTTCTGATGAGGAAACACTGTCATCATCGGACGTTGAATATTTAAGCTTTTTTGTGCCAGATCTTCTAGTCTCTCTCTGACTATTTTGCCTCCTGCTTTTAGATTTATTTGGAGACAAGTCCATACGGTGTGGATGTTTCTTCAATTTCAAAACACTTCCATGTTTAACAATTTTCTCTTCTGAAGGTTCTCTAACAAATTCTGACTTCGAAGGTTTAGCGTTCTCTGATAATTCCTTGGTTGCGCTTCTTCAAATGTAATATCAGTGTCTTCTTTTTCTCAACTTCATTATTCTTCATACCGGGGTCACCCCCCTTCATTGTGCCACCAGATGAGTGTTTTTCTGGTTCGTTTGATCCAGTTTTGTCTTGTGTGGAGTTCCTGGTCTTAAAGGAGACTTTTGTATGTGAAGGTGGACTATCTGGTGTCGTACCATACGTCCTTGTACTTCTTTCATGTTTAGAAGTGTCAGCCTCTGCATTACCTAACAGCTTCAAGCTACCTTTTTTTGGACGGCATCTTGGGCATTGCCACTTCCCAGGGGGTGCACGCTAGATTGGGGATGGAGAAAGCAATGATTAAAAATCTGGTCATTATAATGAAACTTGTAACTTTTGAACCAAACGAGTGTGGCACATACAAACCTTAAGAGGAGGATTGAGGCATTCCAAGTGGTAAACACGAGGACAGCTATCACAACATAGCAAATTGCCACCAAGATCACATTCTACACACTTTCGAAAAAAATACTGAAAGAGCAAAAGTAAAGTGTATAAGCTAGTGTATATAAACCTAAAAAAAAAAATTTAAAAAAAAATACTCCCTCTATTTTATATTATAAGATGTTTTGGCTTCTCTAGGTACATAGCTTTTGTTATACACTTAGACATACACTTTGCCTAGATACATAGTACATACAGAGAAGCCAAAATGACTTATAATTTGAGATGGAGTGAGTACTATAGTTCTTGTGCTGATAATTGGACAAAGATGTAATTGCTTTATTCATAAACATTTTTTCAATTGCAGTTGCTAAGAAGTTCCCCACAACCATGTAAGATAATTTACTTAGATGTGTCAGTTCAGTATAGTTGCAGCATGTATATTGAAACAAATAGCACCACAGGAGCGCTGGGCTCAATCATATCTCTTGTACATGGGAGTCTCACAGACTATTTCAGCTGTGAGAGAGTTCACATGTTAACAAAACATGTAAGCTCCCTTACACTTGCCTTGCTTATACTTATAAAAAAACTGCTCCTGAAGACCTAACTGAAGCCCAGGTGTTTAACAAAAATAATGCAATGTGTGCTCCATGAAAAAATGACTTTTCTATAATGGCTACATTATTAAATCATTGGTTAAGCCTTCTGCTCGTATTATAGGTAGAACAGTATATTAATCAGACACAACATCCTATCATAAAGATCACAAATAATATCTACACGAAAGACTAAGGTAAACTATGGAAAGTTATTAGGTAAGAAATTCACCCCATCATGCCCTCTTATCTTCTTGGCTGATGGAGAAATGTTAGTGTCATGCTTCAACTTCTTTTTGGTGGAAGCATGGCTCAATGGAGAGTCTGATATTGGTGAGGCAGCCTCATTCTCGTTAGATGGACTAACAGTTAACTTGCTTCTTTTCCTTTTATATTTCAAACCCCAGTTTCCATCGGCTGCACTTTCACATAAAGAGCTCCTCTCCTTCATCTTCAGCACACTTCCACCAGAAACATACTGCAACTGCAACCAAAATGAGGAGAAACATGTTTTTTGTCATTAGTAACCTAAATCAAAAGAGACAACATGTAATAGATAGACTAACCGTTGTATATTGTAATCTAATATACATATGTGATCACAGTACAAGAGTCAGATCAAGTGTGGGCATTTTGAGCCATAACAATGTACTAAGATGTCAATGAACAGTTCTACCCAAGGTCCAGACAAAGAAAGACACATATTGCAACAAATACTCATCTTACTTTGCTATTGGTTGAATTGAAAGTTTCCTTTTCTCTTTAGAGGATATTGTTGTGGAAGAGCAAATTTTCATAGCATACAGGAAATAAACGTGTGTGAAAGCTAAATAACAGAAACGAGATTAGCCAGAACTTGCTGGTTGTTGCTTCTAAATTTGTTAATATAATCACATTAACATCGAAATTGGAACTTTACATACAAAGGCAGAACACAATAAATAGCCAAAACTATTAAGGAAGATCACTATAAACCCTTACTAATCAGTTTTGCACAGCTAGCTAGTATTACTCATCTAGTCATCTGGCGAAATAAGTATTTCCATGCCTTGCTGTTCTCTAAAGCTCCATATGATAAGCTGTCATAACCATAACCTAGCACACGATACAGCTATCACTGGACCAGATCACGACAAACAGAGGCACCAAAAGTCCACTGCTACTTCAGACGGGACACCCACCCTGATCTTCACCTCTGAGCTGAATCTAACTAATTTTGGAGTTCACAGCATTTTTACCCCAAGTGCAGTAGTAACGGAGCTGCAAAGACGATGGACTAACTCCCAACCAGACCAGACGCTGTCAGCAGAAGCTGAAACATCAGAGCTTGCAAAAGCAGCTCGCCCCTGTAACTAGCTTCACATGCTAATACGGCACAGCCACCGCCCACGCCCAAATCCGAATCTCCGTCCTAATCCCCAAACTCCATCCGCCGGCAAACCATTTCACAACCAAATTCCACACAAAACCCCCATAAACCCGCCCAAAAGTGGCGCCAAATCGCGCGGTAGAGATCCATCTCACCTCCCCGCGCCGCCGAATCGATGCCGGAGCAACGGACGCAGCGGCGGATCGCGCGCGAGTAGCACCTCCGGAGGCCGCGGGGCGGAGCGGAGGCGTCGGCGAGGCCTACGCGGCGGCGGCGGCGTTGGGTCGAATAGGGGAGGGCGGCGCTAGGGCAGGGGAGGAGGCAAATGGGGAACGGGGACGGGGGCAGGAGAGCGGCGCGGCTATCGAGGGGCAGGGGCACCCATCGCATCGGGGGTTGTGGAGGGGCGCGTGACGAGAGGCGAGGCGAACGCTGAGGGCAGCAGGAGGCAGGGCAGAGCGCTTCACGCGTCGCTTTCGGCTGCCCACCCCGGGGACGGTGGGTGACAGGCGGGGCCCCGGGCGGCAGAGGGACACGTGGGGAGGGTGCGCAGGGTGCGCGGGTGGGCGCCGCGCCGCGCTTCCCGCGGTGGCGTGGAGACGACGGACGGCGAGGGTGGCCGCGCCGTGGACGGGGAGGCGGGATTGGTGGGTAGAGCGGACGGGATCATTTGCGTGGGAAGCTCGCGAATTCTTCCGGGGTTTTATAGGTTTGCGTGCCGGGTTTGAGCCTTCTCTGAAGCTTGGCTTAAAGAAGATGACTGCTTCCATAGCCGTAGGCGTAGGTGGGGCTTTACTACCTTTATTAATTAATTTATTTATAATATAAAATACCCCCTCACTCTAAAATATAAGCACTAAATTATACTCCAGTAAATAATATCAACTAAATTATATATATTATTATAGTAGATCAAGATTCGCGTCATTCAAATAAGTTCAGATTTAACTAAATTATAAAAAATAGTATTAACATTTACATCTCTAAATAAGTTTACTAGATAAGTTATTCTCTGTTATAAATATTAGAACTTTTGTATATAACTTTGATCAAAAAATTATTAAATAAGTTTTATAATTAATCTGATAATACTTATTTATGTTATGAATATTACTTCCTCTGTTTCAAATTGTAGGTCGTTTTTTGACTTTTTCTAGATGCATTTCTTTTACTATGTATCTAGACATGGTGTATAACTAGGTGCATATAAAAAAACAATGTATCTATAAAAACCAAATTAAACTACAATTTGGAGCGGAGGGAGGCTTGAGTTTTTTGTATATAACTTTGGTCAAAATTCAAATCATTTAACACCTTAAAAAATTAAGAATCATTTGACACTTTGGTTCTGATGTTTCTAACCTGGATTTTAGTGGCTTTTAATATGATCAGTAGCTCTCTTGCTTGATTCATGTCAATATTGGATGGTCATTTCAGAGTTCGGTCTAATGTGTAGGCTAGTTTTTGAAAGATCCGGTTTTCCGACTTTGGATATATTAAGAAGAAGTAGCATAGTCCGATTACACGCCGCGAGGCGCTCCCCAAGATGACCTAGGCCAAGATGGGGTACAGAAAAGCTGACTACTCACTAGGATGTGTAGGCTAGTTTGGAGATTGCTTATTATCAAGGTTGGGCTCAACCATTGAAAAAACATAAGTCAGAGACGGGGATAAGACTATAGCAATGGTTGTCTTTGACGATTTAGCAATGGTTGTCTTTGACGATTTTTTTTCCCTTAAACTACAACATGTGTTTGTCCTAGTTGATTTTGTCATACTCGCAATCTAACAGTATTGTGACAAATTTGTCATCTACGTCTAGCGCACACTCAATTTTCATTTTTGACCATAATATCTACCGTAGTGAAAATATCGAGACTAAATTAAGTAGTGTGCAATTAAACGAAGTTGCATGCATGCTAGCTAGCAAACAACCGTTCCTTTTTCACCTAGAGCTATGAGAGATAGGAAGCGTTTTCTCTCACCCTTTTCCATTCGACCTACTAGCGATGGCTGCGGTAACATCCACATGCATGCAATTAATACATTTCTTGTATTTGGAATAATCGTTGTATTGCGGCAGATATACAGGACCGGAGAAGTTTAGACCCGTTTGGTTGAGCTTCAAAAGAGCTAATTTGGCTTTAGCTCCCCATGTATTGTGAGGAGTCATTTTCTCTCTTCCTACAAGCATAGGATTCATTTTTTGTCTTGATTCATTTTCTGTCTCACTAGCTCTGACTCCTACGCTTATAGGAAGAGGTTAGAATCATTTAGAGCCATGATGAAAAGGAAGAAAACTTGTCTCCCTAAGCGGTTCATTTGGTAGCGTTTCCTAGGCGGCTCCAACATTAGACCCCCTATGTTGACATCTCTTATTGTATACTTTTTATATGTCAACTAAACATGAGATAAGGGCATAAAATGAATATCCACATAGACGGGGCTTACCCCTACGACACGCAGAACGATCCAGATTTCCACGAGTTTTGGTGAATTGTATATTTTCGAGGGGATTAAGCGACGGCGAGGTGAAGGGGCCAAGGGAAAAGCCTAGAGTTTGAAAGCCCTACGACACGTCGACGCGTATCCGTAGCGTATCTTGGCTTGAAACCCGAGGAGGTTTGGTGGTTTGCCCTCAAAACCACGTAAGAACATTCGAAGACATATATATAGAGGATGGCAGCCATCCTCCCCTCTTTCTCTCTTATTTTCGTTTTTATTTTTCCTCAAGAGACAACACGCTTTACTCTTCGCGCTGTGTTTTTGGTCCGGCCAGGGTTCTTCAGTTTGGGAAGAAAGGTGGGACCCGATCTCTTGGGAATAGGTTCGTAGCTAGATCAATCTCATCTGGTCCGATTTTGTGCGTGATCCCTTTTGGTAGGTTTTGGTTGATCTTTGGTCCGCTCGTTTTTCTGTGTCCGAGTGCGTCGGCCTTCTATTTGTTCGCCTGTGATAGCAGCACCTCGGTTGTGCGATTTGTTTTCTTCCAGGTTGTTCTTCGCGTGAGCAGGGAGCTGCCCTCTGATATCTTCTCGGCTTCGTGTTTCCTCAGGGAGCACTTGCCGCTGTAGCACAGCAGCCTTGCTGCAGTTCGTGCGTGCTTGAGCTATTGGACATTTCCTGCTTGCTCTTGCGTGAGCTGTTTTGATTGGTCAAAAGAACTAGCTTTCTTTGCATTCTTGAATTGCTAGCTTTTTGTTTAATCCAAACTAATCCGGTTGGCAGTTTGAGGCTTGTGCAGCAGTGCGTAATTTGTTTGAGCCTGAACTTTTGGTCAGTCACGATTTTAGCAGGAAGGCAATTTCTCTTGTTCGATTTTCTCTTTTCCAAATCGACGCCCATCATCGAGCAGGCAGAGAACAGAGCAGCAATCTTGTCCATGTATAGGTAAGCAGATCACGGTCTTGGTAATTGAGCATGAACTAGTGTAAAATTGCAGCTTGGTTTGATCCAGCGGTAGTAGCAGTGACATGTTCATCTTGTGCTAGTAGGGCTATATAGCATAAGTGTGAAGTTTATTTAGATTTACGATCCTTGTCCACTTAGCTCAATTGCTCTTGCTTGAACCCCTGGGTGAAACCGATTTAGTTCAATTTATTCAAGCCATGAGCCGATGACCCAAAAGTAAAAAAAAGAGAGCTTCTCCACGGAAAGAGATTAGGGTAGCTACTTGTCTAGTTCTAGTTCTTCTAGTTTTAGTTCCTCTAGTTAGATTAGCAAGTCGATTCAAATAGAGCTGGGTGTGCCCTAGTTCCTTCCTCTAGTTAGATTAGCGCCTTATGATTCAATCTTGTCCATGTATCAAGGTCGGGTTTGATCCAATGGATTGCCTCGAACTTCAAGTCATCACGGTATCATCTTGTATCTATAACTTTATTCTATTTTAATATTAAGTATTGCTTTGCTATGTTCTTAGTTTATTCTAGTAGTATATTTGATATGGTCATGATTAATTATGAGTTTATGTATCTATTTGTAGAGCGCCTAATTCAAATCTCGAGTGGGTTAGGTGATAGAAATAATTATGTAAGCATGGTGCTTAGATATGATCTATCTACGGGTGCATCTTATAATCTGGGTTGTGCGGTAGATCGCGGGTGTGATATTTCTGTTGAGTCCTTTGTAATCCACCCCTCGGTTATAAGACTAGTTGAACATGGTTTTGAGGATTATCTTGCTTTGTTCCTGATTCTCCTTATAAATCTTCAGGATGCATAGATTCATAGTTGTTATGCTATATATGATAATATAGGACCTAGGGTAGATGTTTGACTTAGTAGATTTAATACTACATAAGAATTCTATCTCTTAACGTAGTCACGTTAGTTTGAGTAGTGAGTAGTCTATGCCTATATATCTGTGTGTTATCTTTGCCTTTGTTATCAATTATCATATCATTATTGGCTTACCCCTGCTAAAGTAAGTGTTAGTGACCGATTCTCTCATAAGTATACTAGCTAATAAGCGTATCAGCCATCCTTATATTCCTCTCTGTGGTAGAATTATAAATGATAAACCTGGATCCCTCCTGGTGAAATGTGACAGTGTTATTTTATTTGTGCGCTTGCGGATAATTTAATGATATATATTTATTCTAAAGAAGATTGCAAACTAGCACATTACATGTAGCACACATACATTTCTAGCATTACTGCTGGGGATGACAACCTAGCCTATGGTAAAGCTATGAGATGGAGAAACACTGAGTGCCTCTGGCTCATATGGCCTTAGGTGAGATTAACTCCACCTATTGGTTATAGTGATGTTAAGAAGTACCAACACCCTACCAAGCTGAAAAGGAAGAAACTGGTCTATCTCTGTCGATGGGTTGTACCGAATAAAACAACTTACTGATGGCTTATTTGTTGTGTAGCCTCGCTCACCTCGCCTTTCTACGTTGATGTGAGCCTCACTCACCATGGTCACGACGAGCCAATTTCTCCTATAGGAAGCAAGCAAAATCTTGCTTGCATGATTACCAAGCCGTCAAGCAAGAGAACCAAAAAGCTCTTTGCTTTTTGCCCTGGCTTGGTAATATTAGACCAATCTCCATGAAGAGTCTTACCGCACTATTTCTAAGACTGTCATATCTTATAAAATGAAATGAAACGTGGATAGAACACTTACTTTCAGGGTAATGTTTTACACACCTCCTAAACTTTGTACCACCTCTAACCTGCTTGCTCCACCGCCTGAAAAAGAAGCATGATATCTAAATCTACAGGCAGAGAAAGTCGCCTGAACATAGAGAAAAAAAAACTAGGCACCTAGTTACTAGCAACTCCCAAAGTTTTCTTATATTATAGAGTTTCATATAGGTATTTAATTTTGAAGTGGTTAATTCTACGAAGAGAATTCATTTCTTCTATCTTCGTTAACGCATTGCCATGCCATCTAAAATACATATGTTATAGACTATACTTATGAAACTCGAAAGTTTGGCTTAAGACATAACAGCCATTCATAAACAAAAGAACCAACCAGGTCCTTAGCTTCACCATCGCGTATTGGGCAAAAAAATAAATTACTACACACTACCAAACGCGGGCAACCCTATTCGCTTCAACTTAGAATGTGTTTGGTTGGTTGGATTTGTATGTATTGGATTGGATCATCCATGGATCGTTGCTGTTTGGTTGGATGGATCATTGGGATTAGCAAATCCATTATCCATAGACAGTGAATAAACCCTTAGATGTTGGATTTGTTCATAAAAATCTCATGAACCAACTCATCCATGTCATCTCATCTTTGTCAATAGTAAATAAATTAAAGACTATTAGTGTGTTATATTATTATATTTAGTAGTTATGACGATAGGATTAGTTTATTATTGCATGTTTATTTGTTAATCAGTGGTTGCTAATTAAAAATTTAATTAGCTGCATATTTATTAGTAGTGTCTAATTAGTTGTTATTATTTAAAATTTTTTAAATAATATATATACTTAGCCAACTATATTATAATTCCATCTCTTTTATTCCCAACCAAGCCCTCTTCCCATGCACCATGAATGAATATCCTTATTCCAATATCCAAAGATCTATCCCATTCAACTTACTCCTCAGACTGTCTCCAAATGCAGACCCATAAGCTGACCTATACCTCAAATGAATGATGCACAATACTTTTAGGGCATAAAATAACTCTCTAGCAGAGCAGGCAAACACACAACTGGCATTTTGTGTTGCCTCCGATGCGGAAGACGAATACACGTCTCCTCTCCCTCTCTTTGCATCTCCACGAGCGGAGCCCATCACGATCGGAATACGCCCACCGCCACGACTGGAGCTAGTTCGCCGCCGCGGCCGCGTGGCTGCTGTTGACATCTCTAACGCGATCCACATCTAGGACGGCGCCAGAAATGTATAAATGGTATCTATCTAATAAGTTAGCTTGGATGTGGAGTTAATCTCACATTCCAATAAAAGTTAGAGCGGGAAGTTAATAAAGTTAGACGGAGTTAGTTATGGTTTATGACTCGCAACATTATCGATGGTGGAGTTAATCTCATCACGATAGGCACAAAAGCTGTACCACACATTCTTGCATTGCCTACGAAACTAGTCTGTCACCCTAGCTCACAACGCTAAAGAAATGCGTGAACGGATATTCTCAATATGACACTTGAAACTCTTGCAATGATATAATTCTGGTATCTGCAAGCGCACAGATAGAATTACCCAATTGTAGCACTTCACCAGGAGTCTATCCGGTATCGTATTTATATTATAAAAAAAAAGAAAGGGATGGGCTATGGGTAGGTTGATGATTTAATGATGATTCACTTGCGGTGGTGTAATGTAGAGTAAACCATATGCATCATACTAAACTCAAACGAGGTAAGTCACATAATAAAGATAATAAGATAATAATAATGATAGCATCCAAGTCAAAGATCATGATATGCCACTAGCTAGTATCATAAAAGGCTAAATACCATAGTATAGGTAAGGTGGATGGAATATTCCTAAGTTACTCCTACTTATATGTCAATGCATACTATAATTAGTGCAATACACCTAGTCATCATCATATGGAAGCAATATATCTACACATGGTGAATATTACTAAGGAAGATTAGGAACATGTTGGGTACCAATATTAGGGGTACCCTAAACGCACGACGAGTCGCGGCAAACCCCAAGCGACACTTTCGGCCCCGGATCGGCCTCAACGCAAGCTCGGCCCGCGAGACACCTCCGCCTCGCGACGAGCTCTCGAGGCGGAGCCGAACTCCACCTCGTGCGAACTCGTAGGTCGGAGCCCGAGCTCCTCCTCACACGAGCTCGGAGACCGTGCCGCAAAACTACGCCTCGCACGAGCTCATAGGTCGGAGCCCGAGCTCCTCCTCATACGAGCTCGGCGGCCGTACGGTAAAGCTCCGCCTCGCACGAGCTCTAAGCTCGCGGACTGATCCCCGTCTCGAACGAGCTCTTAGCCACGTCCTAGAGCTCGTCAGACCGCGGCCTAACGGGATCACTCCGACTCACGCGACCCTCCACCACGAAAGATTACTAGGTCGTATGGGCCTCTCATCTAGCACCACACGCGGTCACTCCGCGCGCTCCCCCGTCCTGCACGATCTAAAGGACGGGTGAGACGTTCTCAGCCTCGAGCGACTAAGGGCCGGACGGACCGCTTTCCGCCTCGCACGACCTATAGGTCGGAGCGGCCTACGACCCGCGAGCTCATGAGCCCGCGCTCTCGCCGAAACAAACCACGCGACCTCGGGGTCGCGTGACTAAATCTCCGATTCTTACGACACGGGCTCGGCACGACGTAAAGCTCACGAGCTCTTAAGTCTCCGGGACCATCCACCCGACGCGCCGCCCTTCCCTACGAGGAACGGGCAAAGTCCAATCTACAGTACTCGGCCAGAGGCACTCGAGTGCCGTAGGTGTGCGGCGCCATCCGTAGCCACAGCTACGCGCCGCGGCTACATACCGGCAGCGGACATCAATGCCCCTAACGGGCACGACGTATCGGCCCAGATGCCGAATCCGCCTCCCGACAACCGCTACGGACAACCACTACCAGACAACGACGACCTCGGCAATCACGGCCGAGCTCTCCTGTCCACACATTTTCTTGCGACACGAAGTACGCGCATTTATGGTCGGGCGGCGACAACGGCGGCGCGACGAGCTCATTGTTCCCTCCGTCACCAACCAACGAGCTCCGAGCTCGGTGGACGTACGTACGACACATCGAAATATGGAGCCGCCCCTACGAGACTCTATGACGACCGGCGAGCAGACTACCGGGTAGGGCGGCGGCGATGTGCGCACGCTGGACGGCCGGCGTGCCGGCAAACCCGGCGACTTTTACACTTTTACCCCTCTATTTTATATTCTTCACACCTTTAGTCCTTCTCCGGTGGCACCCATGTATCTTCCCCTTACGACTATAAAAGGGAAGTCTCGGCCCACCGGGAGAGGGATCGATCTTCTTCCCATCGCATCCTCATTCGAACACGCCCCACTCACGAGACTTGGGAGCCGGCCTCCCCTCTCGAGCGGCTTGTATTCTCCCCGATACGAGCATTTGAGCTCGGCCACATAGTGACTCCAAGCGGAGATGGACTAGGGCACCGATTTGCCCGAACAAGTATAAACCTTGCGTCTTGTGTCCTTTGAGCTAGGCCATCGGAGCCCCACACGAGCCATTCGACCAATTTTTCGTATGCGTGGCATACCCCGAGATATTAGACCACTACGTAACAAAACCCGACCTACCATAGTAACAAAGCTCAACTAGCCCTACATTCGGGGGTGGACTCCAAAGGACTCAATGGGAGTATCACATCCACGATCTACCACACATCCCAGGAATATAGGGTGATGTCGCGAGGCAAACGTTGTATAAACACCACGTTTACACATTGTCGACCACCCACATAGTGCGCATCTAAGGGGGCGCTATACGACTCCATGCTTGAATATAAAGACGAACATACTAAACTAAATATATAATCATAATAAGCATAGAATCATATAACTAAAAATATAATCATTAAATAGAATAAAGTCATGGCAATTGTATTCTAAACAAATACTTACAAATGAGATACAAGAGAGAAGCCACGAGAAGCTGGCTCCGCTACTTCTTGACTATCGGGGAATCCAAGACAATACTTGACTTCCTCTAGAGCTAACCTAGATAGCTATTGCTCTAATTATGGTGGAACTAGGGCTTAGGATCTTGATTTGGGGTCTTGATGATGAATTTGGGTATGGAGTAGAATGACTTAGGGTTTCACCCGAGGGGTCGGGGGTCTTGTTATATAGCCAGGAGGATGCACGATAGCCCTTGGATCAAACCGACCTTGATGGATGGACTAGATTGCTCCTCATAGGCGGTGGTGAACCGACCTTGAATGGGAGGCGATAGGGGGCCCCACCGGCGGCGACCCACCGCTTGGCTCTGCCGGTGGGCCCCACCTTCCTTCGGTGCTCTCGGTCTCTTCCGGAATGTTCTTGTGTAGGTTCCACGTTGGGTTACGTCACGGATACGTCTTTATGTCGTAGGGCTTGCAAACTCTTGGGCATTTTACGTTTTAATCCACGAAAAATATATAAATCACCAAAACTAGTGGAATCATGTTAGTCAAGCCCCTATACTATGTTAATATTCATTTTAAGCCCTTATTTTCGTTTTAAAATCCTCTATATTTTATGCTATAAGGTATACCAACAGCTGCTTCGCCTTGCCCCCTGCTGGCCGAGACGGAGAAAGCAGAGGGGTGCGGGGCGACAACTTCAATGGAGCAGAGGCCGTTGGGAGTCAGAGTCGGAGTGGTAGGGAGGCGCACGATAGAGCTGTCCTCCGGCGTTGTAGATCCTGGACGATCGAGTTGTCGAGTTCGGTAATAAGGAGGACAACGGTCGCCGCCGAGGGGGACTTGGGCTGCAACTTGCTCCCCAGCTCACTGCCGCTGGGACGCGCCTAAGGAGGTGAAAGGAGGCGGGACCACGCCAGGCCGAAGTACAACACCGATCACACGGGAGGGAGGCAAGAGGCGTTTGGCGGGGAGGCACTATGCGCGCGGCGCTCAGTGGGAAGGGAGAGGAGCGAAGCTCGTGGGGTGTTCTCTTTTGTCTTCTCGTTGTTGGGGAGGGAAGCTTTTGGGTCGGTGACTCATTTGCACAGCCCAAATGTTATAATGGGTGGCCCAAATGTCCTAATGTCTCAAACCAAACAAACTGCCTTAGAGCAATTCCAACAGTTTGACAATTGAGTTTGGCATTCTCGTTTTTTGCCAAAAAGCTGTAAAATGAGCCTCCAACAGTTTGGCAAATACGTTTGACAATTTAGTGAGTTTGGCATTTGGAGCCCCCTTGCGCGCAAAAATGCGCGCGGTGGAAGGCTTGGCATTTGCCTGACGGTCGCGGTTGGCATCCGCGATCTATTCTTTCCGCGACGTCTCTTTCCCTTCTCACCACACGATCCCCTTGGTTCCCGCGACATATTCTTTCCTACGAGCAGCCATGGCACCACCCATCTCGCTTGTGGCCGTGGTGTCTAGCCAAATCCCAACGCCGTTGCTCCCGAGCGCTCGTCACCGTCACGCCACGCGGTCCGCGCGCAATGCGATGCTTGGCGACCATGGCACCATCCATCTCGCTCGTGGCCGCCGTTGGAATGGCGCGGACACTGGGGGGTAGGGCCGCCTCGCCCGCGCTGCCATTGCAGGTAGGGCCACCTTGCTCGCACGGCCAGAGCTCGCCCATCTTGATTCTGTTGCCTTCACCTTGCTCTGCTCTGTGGCCGGCACAACAGCCTGACGATCCAGATCAAGGAGGGCTCTTCTCTAATCAATTAGTCAGGGAGCAGGGCGGAGGGACATGGCGGACCAAGATCGCCGCGACAAGTTCCGATGTGCCGTGGTGGCGTGATCGCGCGGTGGCGGCTCTCTTCACGGGAGGGTACGATGTCGCGGCCCAGGAAAAGGGTCGCGTGATCCGAAGCCAACTACCGCTCCCTCCTAGCCTCACTTTTCTCATTTGCCAAACTATTGGAGGAGGTTTTTTTTTTTTTTTCCGACTTGTCATTTGAAATAGGGAGTTGGCAAACAAAATCAAATGTCAAATAAAAAATGTCAAAGCTGTTGAAGTTGCTCAATAAATTAGCAAACCAAACAAACTGCCTTCCAACAAATGCTTATAGAAGAAAGAATAGAGAAAAGACTTAGTAGCTGGAAAGGTAAGCTACTCACAGTAGGTGGACGATCGGGTCCTTATAAACTCGGTGCTCTCCGAGCTACCGATGTTTATGATGTCTTTTTTGAGGTGCCAAAGGGGGTACTAGATAAAATTGGGTGCTTTTAGGTATCGTTTCTTTTGGCGAGCGACCAACACAAAAGAAAGTATAGATTAGTCAAATGGGATGTTATACGACAACCTAAAGATTAAGGTGGGCTAGGTATCCATAATTTGGAAATTCAAAACAGTGTTTGCTTAGCAAATGGTTATTCAAATTACTTGAATGAAGAAGGAATTTGGCAAGAACTACTAAGAAACAAGTATATTAAAAACAAGACTTTAGGCGGTTGTGAGAAGAAACCAACAGATTTGCATTTTTGGAGAAGTTTGATGAATGTTAAAGATTCTTTTTTTTAAACTAGGTCATTTTATTGTCAATGATGGGACACAAACTTCGGTTACGGATTGATACTTGGTTAGGGAATAAACCCCTCAAAGATAAGTTCAGGGCTTGTTTAATATTGTAAGAAGGAAGCAAGATACGATAGCTAATATTCTAAGTTCTCCCGAACTAAATATTTCCTTTAGGAGAAATCTAGTGGGAGCAAACTTATTAAATTGGCTCCGTATTGTATCATACTTACAACATATTAACTTAAGTCAGGATAGAGATATTTTTGTTTGGGATCGAAGGCATCGAAACGTTCTGATCCGAGTCCATGTATGCCGCTTTAATTAACAATGGGGTGAGAGTGTCACAAGATATTTGGAAGACAAAATTACCAATGAAAATAAAAGTTTTCATGTGGTATATTAAAAAAGGTGTTGTTCTAACCAAAGATAATTTGGCAAAAAAAATTGGAATGGGGATAAACGGTGCTCGTTTACGTCATCTTCGTAAAACAATTCAACACCTCTTTTTTTTTGATTGTTTCTATGCTAAATTTTTGTGACGCTCTGTTCATATACTTTTTGGTCTAACCGCCTTCAAGTACACATAATTTATTCTATAATTGGTCTAAATTGGGGGAGCAAAAGTATAATTCATTGTTATTAACAAACAAAGATCTGCTCTTATATGGACAATCGGCTAACAAGGAATAAAGTTGTTTTTGACAAATGCAAACCAAAATCTCTTTTTTGCGGTACTATTCGAGGAACTCATTGGCTACGTCGGTGGGCAAGCTTGCAGCGGAATAAAGATCTACAAGATCAACTAATCGCCGCAAAGACGTCACCTTGAAGTGTCGGCGTTAGCATTCTTTGGTCCAATGGTTGGCTGTCACATAGACACGCGTTGGTTATGTTTAGCCAAAAACTTTTATTTGCTTGTTTAGTCGGATTTGAGGGTGGCTGGAGGTTGTTCCAAAGCAAAACTTTATTTAGTTTACGAACCCTCGTAATAATTGGTGCGATTCTATCCACGGATAGATGAAGCCGGATTTATTATCCTTTATTAAAAAAACAAATGCTTACTGCCACCAGCCGAAATGCTTACCTACCCGGCTACGCATTCTAGTGCAGGTCCCACCAGTCGCGCGCATTCTTTTCCAACGAGAAGACTCGGCAGGACGGCAGCGCAGGTCCACGCGGGCGCAGCGGGGCGACGCGATGGTGGCTCGCCGCTTCGTCGTCCGGCATGGCCCCGCAGCCGCTGGCTCCGTCGAGGGGAGCCGGACGAGGAGCATGAGGTGGAGTACGATACGGAGCACGGCCTCGACGTCCTCCGCCTCCAGATCTTCTCCCTCACCGCCGTCCCGCCCGACCTCCAGAAGGTCCGGAGCACCCCCACCCCGAGTCCCGATTCCATTCCACTCGACCCCATAGTTTCGCCGCGATCCGGGGGCCGCTGACGCCTGCACTGCTCCCCACTTCTCGGTCCTGATGCGCTGTGCGTGCTTGCAGATCGTGGTGGAGGCGGATGGGTCGGTGGTGGACGACGGCACCGATCTGGAAGCCGTCTCTGAGAGACTGCGCCTGCTCGCTATCGGCGAGGAGGGGGAGGACCAGTCCACTGGGGAGGACGACGGGGCAACGGCCAGGGCGCAGGAAAAAACCGATGAGGAATTCGCACGGATGCTTCAGGTAATCAGGTGCAGAGTCGCTGACAGAGCTGATGCCTCTGCTCTGTTTCGGTTATGGCCGTGGCGTCGAGCTACTGTAATTTGCATTGCCTTGCGATGTTGGCGGTAGCTGGTAGGCTCACTTGGTTTGGTAGGGATTGGAGGATGGGTCATGGAATTGGTGTGTTTCAGCTAGAAATGACCTGGAGTTCCCTTGCGCTCTTGTTTGGGTAGCACAGCTACTGATGGTATTTAGAGTTGTTCACATGTTTAGACTCCAGTCCACAGTTCTTTTGGTTACTGATTTCTTTTTCTCTCGAACACTTTTGGTTACTGATTTCAGTTAAGCTGGTACTTGAACCAGGTGGGCTGGGTGGTGTATGAATTAGGTTCAGGTGCTGATTAGGTGCTAATATCTTGGTTTGAAGCTGGAAAACTTACTGTGTTATCTGATCAAGGATAAACATCAATTTATTTGTTGAAACATGAACATTTCACTTCACTCTACCGTGGTCACGGCTTGGGTCGTGTTGGAACTGTTGTGCTGTTCGAGTTATTGGAGATTTGGTTGATCTGATGCATTTAAAGAAAGATTAGAGGCTGATTAGAGGCTTGGGTCGTGCTGTTTTCAATTGTCATTGACCTCATACACTGGAGTGAAATAAAGAAATCTTTCCAAGTGAATTGAATGCACAACAGTTGAAATGCATCAGCCGAATCTGAGTTGAAAATGAATTGAATCTGGGTGACCTACATCTCCCAGTTGTTCCTGGGATTACATCCTGGGTTCATTCACTCCATTGTAAAAAAATACACACAACCATGTGCTTTAAATGGGATAGTGCGTGCTTGTGCTCAGGAGGCCTAGGTTCCACTGATTTCTAGTCTAGTTTGTGTGCAAGAGATGTTCATGTGTATGTGTATACGTGGGTGGATCTTATTTGTACTTCTAAAATGGTGCATATGATATTATTCACGGGCTACTATGTTAAATGAATCTACATGGTAAATGCAGCTAACTACATTTTTCGCTGCCATTTTTGCATAATTAACTTTTGATGGTTTCCAACAGGGAACAGCCTGGTGGTACCATGCTATGTTGAGGTTGTTTAGTAGGAAAATAACATTGATAAGCAGCTATTATATTCCTACTGGAGTTTTACTTCTTGAAATTTTACTAGGCAGAAGAAGAGGCACTTCTCCTACAACAGTTCAGTATACAAAATGATGGTGGAGATGTGTTTAGACAAAGAGTTGAGCCTTACATGCACCAGGTTCTGATGGTATGGGATTAGAATGCATTTCATTTTGAAGTGTTTCCTTATTTTATGGGATTTGTATATCTGGTGCTTGAGTATATATATTTGGATGTAGTATGAAGATCCGGTGGGACAAGAGGCGGCACGAAAGACAGTTCCATTATGCGAACTGGAGGAGAAGGCATTAGTTTCACTGGCCAAGGTTTCACTTTATTTTTACCACTTTTGTTATTGTCTTCTCTCACCATGGTCTTATTTTTAGGTTTTGTTCCAATGCAAGATGTATTTTATGATTCTCTTAAAGAAAATTATGGATAAATTGCTATGATGCATTCCATGTTTTAAGAGATGGGTGTTCAGAAATTCTTACAAATGGCTGTTTAGTAGGAAGGGAATTTCAATCCTTCGAAAGATGAAGAGAAGCATGCCTTTCTGCTGCAATTGCTTTTCTGGTTTAAGCAATCATTCAGGTCACTGAAAAACTTTGATGCCTACCTTCTCAGTCATTACTTAAGCAAATTCCGAACATGTGCATGTGTCTAATATCACCCATGTTTGAGTGAATCTGTACTTCTACATACCCATTATTTTAAGAAATAAGTTCATTTTGCATTCCTCACTCATATCCCTTAGCTATCAAAATCTGTACACATAGCTGCCCGAGGTCAAACCCACCCTGATTTCAGGTAATTATGGTACCTGAGGAGGTTCAGTCGGCTTGCCAAAGGTTGGCTTACATGGTTTTCCTGCAGGAAATGTGCAAAGTTGTCTTTGTCCATGTTTTGATTGTGCTCACTGATTGACATCTAAAGTTCACATCTGCACCACACCTCTTATGCACTTCACACTCAGCAGGCCATCCTGCTGTTGTATTTTTACGAGCTGCTACCCCCACCACACACACAGAGTATACAACTTGTGAAGTGGCCAGGTGGTATAAAAGTATTGAGGAGGTTAGCTAAGATGGCTTGTCAAATCAAATTGTCACCAGCATTACTTGAAACAACAAATTCGCATCAATAGAATCTATACGTGAGTATGAGCTAAGATAATAATTAGGATCAATGAAAATTCCATGTTAACTGAAAACTAACTTGATCATCAAGTGGGAGTCATTATTGACAAGATGGTGAAAGTTTTTGCCCATTTCATTGGTTCAAGGATTTAAGGTGCCAACCGGAAGGTCCCGGGTTCAAGCCCCAGCCTCTGCATATTGCACATGGTGCGGGTAAGGCTTGGCGCTAAATATACCCTTCCCCAGACCCCGCGCAGTGCGGGAGTCTACGGCACTGGGTACCCCCTTTAAGTTGGATGATTTAATAGTTGTAGACTAAAATTGAACATTTTGATAGTTGAGGGGTAAAATGGACTTACTCCTTAGTCCTTGTGGCTTATGTTACTAAGGTTTCTTCTTCTTTTGTATAACTAAACTACAAATTTTGAAATAATGGGAGCTTGATCTTTTAGGCATGCTAAATTATATAACCGCAAAACCCATTTTGGAGCATGCACAGGAACTTTTAATGCGGTATAATTCTGATATTGTAAATTAAACAATCACAAGGAGTGTTTATATTCCAATCTATTGGTTTGGAACATGGTGTCACATTAGTTTGCAGTAACAATTTTGGACCTTATTATGGAGTTCTTTGTAATGTTTTTGCTGTCAAGCTTTGCATACTTTTATGTTGCTTAACTCGCAGTTTATGTATGTGATAGAACAGCCTACAGTAGTGCTCACATCTTTCATGTGTTTATTTTTGCAGATGGGTTAATGCAGCACCTTGT
Organism: Hyparrhenia diplandra; assembly: GCA_015847255.1. NCBI lineage: Eukaryota > Viridiplantae > Streptophyta > Magnoliopsida > Poales > Poaceae > Hyparrhenia > Hyparrhenia diplandra. The sequence goes on from JADLZK010003455.1 coordinate 45,874, forward strand.
GACAGCTGTGGCGGTGAGACGTCCAATATTGGCATGGGCACCCCACTTACCTCAGAAATAACATTTGGTGCTTCACGTGTTGAGATTTATAGGTAGCTATCAGTATATTTTTTTACATCTTATATAATTAATTTAGATGTGTCATATCCTTTCAAAACTTGCAAACTCAGTATCAAGTGAATCATACTGTTACTGCTTGAATCCTAGTTATTTTTCTTTTCTTGAATGTGCAGGAGAACCACATATCATATATTAAAAAAAGAAAAAAGGGGGTAAGATCCCTTACAACACGCATTCACACCCACTAAAAAAACATTACAATCTCGTCTTTTCCTTGACAAACAGCGACCTCGACCACACAAAATAAGCCTAATTATATATTCTGTGTTTGTCATAATATGATTCACGATATGAATTGGAACCCTAACAACCTCATGTTTCTTGAATGTAAATGCTGAACTAAAGCAATTGATTACACAATTGTTTTTTTTTGTTTCTGCCACATAGTTTCTTATACCCGTGCCAGTGATGAATCTGATAAAATTATTCCCTTTTGTCCCTCTGTTTGTTTGTGTGCTATTTATCAACTGGGGAAACTGAACTTAAAATACAGGGACCAAATGTACTATTATCACATGTGATTAAATCACCCTCTAACATGTCACCATATGTCCAGTTCTTTACTTTGGTTGCATGTCCTGACATATGCTATCTTTAGGTGTAACCATTGTTCTAGTATCACCCGTTTCCCAAGGTTCAACGATCCACGTAAGGTAGAGTAACAAATCCAAGTACTTATTGATTTGGGTGTTTACTTTTGAATATGCCCTACCAAATTGAAAATTGATGGTCAAGTTATCTGTTTTTCTTGCTTTGGAAGCTTATACAAACTAGGAGAGGTCGCTGTGGAGAATGGGCGAATTGCTTCACATTCTACTGTCGAGCTTTTGGATATGATGCTCGTTTGGTTAGTTTAGCTTATGAATTTTCTGCAGCTGTTGATTAAAATTTCTTTGTAATATGGACACTACCATGATTCAGTTAACTTCATTATCTATTCATTCCCTTTCTATTCCTATTCAAATTTGAAGAAACATCCAGATTTCTTGCCTATTCTGTACGATAAAAAGTGTTATGGTACATCGCTATGATGTGCATAGAAAAATGTGGATATTATTGATATAGAGGATGTTGAAGTATCAAACATGTAACATAAGTCTTCATTGATAGGTGTGTTCTGCTGGAGAGGTTCCAGGTTCTGTCTTTTGATTACTGCATCTGTATCAATTACCATATGGTGTTCAAAATTGTTGGGAACTCATTCACATGTTTCAGTAAAAAAAAGCTGTCCATGATGCAGTTCAATTACTTTTTCCATTTGAGATTTTGACCCTCTCGTGCCTTTGTAGTCTGTCTGTATCACTGTTGCTCTCTTGTTAGTAGGCCCAAATATATGTTGTCCACTAGGTAGTGGTTCGTACTTGTCTAATTCAGTAAAAATATGCTACTGTAAAGATTAAACAAGGCATTTCTTCCACCTAATATAATAGATTGATTCGATCTACCTATTTATAATTTTACAGATTCTGGATTTCACTGATCATGTGTGGACAGAATGTTTTTCAAACATGTACGGGAGGTTAGTTGAACAGACCCACTGCTTCTAAGTTTGAATTTGGTGTTCTAGCACCCTTATTCTAAATGCCGTTGTTCTGGAATATTTAGATGGATGCACCTAGATCCATGTGAAGGAGTCTATGATAATCCTCTACTGTACGAGAAAGGGTAATAATTTGGTCCTGCCCAACTGGTTTCTGCATATTGCATTTCTACTTAAAGCTTTTGCAAATGCTGTGCATCTGTTCATGCTGTATTGCATTGTCTTTTAGGTGGAACAAGAAGTTGGATTATGTTATTGCGATTTCTAAAGATGGAGTGCGTGGCGTAACAAAAACGCTACACCAGAAAGTGGCATGAGGTAGAATATTTTGGGTCAGTTATGATTTCTGTTGAGCGTGAGTGGGTGATCTTTTTTTCCTTTGAACTGGGTGTTCTTCGTTTTTAGATTGAAAGTGGTTTGACGTACTGTATCCCATATCTTCCCTTGCAGGTTCTCTCTAGGCGAACAATAACCTCTGAAGAAACTGTTGTGTCTGTTCTATCATCTATAACAGGGAAGTACCGCACTGGTTTGTCAAGTAATGCTCTATCAGTAATAGAAAACCGTGAAAAGGAGGAGTCTGAGGAACTTAGCAAATCAGCTTATCTTCAAGTTGAAACAGCTTTATCCTTACCTGGAAGGTTAAGTGGTTCTGTGGAATGGAGGAAAGCAAGGTCAGAGTTGGGCCAAGCAGATTCACTCAGTTGCTCATCCTGCCCTGTTCGGAAATGTGTGGATGCTCATGTTTCATATATATATGATGCTCTTTCTTCTTTTCTTTCACATTTTTGTGACAAAAAAATCCCTAAAGAAAGAATTATTGAAGCTTTTGATGCATTGAAAACTTTGATGCTAACTCTTAAAAATTCCAACTTTAAGAGCAGAAGCGCTACATTAGACCAGAAAAACACACCGTCTATTTGAGGAGATATTTCCTTCCATTGAAAGACTGTTATCTGCTATTTCACTGAAAGTAGAATCCGAACTGCTGGACACCAATCTGTGACTGTGGCTGGAAATCCAATACACTCATCCTTAGCGGTACCAGTAGCACTGGATGCAGTTGATGAGATATTGAGTAATTATAAGAATAATACGTCTTTCACAGAAGGCAGCTATTTCCCAAGAGGGAACAGAGTATGCTCAGGTTCAGTCCTTGCAAGCAGGGAACAACTTCCAATTGGAATTGTATGTGCACACAATTTCTGATTTTTAGTATCCATTCATCGGTGTGTTCCTTACATTAGTGTCTTTGAAAATTATTTCAGGCAACAGCAGCTTTTGACGGCATCCATTCTTCCAAATGGGAAGAGCCTGATGGAGCCAAAGGTAATCTGGTTGTAGTCAATATAAATACTATCTTCTATTTATAGATTATCTTAGTCACACATGGCTACCTGGATTGATAACCCAAGTTCAATCATCCTTTTTTTTGAATTGTGGACTTTGATTTAGTATGTTTTTAAAATTGTTGTAGAAGTTACTTGTCTACATGATCTAGTTCATGGATCCCTGATGATATAACTTTTCTGCTCCCTATCTGCATTTGCTATCAATCTTAAAACTTAATAAAATTTTGCACCTGATGTTGTTCATCAATTATTCAAATAATGTCTGGTCAAGTTTTGCACTGATGTTCTGCAGATTTTGTGTGTGTTGTAAAGATGCTATCTAAAGTGTTTCAAGTATAGGTAGAATTTTGTTGATCTGCTGTATTGTCTAACAAAGGAATTATGCAGGATGTTGGCTGATTTATACAATGCAGGATGGCAAAAGTTGCGAGTTGGAGTCATATGATTTGATGTCAGCTAATGATGCTCCAGAGAGGGATCCAATGGACTGGTAAAGTTGAGATATATTATTAGTCTTATTTAATCTTAATATGGTTGAATGGAATATAATGTGCACTGTGTGCCATATACATTAAATAAATCACGACGTTATTCTTCCTTTTTGTAGCATTAATGTCTTACATGGAGTGCATAATGATTGTCTACTCTAAAAGCTTATTAAGAGAGCTATCTTGAAGCAAGAAAAATTAGTGTAAGAGCTAAAATAAAATTAAACCTGTTTTGAAAACCTCACTTGAAGCCAAACAGGTTCTTTGTCCTTTCTTTTGTGACCTACTCAGTATTTTTTTCATCCACTTAAATGACTAGTCTACCATTTGTAAACCATATGACTTGCTTACTTGTTAACTAGATAATTATTGGAGAAACATGCCTATCAATTTGAGTTATGGGCAACGTTGTAAATTGAATGTACTGGTCAGTGTGGTCGCAACTCACAAGCATTTTTATGTCAGGGTTCTTGAAGGGAGCGCAGATGGAGGTTCCACCTGGAATCTACTTGATGCTCGGAACTCTGAAATGTTTGAGAGCCGTTTCCTCAGGAAAACATTTACAGTGGATAATAAGAGATATAAAGCAAATGCTTTCCGGTAGGTTTTATAGCATCGGCTGATGGCTGATGCACACTTTGTGCAGTAGTTGGCAAACCTTTTTCCTTCTGACTGAATTCCTCTATTTTACTATGGCAGGTTTAGGTTTCTACGCGTAAGAGAATCTCATTCTAATCCAAGGTTTCAGATAGGATCAATTGATCTATATGGGAAAACCATATGAACTCCCCTGAACTGTGTTTCACTTTAGGCTTCTAAACTGCTCGATTTCGTCAGCCTGTGCAGTACCATAAATTCATAGTATTGTAATATGAGCATTTACTGTGGAAGCAGCGTTCTCTTCAGTATAGACAGTAGTACCATGAATGAAGATTGATTGAATAATTAAGAACATGATATTCTTGTAAGATAGAGTGAGTTTTTAAAAGAACTAATTGAAGCTACGAGTCCCTCGCCAGGATGGATCAACGATCCTGTTTTTATTGAACTCTAGTCAGACCCATTATTTTCGTGGTGACCACATAGATAGAACATGAATGAATATATAATAAGGCTTGCATCATTGCATGGGAATATATTTGCAAGCTGCGGCCGCTCTTCGTCGTCTGTCGCTGTTATTGGGTCCGGAGGTTGAGAAATGCACTCGTCAGACTCCGAGCTCTAACCGCCGTCCTGGTCTCGAGCGCATCACAGTCACTGGTGCGGTGTCCCGTGTGAATCCTCGTGCTGACAGTGGTCTACTCGACGGCATGCGCCCTGCGTTACCGTGGGCGTGGATCAGCTTCCATGGAAATGGATCCGCCGCTGCCGGAGTTCTGCACTTCTCGGCCTGCATCGGTGCTCCGCAACTCGCTACGGCTACCTGGCGACTGCGTTGTGGGCCCAGCTCCTTCAATTCGCCGGTGTCATTTGGAAGGAAAGGGCTGTCGGGCAGTCGACTTCCCTGTCGGCTGCGCAGGAGCCGACTTTGTCCTGTCATCCTCCCAGGGACGAAGGGACCCATAGGGTCGGTCGGCTGCCATGTGGGCGCCACGTCGGCTTGTCTGCTCAGCTGCCGACAGGTTGATCTATCTCCAATGTGTAATACTAATAATAACTTCTATATTTACAATTTTTCCCAAAACGGTTTCCCGAATTTCATTCTTTTGTAACGAAATTACACAGTTCAACGTTCACCCCACGTACGCCTTAATACAAAGTTTAAACCACCCCCAATCAAGAACACCCAGGGAACTTAATTGGGGGGGACACGACGAGCAGCCCAGATGAGCTCTCCAGCAGACACAACTCCTAAAACGCTTATTACAGCAGAAAGGCAGAACTGCCAAAATAACCAAGTCAACAAACAAAAGCTAAGACTTTAGCCGACGAGCATCCTGTTGCTGTCCAGCGTTTGACCATCAAATGCCACCTCCATTGAAGGGCACCAAGCTTCTTTCCTGACTGTGCTCCTGGACGCCTTGCTTGTGGAAGGATAGCGCCACCTGCTTGATGACTTCCGCCCCTGCCGCCACCTGCGTGACTGCGTCTTGAGGTCATCTTTCAATAAACCTGACCAGTAATTGATAAAAGAGCAAATCAAAATTACAATCTCAGTAGGAGATTTTTTCTCAAAGCATATCAAATTCCTCGTTTTTCAAATCGCCCAACATACTGCTGCCAATTAATATTGTTTTAAAAATATTGTTTTAAAAGAATTCGCGTCATCTGTTATCTTCTCTTCCTCTCAATCGTCAAGTACTATTAGTACAGTGCCGGGACATTTTGGCGGTGTCATTTCTGAGCCATCCATGCATGACACAACAATTTAAGCCCGAAGCAACAAGCTAGACCGTGTGGTGACAAGTTAGTTCAAGACCTCAAGTTATGTTATGTCGTGCAGTCAAGATGCCCCAGTTCATTATGAATATATAATTATTTCCGTCGCCAAATAAAGCATTGCATCTGCACAAAGACACTGACAAAATAGAATCTTCCTCAACCTGCCACACAATATAAGAGCTCAAACGTGAAGTGCCAAAACAGAACTATGTGGTTCTTCCTCCGTTCATCAAGTGAGATACTTGTTTCTTTAAATTAATTATGCCCTTTTTTCCTCCGTTCAAGAGCCATTGCATCCGAAAGTGTTAATTTGAAGGTCCTGAAGGATAAGGGGGTCTAGAGCATGCGACCATTGCATAGTGTGAGATACAGATGGAGGCCCCTTTGGAAATCAAGCGACAAATGAAGGATATGCTTCAGCCATTGCATCCGAGTGTGAGCCAGTACAGATGGAGGCCCCTAGATTGGAGATGCGGCCTCTATCAAGCGACAACACGTCTGAAGGATAAGGAGCTCTCTAGAGCACTTGCAGCCATTGCATCCGAGTGTGAGCCAGTACAGATGGAGGCCCCTAGATTGGAGATGCGGCCTCTATCAATTGCAGGTCCTTTTAGCAAGTAATTAGCTTTGGTTTTTCAAACCCCCTTGTAGCGGCCTGCTGCAGGCGGTTGCGTTTCTTGCGCAATGTGTTGTAAACTCTCACTCTCTTATTAATATATTTCTAGATAACCGAACTTTTTTTTTATTAAAATAATTTTTTTTTCCTTGAGAATCGTGTACAACAATGCATGATCTGTTAGTGACAATGTATGGGACATCTTTGATCAAGATGCAAGAGTTCATACTTTACCATGATGAGGTGATGAGTACATCTTTTTTGGCATCTACTAGCCTCCTTGCTTTTAATAATCCAAAATTATTGTGTGGTGGCTAGCGACCGTGTTGCTTGAAACGCAGACCATGGACCTGTTAGGAGATATACTGGTTGGTTTGACCCCATGTCGTTTTCTTGAGCGAGGATACATAAAGACAGCGATCTATGCCTCTACTCCGTATGCAAAGCATATGTGTTGTCCTAGACCAAGTCTTGGACACTGTTATGTGAGAAATGGTCAGTAAACTATATGAAGATCATATGTAGATCATGATTGAGCGTTATTATGACGCTTAAAAATTTTCATTTGTGTGAAAAGACATATATTGATACAGCCATGAGTTCTATCTACTCTTTCATTTCATTTCATTTCAAGCCAGTTATATATGAAACACGAGCAGTGAAGCACCAAATAAACTGAATTTTCAAGCCAGTTATATATGAAACACGAGCAGTGAAGCACAAAATAAATCTGAATTTTCAAGCCAGTCATTTCTTTCATTTCAGTTCAGTTATATATGAAACACGAGCAGTGAAAAACGTCGGTGGAGGTGGAGCACAGTGTATTGTTTTTTTAACGCCTTTCAGTTTTTACATCACAAAAAGTGTGTCCGGTCGGTAATTAACGACGAACAGCTGTTTCACTTCAAGGCTGTTAAGCTGTCACACTTAGTTGGGTTCCACAAGTTACTGAACATTTGGGACACAAGAAAATCAATCAGATAAAAGTTTTCACAATCTGCATGACTGCATGGATGGCTACTCTACTCAAGCTCTGCTGGGGAATAACACACTGATCGAGATATCCCAACCTGCACAGCTCGAGCTGTGTGTGTGTTCAACAATTAATATTCTTGGAGAAGGCGTGCTAGTTATTATTATTTGCATCCTGCATCGCTTTCGTACCTAATCATGGCGACAGTTTATAACTTAACAAAATAAAGAGCACGTCTGCATGCACAAAGTTCCCTTACCTAAAAGGAACAGATTTAGAGAATCACTCCCTCCGTTTCAAGTTTCAAATTATGAGTCGTTTTGGTTTTTTAGATACATACATAGATATTTAAACATAATATATATCTAGACGCATAGCAAAAAGTTATATATATCTAGAAAAACTAAAATGACTTATAGTTTAGAAATTAGAATAGAGGAAGTACTATATATCTAGCTGGAGAAGTGCAGGACAAGTTTATATAGTTTGTGCCTTCTCCATCAAAGTGTTGGCTGCCCGGTGCTCCTTATTATTGTTGCTTGCACTACAGTTTGAATCGAACTACACAGTAATGTTTAACTCTCTTTGTCCTAATTTTTTTTTCCTATTCTTTTTACATGCCATTTTCTTCAACGAGTATATATGTCAACTTAATTTGTTTGAATAAATGAGCAAATAGACTACCAATAGGAATAATTAAAATGATAAATATAGTCGATATGTTGTGCTAAGGGGTCCACACACATAGCCCTGGGCAAAATACCCGATACCCAATACCCGTGCCGAATTACCCGAACCTAGACCCAAATTACCCGAACCCGAGGTACCCGAACCCAAATTCGGATAGCGATTTTGATTACCCAAAATTAGTTTGGGTAATTCGGGTAATACACACCGTACCCAAACTACCGAACTACCCGAAGATTTGCCTCCATCTTTAGATTTATCACGTGTTGTTAGTTGAACACTTGAAATTATCACTTTATTATAATATAATTTTTTTGGTTCGAACAAGTAACTATAATATATTATTCTCCACAAATTGTTATTTCAAATGCAACACAAATTCCCCATGAAATTATGTATAAATTGCTACTGAAATTTTTTGTAGTTTGTTGTTTTCTATAAAATCGGGTAGATCAGATATGCCCGAACCCGAATTATTGGGTACCCAAAATTTTAGGTAGTGTTTTTCGAGGCTAAAATCGGGTAGCAGTTTTCATTACCCCAAATTTCAAATTCGAATTAATTACCTGACCCAAAAAATTGGGATAACCCGAATGCCAGGCCTATCCACACGTCTCTCCACCTTTGAGCCCTTTTCTTGAGATTCTATATGGCTAAGCCACTAAGGGGACTAAGATCATGTGATCCCCATCATCATATGAGACTCTTGTAGAGATAAATTGGAACACGTGTTGGATGAATGGTCATGTCTGTCATAGCACTATTGGTATCACACCTATAACATAGACATGTGTTAGGAACATGGTGTTGATCCACCCACTACGTACATACGCCGCCACAAATATGTGCTATATAGGTTTATCTCATAAATCATAAATGATGCACATATTTATATCCTTAGACGTAAGACCAACGCAGAACTTGGATTGTGTAAGTCAAACTTTGGAGCTTCCAAACATACCCCATAATAGGGTAATTATAAAAAGTTCTATATGATTTGAAGCAAGTTATAAGGTGTGTCGAGTCAAGATGGATATATCCCTCTCAATTTATGGTGACACTTGCCCTTTTCGGTATGTTGGAACTAAAAATGCATGCCATGCCTCGACTAAAGGTTAAGTAGTCAAAGCAAGTTCTTCATGGAGCGAGATATGGCCAAGGTGGACAATAGCACTTCACTCACCTTTTACTTGGCTAGGTGATGTTTGGTGGAAGCACATAGTTGTGGTGAGTGTCATAGGTTCTGCAATATATGTTATTTGTGAACCTCTAGGAGTTAGTGTCCCTTGCTAGCTAGAGGCCAATGCTGAATATGGACTGAAAATATATTCTCTAGGTCATGTCTATATATAATAAGTTAAATGAACCTAATTGGTTGTAGAAATCAAGGGGTTACAACATTGAGATACTTTGCCTAATTAACTCTAGTACAAATGGGAGATTGTTGGATATATGCCCTAGAGCTAACTAGATTTAATATGATAATGGTGCTCTAATCTATTGTGCCCATTAGGGTATAGAGTCCTAAAAATGGGCCAAATTTGAGGCCAATATAGAAACTAAAGGGGTGGAGGACATGATGATATATAAGCGTATATATGTTGTGTTTGTTACTATTCATGGGGTTTAGTTGCCTCATGCAGGGTTAGTGTTTTTCTAAATGTTAAACAATGAATCACTTATTGTTTAGTCATTATTCATGCTAAACTTCCATTTAGATGTGTTAAATGACCAACTAAACAAAATCAACATACTATAAATGGTGTCTATATGGGCTAAACCATATTTAGATGAACAATTTGCAAGAGTTGCACGGTGGAAACCTAGCCACACCACCTCCATCAACCATCCTAGACTCTGAACAAATGATGTGTGCTAGCACATCTATGCTTTGTGTTCATTTCATGTAAATATGGACTCTCATGAAGGTGCTACTAGTTTGTGAGGTACATCAAGGCTTACGACTACTCCCACGTGGACTACATACTGCACACCTTTGATCAAGTGTCCACTATGATGTGGGGTGGGAAGTATAACCTATGGTTATCTATATGGAAGTGATCATGTTCTCAAGGTAACTTTTGTTTGCACGCTAGCATGGTGTATCGTGTCCCAAATTAAACATATGTACAATAACATGCATGGCATAAGATTTGCAAAAATCAGTGCATGGTCACCCATATATATATATATTGTGCTCTTAAATTACATGATGTACTGAATTCAATAGTATTTTAAGTGCCACTCATTGCTTTTGGTACATCATATCATCTTTTGTAATGCACGGACTAATTGGATATAAACAAACCTTTCAAAATTGGTCAGTGGTATATAGTTGCATATATAGTTTAAGGACACACTGGATTTTGCATTATAGTTGCATCTTGTCCACTAATTTGCAGGATCGATCTCATCGTAGATGGAAAGTTAATCTTGTTTTTTTATGCAAGGTTGCAAAATGATGTGCATGTGCAGTGTTTGTTGGTGAATTCATGCTTGAAGTACTTGTTTTTTTTCCTTTTTAATTGAAGCAAGTAACTTGTTTCTTGTGCAATGCATGGCATATATATCCTTTGCAAGATAGAATTAAATGACTAATATAACATCGTGAGTATTGTGGATACATACTTGGAGACAAAAGATGTTGCAAACGTATATATGTTTTTTTTTTTGTCGGGGAAACTTGATGTGTGTGCCTCTGCATAAATTGACAAATTCAACAACTTTCCTTGCACTAAAAGGTTGAAACGTATATGTTGCTGCCAACTGGTAACTGACTTGTTCCTCCTGCATGAGTTGACTGCAGTGCAAGAAAAGACTGCAGAAAGATAAGGGATTGCTGTGCGAGTGTGCTGTGCTCAGAACTCATCAGAAGTGCGATTTTGATCTGCTGCAGTTCGTTACCAGTTTGCTTGCAAAGATAAAATTTCAGATGAGCTAGACGACCACACACGGAGAAGAAATCAACAAATGATGAGTGTGTGTAAGTAATCAAGATAAAATTTCAGATAACTTTTATTGAAATCCGAATTAGATTTAGTTCGTCACTCAGCATGCATTTCTTGCTTGAAAAGGACGATCTGAATCAAGAGAACCCAGTAAATCGAACATGAAAATTAAAAGGAAAATAAAGACGACATATATGGATTGAACGAAGCATGGAGCATGGAAGACAAGAAACTAATTAGGAGTAAGGACGATAGTGAGCTTAGCAGTCCCATTGCAGCTGCTCCATGGCGTTGCCGGTGCTGCCGCAAAACAACGCGCATGACTCCATCAGCTCCAGATCGAACGGCGTTGCACCGGTGCCGCCGTACACCGAAGAGACGTCCATCATGTCCATGCCCTTATCAGCAACTGCACCGCCACCGTTCATCACTCACAGCTTGCCGGCCGACGACCACCTGATCCCCTGCAGCAGCAGCCCTTGCGGTGGCAGCGGCTGCTGCTGTGGCTGGGCCACTTCCATCCCTGCACACATGGCAGAATCAACGGCGGCGGTGGTCCACATTCCTGCCGTCACGTCCATGAACGCCGCGTCCATGCCTTGGCTAAACCCGTTGCCGTTAGGCATGCCGGCGGCGTGATCCATGGAGGAGGAGGACGAAGAGCCGTTCACGAAGTCCATAGATGTCTGGAGACCTGCATTCTGATCCCTGAAGCTCATCAGCACGCCGCCGCTGCCGTTGTTTTGGTGGTACGGGTATCCCGGAATCGCAGCCACGGCGGCTGCCTGGTCATGCCCCATGAGCATGCCGTCAGGGTTTGGGACGTCGTACATTGCCGGTGCCATCTCCGGCGGCGGCGGCGTGACCGTGACGGTGTCGTAAGCGGCGGCCTTGGTCGGGGAGCTGATGGTGAAGGGCGTCGTGGCGACAGCAGCGCCTCCGTTGGAGTGGAAGTGGGAAGGATTGTTGCTGTTAGGGTTTGCCCGTTGCCGCCGTGGAGGAGAGTCCTGGAGGCCGGCAGGAGGTTGTGGGTCTTGGGGTCGAGGCCCTGCGCGATGAGCTTCTTCTTGATGCATGAGTTCCAGAAGTTCTTGACCTCGTTGTCCGTGCGCCCCGGCAGGTGCTTGGCGATCTGCGCCCATCTGTGAGTTCCAGCCATGGCCGCGGGGAGTTCCATTCCATGCACCAACCAGAGTTATTAGTTCGACCGCCGGGAACAAGCTAGCAGAGAGACGGCAGGAAGTATGCCCGTACATACCGGTTGCCGAGGATACGGTGGACGTCGATGATGGTGCGCTCCTCGTGGTCGGAGAAGGTGCCGCGCTTCAGGTCCGGCCGGAGGTAGTTGATCCACCGGAGGCGGCAGCTCTTGCCGCACCGCTGCAGCCCTGGTCGATTCGATCGGCAAGAACACAACGCGCATCAGGACGTGAACAAATCCAATTTCTTCTTTGAATACGGGTCGCCTGGCTGGCCGGAGAGCTAGCATACCGGCGTTCTTGGGGACGGCGCTCCAGCAGCTGTGGCCGTGGGCGGTGATGTACTTGACGAGCTTCTCGTCCTCCTCCGGCGACCACAGCCCGCGCTTCACCTTCTGCTTGCTGCAGCAGTGGTGCCCCATGGCGCTGCCCTGACCGCTCCTCCCCTTGCCCTTTCTCTCTCTATCAGTTTCCTCTTCTCTCCCCAAACAGTGTATGTAAAGCCTGAAGCACACCCCTTTTGCTGGTGAATTGACCTTTATGCATCTCTATGTGTGGGAGAAGGAGGAAACACACCAAATAAAGTTGTGTGATCTCTCAAAAAGGATAGATTAATTGCAATTAGGCCAAGCAAGCAGAGTACACTCTTCTACTACTGGCTCCTTTTTAACCGAGACGTCAAAACAAATTCCAAAATTAGATTGACACAAGTCATATGCATATATGCATAGTAGTAGATATTTATGACTCGGAAAACCTTTGATTTTATTTTGGTATATATATTAAAAGTCTGTGGTCAAATTTGCCACCATTTGGTGATTGCGTCAGTGTGTACAACAGCATTTGTTTGCAACTGAGGGAGCAAGGTCAGTGTGTGATCTACTGAATTACAACAGCATTTGTCTTTCTGCAGTCCTTTTTTTTTCTTTTTGACCACCTAGAGAACAAGGAGATTTTGGTAGAAATTTTGGGGTCGTCGATTAAATTGAATCACCCTAGCTGGCTTCTTACGGTTCGTCTTCAGTCCTATTATTATTTAATTATTAGACCATCTAGAGAAAAAGAAAACCGAGCATGATACAAACTCAATTGCCCGGCCGGCTTCTTAAAGTTCATTTTAGGTCCTATATATTGACCACCAAGTGAACAAGAAAACCTATAGCGCGACAGACAGATGATTAAATTAAATTGCTTGAGTAATTTTGTTCATTCCGAGAACCAAGTATATGGTGTAGCTCAGCTAGTTGGGTAGATTTTTTTCTTGATCGGGCTATTCACCCGCGTGTTTCATTAAGAGAAAGTGAACCAAAATACAAGGACCAAACCTTAATGCGAGAAGACATTAAGGCTTGGCCAGGATTAAGAGACCTATCTATTGGATCCAAATTTAATGATTACATGGCTGAAAACAATTAGCGACGTAAAACTCGCCCACTCACGCGTCCGTAGGCTCGGAAGGCCACCACTTCTTTCCACAAAAGTACACCTACATCGCCTTCTTGGCCTCATCTGCCAACGGGCCCGTGAAGGCAACGTGTAGTTCGTCGAAAGAGGCCTCATCAGGGGTGCTCAGTCTCGATTTGAAAACCAAGTTTCTTCATCGGCACCTTCCTCGCCCGGCCCTCTGGGCTTTGCTTTTGTTGCACTCTTCGCGCCCGCCGTGTCTTCTCTGTGCGGTTGGGTGGTGGCTCAATTGGCTTCTTGAACGCAGCCACGAAGTTGTCAATGGACATGTCGGGCGCTGAGGCAGCATCACTGCGATGACCCAGGCTCGAAAAGAACGCCATTGGTCTTCAAGCTAGGCGACCGCCAGGTGTCCGCCGCGATGGCGGTGACACCAGAGGGATCTGTAGAGGGATCCATACCATTTGTCCTTGGTGCCTCAAGACTTTGCATCCACGGTTCGCCCATCAATGCGACATCACGGCATCCACCGGCGATGTCGGGACCTCAGCCCGGGGGGTAGATGGGCGAACGCTTGGAGCAGCGGTCGGCCACCCGCAAGACAAGTGGAACGAGCTCATCGAGCATAGGGTCAACCCATACGGGTGGCCTAGTGCCCTCACACAGCGCTAGCTCGAGCAGGTCGTGAAAAATGGTGGCGTTGTCGACACCGCGGATCCTCCCTGCCAACCTGCGTCGCTGCGGACGACGGTGCCTAACTTTGTTCGAACCACCGGGTGGCGCACGCTGGCAAAGGTTGAGGATCATCACCCGCAACTACCGCGTCATACCCTTCCGGCGATTTTGGCTCCCCAGAAATGGTTGGGCGGCACACCTTGCCACCCCCAACGGGCTGTCGCCCCACAAACTCCGAAGGTGCGTGCACCGATGGCGACTCCGGTTGGTGTCGCTTCCCGATGGTCGGTAACCCCGCGGCGAAGGCAACGCGGCGTAGATCAACATTGAGCGGCGACATGGTCGCCCGAGCTTGAGAAGCAACGACCGACAAGCTCTAGTGGCACGGGGCAGCGACACTTGTGTGCCGCTTTCCCCACAGCACCGGCCCTATATTTTTTAGTGCCCCGCGGCGAACTTATCGCAAAGTGCCCTCTAGACTATATATATATTTAAATATAGCAAGTCTGGTATGATTACAATGTAAAAAAACAATATATTTGTACTTCTAGAAATAATATGATTACCTTAAAGAATACTAGCTTGTTATAAAAGTATTTATCGTCGGGCATTTCTAGATGCAAAATCATAAGGACGGTACTGAGATCAATATGATTAGATTCATGCCCTTGAACTTCCTTGACATCAACATTACTTGGACCAACAAAGAACTTACATAAAGCACCCCTTTGTGATTCAACGAATTCAGCATCACGTTTTTTTTTCTTATTCCTTTTTCGAGCACGACAATTGTTTCTTGGGGGCCATCTATGCTCTAAGACCTAATCAAATTACAACTAAAATTACTAAATAAATTACAACTATTAAATAAATTATTTTAAAGAATTAAGAATAATATTTACCTATGGCAGCCGTCAAATGAATGGTTGTTGCTGTTCGTTGGCTGAACGACGCCGCTAACGCCAACTCGGGCCGGGCGACAGGGACAACGTCGAATGGATGGGGGCACGGCGAAACAGCGATCGCCTCTGAGCGATCAAGGCGTCTGCGTTGAAGTGGAATGGACGACCTCGGCCGGACGAGGCGATCAGATTAGAGGTAAGGAAGTGGAACGGACGAGGCGAAGGCGATCTGCGTTTTTGCGGCGGCGTAGGGAATGCGTAGAGTCGTAGACTCAAGTCAGTCCTCACGGACCTCACGGTCCGCGAGGCTCGGGGGGCGCTGCATAAAGTTTTCTTTTCTTTTCTTTTCTTTTCTTCTTTTTTTTTGATGCCGCTCTCCTTCTTGGATTGTAGTTGGGTACAGGCAATTCTAATCTGCTCGTGTGCCCCCCTTGTTCTTGGGCCCCCGGCCGTCGCCTCTGTTGCATAGCCTCAGGGCCGGCGTTGTTTCCCCATCCAATGTCTGCGGCGACGGCTCACAACAGTCCGAAAGTCCTCGGCATCGACGTGGGGGCACTGACGAGGCGGCGGGTCAGCCAACGCCCGCCACCGTGGACCAAGCCGCTGGAGCACCGGGATCCTTACAGACTGCTGTAGGCCAAGGCGATTCCACGCGGGCATATGCCCGGGCTGCGTCGGCGGTGATGCACTGGACTTGCGCCGCTGACGCCGATGTTGACGTCGCCTTACCCAGCAAGCCTCCGATTGACACCCTCCGTGGCGTCGACGCTCTGCGATGCAGTCACTGCCCTGGTCGATGGCAGAGGCGTGGCCCGGAAGGCCTTGCGAGCGACTTCCAAGTAGGACGGAGGTGAGGCAGCAAGAGCTGGCTTGTCATCGGAGCTGCTCGCGCTAGGTTCCGTGTCTGCCCAGCGCATGGCCTTCGACCGCCCCACCGAGCTGCCTCCAGGATGGAAGGGGGTAGCGTGGGGGAGAGGGATGACGACAAAGGAGATGTGCCGCGAGCCAGCTGCAGCGACGACGGCGCGCGCACAATAGGGGTGACGGTGGTGGACGCCTTCGTCTTCGACTTCTTCTTCGTCAGAGTCTTCCACGAGGACGGCCATAGCGTCGGGCAGCTGTGTTGTTCCCTTGGGCGCGCCCTCCATGCCCCGGGGGCCAATGGGCGCGGCGTGTGGTTGGGTGGGGGCGCACCCCCTCCCCGCCATGGCAGCAGGCCTCCATGAGCGCAGGGGGCGCTGGTCGGTGGGCTGGGGACCGAGCTCTCCAAGGAGCACCCATGGAGTTGTAGATTCAGAGGTGGGGAACTCGGATCTGAGCTTGGATTGGAGGAGGGGAGGGCTGGGAAGGGAGATCGGTGCATAGGACGGGGGGGTTCTAACGGCATCCTCCGCATCCCCTTTACAGCTCGTTGTTGGGTAGATTTAACTAAACACTATCAAAAAAAGAGTGGAGTTGTCCTAGTGTTTTTAAGCAGTAATAAACAGCACACTACTAATCATAGCACACGGGAATCCTAACTAGAAGTCATTTGGTAGGGAAAATTTATATTAAACACACTAGGAGAGAACCTCACATCGCTCGGAGAAGTTGCAGATTCTAGTTGTGTAAGATTCTAGTGTGCTCGTCAACAACGATGTATGAGTGTTTGTATAGTGATTCACAGAAAAAGGATTATGCTTCTAGAAGGAAAATGTTATTATGTTTTATTTGAAAATTCGTAAGTGGAAGATGGCATGATAGATCCCGATTAAGAAGAGAGAGAGAAACAAAATTAGCAGCTGGAAATGATGAGTGGCGTCGTCTGTACTCAATCAAACGAGCCAGCAGCAGGCCAGCCAGAGGGATCTTCCAATCCTTGGATCTTTGCCCTAGATAGCTAGCTATAAGTGTACCAAACGATTAGTGTTAATTGCCGCCTGGCTAATCATTTGCTAAAACTTGTGAGAGTCCGCCAAGTCCAGTTGGGAGCGAGGATGCGTTGCAGGGAAGCTGCCGGCCTGCTGGACTCTTGAAGCACAAGAGACCACTCAAGCAACAATGCGCTCAGGTGCATGCTCACTGCACTGTCGGTGTGCATGCATGCGTGCAACTCGGTTCTTGTGTTTCTGGTACGGTGCTGCCGTACGTTACGTGACATTAGGTGTCCTTGTTGCTCAACCCTCCGACTTGTATATATTAGTATATATAAATATATGCTCATTGATCGGCCAGGTTAATTTACAATGTTCGTTGGCCATGCATGGGCTCAAATCTGAACGTGTAGCTTTCGTTTGGATGCATCCCCCGGTAAGTCCAGTAACCGTAGCTTTTCTCACCAGGCTTTAATGTTTATGTAGTAGCAGTGGTATTTTTGAAAACGTACTGAACCACAGGGCCCACGTTGTCGACGGGAATTAAGCATAACATCATTAAATCCTGAAACAATTTTAGTTCTGACAGATATATATACACACTCGGAATTGAAACTCAGAATTCAGGATGTATATGTATTAGTTATTGAAGTATTTAGTAGCGCCTGTTTCTGGTAACATACCATGGGTGCCAAGAAAATCACTTCAATGTTTCCAAACCAAATTATATTTTTTTTCCTGGTTGCTCCATAGTTTAAATCCTGGCCAGGGTTTTATATAAAGGACATGGCATATCTAGACACAAGTCAGCAGGCGTACTTACTCATGTGAAATTCGTGCAAAAGTCATGTATATTCCTGCATACAACAAATTGTTGAGACCGAGCAAGTCGAAAATGGAACAGGGAAGCTAAGGTAATTATTTTTTCTTGAACTGAAGCGCGTGCGTGGACGTCGTCGTCTACAAATGTCGTCGTCAGTACCTGTCTGTTTGAATTTGAACCACGTATAGAGTGACTCTGATCTGGTAGTACTTACGATCGATATGATGCTTACTCGGTCAGATTTAACTATATATATATATGTGCAAATTGAAGGTTGTTTGCCTGCGCTTATACATTTCTTTCACATTGTGACGACCTGGGTCTACCTTTTGATGGCTACATAATACATTTTTAATTGAGACACCAGCTATCACACGGTTAAACTAACTCATCAACAAATATCATAAGTATCAGTAACAATCTTCGTTTAATTTAATTTCTTTTCACCGACCCAGAACTGTAGTTAGAAATACGCACTCTACTGGTAGTTATGACGCATGAATTATATAAAATATATATACTACTCCCTTTGTTCTAAATTATAGGTCGTTTTTTTTTTTTTTTTGTTCATTTATTTAATTAGTTATGTATAGACATATTATTGTATTTGGAACGGAGGGAGTAGTATATATACCAGTAGCTATATATGTAGCTTATATATTGTCATGTGCATATGAATCAGTATGGATACGTGTATACATCAATTAAGTCACGCAAGTGACAAGAGCTTATAAAACCTGTTTGGAGTGAACCCTCCCGTAGCATTTGCCTATTGCATTCATTCGTGGGGCAAGAAGCAATGGGTTGATGCCTTTCTTGTACTATGTACATTGTACAGAGAGGTCCGTTACCACAGCTTATACTTCAACTTCTCCTTGAAAAGGAAAAGACCAAGCACTACCATTAGTATAATAGTAGCATTTTTTGCATCCAATTTCACTGCCATAAATATAATTTTATCACCCATTTTATAGCACTTCAATTTTCTCTTACTATATATTATAATAAGTGGTACCAGAGGGAAACTGTGTATATGTTAGTCCTATCAATAAAGTAGAAAATTAAAGTCTATTATCAATATATTAGGAATACATGTTAGAGTGTGTTTGAAAATGTTTTTTTTTGGGGGTGCGGGGGTGCTAAACTGAATCACAACCAGAATTCTCAATTTTTCCTAGCGTGATGTTCTCCTACTATTTTTCTATCCAAAATTTAGTATAAATTTTTCCTACTAAATGTCTCTTAGTGAGATCCCCATATATGCTATGACTACTAGAAGTGTTTTATTGCTACGTAAAAATACTAGCAAAAATCCACTATTTTGGTAGTGAATATGGTTGTTTCACATCCAATTAACTAACACCCAAGTTCTATATCCCTCCCCCAACCACACACAAGCACACTCTTCACTCAACCTTCTTCTCTGGTGACCTACGGTCATGTATTCTCCATCTCCAATGATGTTTCGTCATTTTTCTCCATCTCTTCATCGTGGTTAGGGTTTAAGTTTAGCTAAGTTCCCATGATGGTTAGCTTGCCTAGTGGAGGAGATGGGCAAGAGGGAACTATCGCAAAGGACAACCGGTGATCGAAAAAGGTTGTTACATGGTCATCAATCAATCGCCCATTGAAGATGAGCTAGCTCATGGAGAGGCCGACGGTTTTAATTCTGGCAGCAAGAGCTATATAAGACGAGAGTGGATTGAGGCGTCTATGAGATATGGGTGAGTGTTGTAATTGAGCATCAAAAGAATGTGAGCAAAACATTAGAAAGGGAAGGATCAGAAGAAGAAAACATAATAGGGTCCATTGATGTTGGGTGTCAGTTAAATCTAGTGTGTTATCACTAAGTGAAAACCTCATAACAACGATATGAGCAGAAGTAATAGGCCTAATAAGCATGTCATTATTTTCTTTCTATTCATAAATGTTACCCATGTGTCTTCAATTCGAGGTTTGAGTACGCCCTATCATTTATGATGAGTGAAAAAATCATTCATCAATTGTAATTGGATCAATACATGCATACATCTTTGTACATCACCTTTTAGTTGACACACCCATGTTTAAAAGGTTTTTCCTATCTTTCTCTCTCTCTAAATTTTGAAATGACTAAGTCCCCAAGACGTCATAGGCTTATGCCCTAGCATATCCAATGACTAATGCATATCCTCACAGGCACCTTAGTTAACCAGTGGTGGACCTAATACCTAGTCGTCCTGTGCTTGTAGTTGAAGTGAAAAGGAAAATTTTCTTTATATAAAAAAGGATCATTGTATGTTTCTAGTTAAATATTTTTAACAATAATATGGGCTTTTGACATGATTACGGATGAACATCTTTGTAATCAATTGTTGAAGAGAGCAACTATTACAACCTCTTACAAAGATGCATTGCTAATTGCTTGGATTTCGACAAGGCATTGTGTTCCTCTTGCTCATCTCGATGCTAGTACTTGCATAGACAAGTTTCGTGCCTTATGAACCTCGAGGAAAACTGAATGGGCCGGGAAGCAAGCACATGTTAAACTATAAAAACGTTTTACTATTAGAAAGGTTAGTAATTTGGTATATGTACCTCAAATTGCAAGGGAAAAAACTTAGACAGATAAGGTCAGTAAGAAAGGTATGACTAAGGATAAATGCATGGAGGTGTGGACATGCCATTTGTTTGACTTTGGTATATGCTTTCATATGATACTTGACTTAAGGTGGATAAGTTCTTGGCGGAATCATGTCGCTTAGGAATTTTCTACAAGTGTCATCATCTACACAAGTTCATAGAGTCAATCACTCAAAATCATGGATAGGAGTTGGCTATTTTTGTATTTTATAGGTCATGATAAAGTATTAAAGAGGCCAACAAAGCTATTACTCTTGCTCTCCTCTAAATTACAAGTTGTTTTTTTTTTTTTTTTTTTGGTACATATAATTTATTATGTATCTAGACATAATATATCTAGATGCACAACGAAAATGAATATACCAAAAAAAAAAACGACTTATAATTTAGAATGGAGGAAGTTGTATATATATCTAGAGAAACAAAGATATGGACATGTTTGTCAAAAAAAAAAAAAAAAAGATATGGACATGAACATAAGTGCATGTGCCGCTATTGTGTACTGAAAACTCAAAAGGAACGGGGGCTGAGGTGTTACCCATCACTTTTGAGTATGCAACAAGGAGATGGACTTAGATTTCGGCCGCCAGCTTCTACGGTAAAAGTATGCATCATTTTTCAGGGTCATTAATGTTGCCCAAGTGACGAGTGTTATGAACGTCACTTATCGATCATGTTGCTCATCACCACTATCATGTTGTTTTCAGATAGTATGCAGATAGGCTTAATGATATAATCATATTAATATTTTACTTTAAAAGTGATTCCCGCACAAATCAGGAACAAATCATCAAGGGTTTGAGTGTTTGACCTAACACTAAGAATGAGAAAACTAAACATCTCGACAGTAGCACTTGCCTAATGACATGGTCTACCTTGCATGCCAGGTATTTGATGATGTTCTCCTATTTTGGTCTCTCTCTATCTCTATCCTCCTTTTTCCAAATACCTTTTCAGTGCGTGACCAACTTCCTTTAATTTCTTCAGATCCTGCAACAGTGTGAGCACACGAAACCTATTGCACCACCAGCAGCCCTATCTTTCCGTCCCTGCAGCCTAGGTAATTAACAAAGGGAAAAGGAAAATCTTGTGGCTTAAGCCGCCGTGCAAGGAGAAAAGGGTTACCCATTTCTTCTCCTCATGGTCGTCACTAAAAACGTCTCATCTTGTTGCAAGCATGCAACTCCAGGGCCCTACACAATTTGCAGTTTTGTCTCCATCGAGCCGGTTTTATATGTATAATAAAGGTGCACACTCTGTGTCATGACGCACGCACGTCTTGTGGGCCGGGGTGCGACACCAGCATATCACACTCAAACATAACCGTACTGAAGGTGCGTATGATATACTATGATCGAGATGCCGTGGAACCTGCAGCCACACATGTCGCACCTTGGAAGCTAGTGTGTAGTCTCTATATGCCCTGGTGGGTGTTTTTCTCATTGGATGAAAAAAAAGCAAGCATCTTTAAATGTTTTTTTTTGTTTGAACCGGAGAGCTTTGCTCCTCGTTCCCATGCATTGCACGGAAATACGCCGGGGCGCGGGATCGAACCCTTATAAAACCGATGGTGAAATCACCTGGCCATGCACAAGGCCATTGAAAAACAAACATTAGTGATAATTTTGACTATCACCATCCACTTTAACTAATGAGAGGGGGTGAAACTCACGGTGATGAGAGTTCCCCATTTGGGTGAAAATGTTTATTATTAGTGTTTTTAGAAAGGACGGCAAAAATTTTGCCGCAATTTCTATTAGACGAAGAAAGAAAAAGAAGGTAAGCGAGCCTCCCGGTTTTTTGAATGGAAGCCGGGCCAAAACCATACAACTAAGAGAGCCCTGCTCATCCTAAACCACTTTGATACAACTCACGCCATGACTAGCAACTCAACTTGGTCAAAACCGACCCCAACTCCAACCACAAATCACACCACTACTACTCGGATGGGAGTAAATAAACATGAAACTCCGCTCAGTTAGATTGGGTCTTCTACAAGAGCCTCCATCCGCGACGGCCGGTCGGATTGGGGCATCGACACGAGCCACCAAGTACCAGCCACCACTTGACAACTCACAACTCAAGCTATTTCACTCCACCACTTGCACCAAACCCAACGACCTGCCAGACGACACCAAACCACACAGCCATGGGTACCATCATGGACAAAAGGTAGGAGCAACCGCGGAACTGTAATGCCTAGCCATGCCTCCAAGGAGGAAAACGACGATAGAAAACGCCAACACGGTAGCCCACGAAGGGAAGGTTTTCACCTACAAAATCGAGCACGACACTAGGAGAGGTAGTAAAGGACATCATTTTACCTCCGTCACTGTAGCCACCGAGATCGAAACCTACCATGAAGGTAGGGTGCGACAATGAATCAGCAGCATCCTCGCCACGCCACTGCCCCTAGAGACGCCGACCAAGAGAAGAGTCACAAGAAGCCTACTAGCTTCACCATGGATGCCAAACATAGGAAGGAGAAAGGGAGACGGCTAGAAGAAAAGGGTCGGGATCAAAAGAAGCCCCAGTCACCCAGCCTACCACCGTCCTCACCCCAACGGAGCCAGCCCTACATCAACCATGCCGCGCATACTCCAGCCACCTCCGCCGAGTCCTACCACCCACTCTGCCATGCTACCCAGCCATCGTCGAAATCGCTGGACTGAAAGAACTTAGAGTGGCCCACTCGACTGACATCTGCCTCACCACCATGGCACAACATATGCAAAGACGAGGCGGCCACCGCTGTCAACACCACCACGGCGCTGACGCTGCACCACTAGAGCAACCGCCCACGTCACCACGCCGTGAGACGGCGCCTGGTCGCACCCCAACACCACCAATTCGCCCCGACATAGTCAATCCACCGCTTGCCAATGCCGATGCGAGCGGTGAGAACGCGGCGCCGCTCCAACCATCACCACCATAGAAGCTCTAGCTCCGGTCCCCCACCATGGCCGCTAGGGCGCGCCGACCCTGCCGCCGTCACTGCGTGATGACCAGCAGTGCGGTACCATCCCTACCGGAGCTCGCCCCCCGGAGAGCCGGATCCGCCCACCAAGCCGCTAAAACCGCCGCGTCGGTGATGCCACCCGTCGATGAATGCGCCACCACTACAAGGCCCCCAAGCGCGGATCCATGCACGGATTGCAGATCTAGACCGGGAACACCGGATCCGCCTCAAACTTGGGCTGGAATCGCGTCGCCGGATGCCGCCAAATGCCGCCTCAAGAGGTCTCTTGCGACCATTGGTAGCGTGTGAGAGGGAGCTAAACACCCTAGCCGCCGCCATCGAGCTCCGGCGGCGGCGGGCGAGGAGGGTCAAAGGGAGAGGAGCCCGCCTCCGGCGGTGGACTGGTGTCGCCGTGTTGCCTCCTTGATCGGGGTCGACAAGGTGTAGTGGGGATCGGGGGGGCGCGGGCGGGAGTCGGTCGGCGGGCGACGGCGGAGGGAGAGGGACGGCGCTCCGGTGGAGGATGGTCGGTGGCCCGCGAGGGAGAGCGGTTGGCGCGTCGGGCTTAAGAGGGCAGGTCGCGCGGGCGGGCGGCGGCGGGGCGACTTCGGCGGGCGGTGGCATCCTTGAGTCCACGAGGGGTGAGTCGGGACGGGGTCATGGGGGGCGTGGGGGATGGAGTCATGGGGACCTAGGGTTTCTAGTGGGCTGTTGTTGGGCTGTCACCTTTGGACCTAGTATTTCCATCTCAATTCATTTCTTTCGGTTTACTAAGGTACGGAACCAAAAGTACCTCGGTAAATTCAGTTCTCAAGATCACGGAATCGAATAGGAACCGAATTTTTTTTGGTTTCGGTTTTTTGGTTCGGGTCTCGGTTTTTTGGTTCGTTTCGGTTTGGTTTTTCGTGCCCGAGAGCGAGGCGTGGGGCCTTTTATTATTAGTGTAAGAGGCTGGTAGGTGAAAACAAGACTATTCTCATTCACTTCCTTATGGAATCATTTCTTGCTACAGAGTGTATATTATGGAATCATAAAAAAAATCGTTCTCGATGATAGAATCACTTCTCTTAGCAGAGAACCAAAAGACAGAAGTCATCATACCAACGCACAATACGTAGTAAAATGTGGCGCGAAGGTGACCATCAAGGTCGATCCCAATCTCGCAAAAGTATTTTAAAGGATTATGGCCGAGTGGCTGACTATTTGACTATATCAAAAACGTGTCAAGTCCTCTAAAGCCGCGTTGTCGCAATTTTATTGACTCATAGAGAAGTGATTTAAAAAGACACTCTTGGAGAAGTTCATCGAATGTTTGTTGGTTGAATTTTTCATTTTTAACCTATGTGTCGTCGTTATGGTACTGTTTGTCCGTGCCTAGTACCACGCCCTCCGGTAAAGATATGGAGATTTGCTTACCACTTAAAGCATAATTTCAAAAAATCAATGAATAAAATCCATAAAAAATGCGAGCACTCATACCAAGTTGGACTTGAAACGTGTGGACAGGTTCCACCGAAGAGACATAATCTACAATCAATTCACGAAAATGCCATCTGACTCTCTAAATTCTTATAGTGTCATTTTTAAAAATTATTGAACTTATCTCAATATGCCATTGAGTCTATTGAGACTATTAAACAGTCAAAATATCATTTTTTAGGTATCAGACTTATCCTAGGGTATCATCGTAGCATGCCATGATGGACCTTTGGGTCCCATGATTTATAAATTTTTTTTATCAAGCATACATCTAAATAAATCTATAACTAAGTTATGCATCATCCAATGAGTATGTAATTTGTAATGCAATTTAAGCATACAATAATTAGCTCAACATAAAAATTTCACCAAAATTATACCATAGAATCCACAACTATGAAATAATTATAGAAAATCATAGATCTAAAGCTACAACATAAAATTTGTACTAAAATATACCATGATTATGTTCCCTATATATATCTATTTATGTCGAAAGCACAACAAAATTGGATTTTCCGTTTTTGTTTATAGTTTGCTATGGGTTTTCAAAGATTCAGCCAAAATAAATAAAAAGACAAAATAAAAAATGCCTTTGGAAACCGTTTAACCTATCAGGGAGTTAAAACAAACGGTTTTAAAAGTTTAGAGAGGTGATTTATCCGATTTTAGAGTTTAGGGAGGAAAATCAGAATTTTGTAAAAGTTGAGGAAGGTAATGTGGCCTTTTTCCATGCCAAATTGGGGCAACACGTTATTTAGGCCCATGGGCTTATTGCTCTCCGGCCGCCGCGACAAACTGGAGGCCGACAGGCAACAGGTTAGTAGGGAAGGCCCTCTCCGGTCACAAACTTACCACAAGTCCATCACCACAGCACTCTCCCCGTCCCCAACCTTGTCCTTGCCGTCCACTCCCCCCAGTCGCAGCCGCGCCGTTCGCCCCGACAGGACAGGAGAGCAGCAGGATGCCGGCGACGCCGACGATCATCGGCGCCCTCCTGGGTTTGGGCACTCAGATGTACTCCAACGCCCTCCGCAAGCTCCCTTACATGCGCCGTAAGTCCCTGTCTCCTATCCCCTCTTCATTTCTCCGTTTCTTGATCTGTCTTCGCATTGCGTCCCGCGCCCCATGAGTCGTCCTGGCGCCCGATTCCATCTGATCTGCGGTATTCCCACCTAGCCCCGTGGTGTTTCGGTTGGTCTGGCCTCCTTCCTTGGTCTATGGAGTCCTAGATGCGATATGGTTCTTGATTTTGGGGTGACTGGCTCTAGATTCAGACTCGGTTCTTGGGTTCTCTACGGCGAAATATTAGGATTTGATTTAGAAAGTACGCAATTTGGGATGTAAGTTTTTTTTTTTTTTTTTTTTTGGCTAGAATTTACCATTTCACCTTCATTTAGGAGGCCATACTGTCGAATAGATTTCCCCTTTGGTCCCCATTCCACCGTTACTATTCATGATTTCAGTATGTGCCTTGCACCAGTCTCCTTTTAGGTACGACGATTCATTCTCATGTGATTCTTTTGTTTAAATTGTTATAGATCCATGGGAGCATGTGTTGGGTATGGGTCTCGGTGCAGTGTTTGTGAACCAGCTGGTAAAGTTTGACGAGAAGGTCAAGGAGGACCTCGACAAGATGCTTGAGCGTGCCAGGCTAGCCAACGAGCAACGCTACATTGGTACAGTGCTAACTTGCTCTAGCATGTTATGTTTGCAAATTCATTTTGCTATTATTACTGGTAGTTCTCGCTTATAATCTGCCATATTGCCTCAACCATCAACAATGCTACTAGATGAGTTAGCAGATGTTGTATCATTTTGTTCCAATTTTAACATATAAGTTGTCATACCACTAGTAGTTCTGTGATATTAGAAGAGTTCGCAGTGTTTGAAGAATGGAGTGTGTCTGTGTGTGTGTTGTACTCTAAAACCCTTTTATCCTTAATGCAATGTTCGTGGAAAAAAAGTTCACACATTTGATTTTTTGAACTGATCTACAATTTTATGTTTCAATCCTCCTTGCTGACAGCAAAGATAAAGAGATCTACAAAGTCTATATGGAAATCTCTTCTGTATCACAATTTTCTCTGGATCTTTGTCTAAAATGGAAATGAAACACATCTCCCATGAGCTACATGGAAAAATCCCATTTCAGCTTTTGTGTGAAGCAGATGATAGATATACAAATTTTGAATCATTTGAAAAACTTCCATTTATGATATCAGGGATTCAGGGGGTAGAGGGTGAGCTTAAGAACAACCCACCCCAACCCACACACCGCCCCAAAAAACTAGATCCCTTTACTTTCATAGGAAACATGGAGTTATGCTGCTTCATTTGATCCAAACTGCTATCCTGATGATTGTTGTGTCTGAAATTGGATAGCTGAAGAATTTTCCTGATGGAATCTATGAGTTATGAACACGATTGAATCCCCCTAAATTCCTTTTTTTGTGATGTGAATATCCACAGCCACCCTTGCAAATGTAGTACAAAAGGGCTAGCTCGCAATTTAGTCCTGCTTGTTTTTACTGTGTTTTTTTTTATAGTATCCAATTCGAAAAGATATCTTTCAAACTAGTAGAGTAACTGTTATCTTATTAGGTTTCAAAATTCTGAAGTTTGAAGATTGTTTTGAATATTATTAGTGTGAATGTTGTTCTCTAGTATCATGCTGAATGGCTACAAGTTGTTCTCTAGTAGCCATTCAGCATATTAGAGATGGCCAATGAATACAAAATGTTGTTCCCTAATGGAACCAAAATGTTGTTCTCTAGTAGCCAAAATTTTCAATTAGAGATATCTAGCCTACAACATCAGCAACCCCAATCAGTCATATTTGCTATGGCAGTTTAGAAACTTTGTTCTGAGCTCATTAAATCTTCAGTCCTTCCATATTGGTATCTTGCAAGAGGTGGTTTTAGTTCCACCCTTTGGTCCTATCTCTATTATAAATAGAGTACTTGGATTTTAGGTGACATTACTTCTATCCCTTTCAAAGGCCTTATATTGGTCAAAATCTGAACCTAATATCACATTCTTGTTCGAATCTGCACACATTTTGCACTGGCTCATTAATATTTTGAGGACTTTTGCTTCTCTTTTTTTTCATTCTTCCTTATAAGCCCAAAAAAAATGTTTCCATTTTCTTTGTTAATCATTAATTATGACGGGGAGAATATCATTTTACATCCTCACTTTACTGACCAGAAGTCCATAATTATCCCCAAAAAGAAAGATTGTGGAACTAAATTTTTGTCTCATTTTTTATAATGTTGCTTAATATCTGTAAGCTGTTGGCTTACATGGTCTAAATTTGCCATATTAGATAGTTGTAGTACTAACCAAATAGTTGATATCTCTAATTAATATTTGGCTATGGAACAAAATCTGGCTGTACCAGAACAAAGTATCCAAGTAGGAATTTGTTATTGCTGCAAACTGGAAGGTTTTACTACCATTTTACAGTTAGAAGGTGATGAAAGAGAGGAGCTGCAAAAATGTGGATGCATGGCTAAACCTATACCTGGATGATGCTGTTTATAGTTGTGAATCTATAAAGTGGCTGGAAACAGTTGACCATTGGACCAACATTTTACAGACATAAAAACATAAGAGGCCCTGGGAACAGCTCGTGCATGTCTTAACCATTCTGTTTGGTAGTCATGGGGCCTAACAACTTTTCCGTTCCACCTTTTATGCAGATGATGATGAATAGATGTCCAGATTTGTTTGCCAGCGACCTGTATTTTTTGCAACATCTCGTCAGTACACATGGTCAGGACTGAGGATCCACCATCGTCTTAGTTGTTGTCTCAGCTCCACATTTCAACTGTGGGTTTGTAATAAAATGTTGGTTCACAATGGATCTGATGGATTATATCAATGTAAGACACCATGACTCTGATGGCTTACTTTCTCTGATGCAAAATTACTCAATTTAATGATTGTGCTTTTGCAACGTCAGCCTTTTCTCTTCCATTCTTCTTCCTATCTGGTGACATTTCTTTCATTGCTCTTGTGTTCATTGGACATAATGATTCGCAAGACCTGTATGCCAAGGTTTCCTATTTTAAAGTGATACTACAATCATGTCGTCCGATGGGCACTTTAGTACTGCCCTCTCTAATTTCGCAATCGCAGTACTGTTACACGTCTGTTTCAGCTATTTGCGGAATGAGTAGCGAAGGGATCTCAACAAATGATGATTTGGTATGCCTCCTTGCTGGCCATTTCCAAATGCTTGTACAAGGGATTGAAATTAAGGAATCCAATTTTGAAGGGCATTCTTGATTCAATTTGCAAACCCTAAACCCCCCAACTCCCAAATTTCATGAATGCAAGATAGTCTAGATGAAGCACGACTCAGAGAAAGCAGCTGCTAGGACAAATTCATCCCAGTTTCGAAATCCTAACGCTTCTCGCAGGCCCGATAGTAATCCAGTGAAACGTGGAGCAGCAGATCGGAGACCTGCCTTGCAGTCGGCCTCTCCCCGGCGCCGCCCTGGTGCACCGGAGCGCCACCTCCAGCACCTCCGTCATCGACGACTCCTCACGCGGCGCCAGCGGCTTCAGCGCAGGATCGAACACCTGCTCACGGGCCGGCAATGGCGCGTCCATCCTCGACTGCACCCACCTCACCATGTCCACGTCGCCGCCGAAGGTCTTGTCGGTCGGCAAGAGCCCAGTGACGAGCTCCATGAGCACGATGCCCATGCTGTAGACGTCGCTCCTCTCCGTCGCCTTCAGCGAGTAAGCACACTCTGCAGAGATAGATAATGTGGCACGTCCACTGTCAGTAACTGAACACTCTTGCGTCTCTGTAGCATTTCACGTTGACGCTGAAATTACCTGGAGCGATGTACCCGTATGATCCGGCGAAGCAGGAAGCTGACTCGGTGCAGTCTTTGCCGAAGGCGGCCTGCCGGTTCTCGGCGACGGCCTTGGCGAGGCCGAAGTCGCCGAGGTGCGCCTCCATGTCGCCGTCCAGGAGCACGTTGCTGGACTTGATGTCACGGTGCACGATCCGCGGCACACAGTCGTGGTGGAGGTACTCCACGCCCTGCGCCAGCCCGGCGGCGATCTTGAGCCGGGCGTCCCAGCTGAGCGCCTGCTTCTTCCGGCCATCACTGCGGCTGCCGTGCAGCCAGTCGTAAAGGCTGCCGTTCTCCATGTACTCGTACACGAGCATGCCGCCGCCGCCGCCGCACTCGCGGGACGTGACGAAGCCGAGCAGCTTGACCAGGTGGCGGTGACGGACGCGGCCCAGGATCTTGACCTCCCGCGTGAAGCTCTTGTCGTGCAGCAGCATGTCGCTGTCCATGTGCGCGATCCTCTTCACGGCCACCGTCTCGCCAGTGGACAGCTCCGCCCTGTACACCGTGCCGGACCCGCCGGACCCGATGGCGAACTGGTCGCTCAGGTTCGCCGTGGCCTCCATGATCGCCTCCCACCGGAACTCCCGCCGCGCCGAGCCCTTGATGACGAGCTGCCGGTTCGCGCTGCCCGAGCTCGACGACGAGAACGCCGTGCAGTTCACCTCCCCTCCCCGCGCCCGGCGGCGCACCGCCATCAGCGCGAGCATGATGATCAGGAGCACGATCAACAGCGTGACCGCCGCAGACACCAACGCGATGGTCGCCGCGTGCAGCGCCGAATGGCTGTTTCTGCTGCTGCCGCAACCTCTCAAGGGGCTACCGCAGAGCCCTGCATTGTCGGCGAACGCGGCCTGCGGCCACCGGCCGAACTCGGTGCCCAGCTTCCCTTCCAGCTGGTTGCTGGACAGGTCCAGCTGCACCAAGCTACTCATTCCAGCGAGCTGCGACGGCACCGCGCCGATCAGAGCATTGTGGGACAGGTTCAGGTCTTCAAGCTTAGAGAGTGAGCCGAGGGAAGCAGGGATGTGGCCACTGAGATTGTTGCTGCTCAGGTCCAGCAGGCTCTGCAGCTCCTGCAGCTTGCCGATGTCCGGAGGGATCGGGCCGGACAGGTAATTAAGTGACAGATTCAGCTCATAGAGACTGCTCAGTTTTGCGATCGCCGTCGGAATCGGACCCGAGAGCTGGTTGTGTGCGAGATTCAGCACGTTGAGGGACACCAGCCTGCCGAGTTCAGGCGGCACTGTTCCATTGATCTGGTTGTTGTCCAGCGACAGCTTCAGGAGCTTGGAGCACTTGCTGAGCTCCACCGGGACTGCTCCGGCGAACTCGTTGTTGGAGAGCGCCAGCTCGCCGAGCTGCGGAAGTGAGCCCAGCCAGTCGGAACTGCCCCCGACAGGCGGTTGTGGCTGAGGACGATGAGGCTGAGCTGCTTGCACTGCGCGAGCGTCGCCGGGATGCCACCGGTGAGCGCGTTGCTTGACACGTCCAGCAGCGTCAGCGCGGCGATGCCGCCGAGCGACGGTGGGATCGGCCCGGAGAGCATGTTGCTGCCCAAGCGCACGCGCTGGAGCGAAGACGACCGGCCCAGCTGCGCGGGGATCCCGCCGTCGAAGGAGTTGTTGGTGGCGTCGAACGACAGCAGCCTCGCCGTGCCGCAGAGCGGCAGGAGGCTGCCGCTGAGCCGGTTGTGCGCGATGTTGACCCTCGTGATGTTCCGGCACTCGAACATGCCGTCCGGGATGGCGCCGGAGAGCGAGTTGTTGTACAGCATGAACTGCTCCAGCGAACGGAGCTTCCCGAACGTCTCGGGGATCGGACCGAACAGAGCATTGTCGGCCAAATCAGGATTTGGAGCTGCTGGCACTCACCCAGCTCCGGCGGGATCTCGCCGGACAGCTCGTTCTGTCTCAAGTGGAGGAAGATGAGCTGCGAGAGATTCCCCATGGACGCCGGTATGCTCCCGTTGAACTGGTTCCCGAAGAAATCGATCAGCTGCAAGCTCGCGCAGTCCCCGATGGACTCCGGTATCTCGCCGACGAACTGGTTCTCG
This sequence comes from Hyparrhenia diplandra, assembly GCA_015847255.1. Classification (NCBI taxonomy): domain Eukaryota; kingdom Viridiplantae; phylum Streptophyta; class Magnoliopsida; order Poales; family Poaceae; genus Hyparrhenia; species Hyparrhenia diplandra. The sequence continues at coordinate 77,826 of JADLZK010003455.1, forward strand.
TACAGGTACAGCACCTCCAGGTTGACGAGGCGCCCGATGGCGTCCGGCAGCCGACCGCTGAGCTCGTTGTGATACAATGCCAGTGTCTGGAGCTGGGTGAGGTTGAAGAGCTCCGGCGGCAGCTCGCCGGAGAGGCTGTTGTTGTTGAGCGCCAGGTCCGTCAGGTTGCCGAGCTCACCTAGCGCGGCGGGGATACCGCCGGAGAGGCTGTTGTTCGCCAGGTCGAGCTGCGTCAGCGCCTGGCACCGCGAGAGCCCCTCCGGTATCTCCCCGGTGAACTTGTTCGTGGAGAGCATAAGGTGCTCGAGGCTACTGGACTCCGCTTCATCCCCGCCGCACAGGTCGCCGGGGACGCTGCCGGTGAGTTGGTTGTCAGAGAGCACCAAGAAAGTAAGCTCCGGCAGCCGCCCCAGCTCGGCGGGCAGCGCGCCAGTGAGCATGTTGCCGGATAGGTCGATCGTGTTCGCCCGGGAGAGCGCGGCGAGCGTGCGCGGGACGCGGCCGGAGAGGCGATTGTTCATGAGGTTGAGGTACTGGAGCTCGCCGAGGGCGCCAAGCTCCGGCGGTATGGAGCCCACCAGCGAGTTATTCCCAAGGTTGAGCTTCTGGAGCCCCGCGAGCCGACCGAGCTCCGGAGGTATCGCACCGGTGAGCTGATTGCCGGCGAGCGAGAGCACCTGGAGGCTCACCAAGCCGGCGAGGCTACGCGGTATCGGCCCGGACAGCGCGTTCTGCTGCATGTTGAGCGCCGTGAGCGCGCCGAGCCGCCCGAGGCTCGCCGGGATGGGGCCGGTGAAGTTGCAGGAGGCGAGGCCGAGCACGGTGAGGTTCCCGAGCTCACCAAGCGCGTCCGGGATGGCGCCCGACAGGCCCGGGTTGTCGCCGAGGCGGAGCACCTGGAGCGCCGACAGCTTCCCCAGCGACGCCGGAATCTCGCCCGTGAGCTGGTTGGAGTAGAGCAGCAGCACCTGGAGGCTGGCCAGCCCGCCGAGCGCCGCCGGGACGGGGCCCGTGAGCGCGTTCGACGACAGGTCGATCGCCTCCAGCGCGTCGAGCCGCGCCAGCGCGCGGGGGCACCGTCCCGGCGAGCCCGGCGCCGGACAGGTTGAGGCCCACGACCCTGAGCCCCGCGTCGTCGCACGCCACGCCGGCCCAGGAACAGAACCCCGACGCGCTGGCGTTCCAGCCCGACAAGACCCCTTGGGGATCGTCGACGAACGCGCTCTTCACCTGCAGCAGCACGTCGCCGTCGTCCGCCGCCGCGGGCGGCGGCATGCATGAAGAAGAACCGCCGCCGCCCACTATCATCAGCGGCGCCAAGAACGGCCGCGCCATTGCCGTCTTTCTCGGTGCCCCGGCCTCAACTCAATGCTCGCCACAGCTACAGCTAGCCAAGATTGTGGTGAGTACTCCTACTGCTACATGAGCAGGGCAGGGGGCAAGTAGGGAGGGAGGGAGGCGCACGTATGTGGCGGGTGGCTGCGTGCATGGGCGCACGGGTTCCCGAGCGAGTCAGCGTCGGGAAGCGACGAGGCAGGGGAGTTAAAGGAGGTGGCGGTGACTGCGTCGTGTCTCAGAGAGAGAGAGAGAGAGAGGAGAGGAGAGGAGAGGAGAGGGTGCATGGGCCGGGCAGCAGGGCATTGAATGGCGCCGACTGCGTCCGCCTCTGGAAGGAGTTGTTGTGCTTGGGGAATGGCGGAGCTGCTCGGTAAGCAGAGGAGGAGGAGAGAGAGAGGATTCGGCTGGCAGTTGGGGGAGTGAGTAGAGCAGAGCAAGGCCGAGGAGAGAGACGATGGAGTTCGTAGAAAGCGAGTGGTTGGCGTCCCTTTTATGGATGATGGATTCTGAATCCTTCCTGCCGTCCTCCATGGTTGCGACTTGTGGGAACGAAAACGAATGAATGATTTGACCTGCAGCACGGGGCCACACGCCAGACGTGATGGCTAGTATACACAATTTGTTACTGAGATTTGATCGGAAATTATACGCATAGGTTACGCGACAATGTTTTTTAAAAAAAAGAAGAAGAAGAAGAAGAGGAAACATGAAAAACTTGCTCACCCTTAGCTGCATTTTTCGTTGAGATAGGAGTATTTGGCAAGGTTTTAACCGGCTTCAGTTAGTTTCTCCTAGTAGTTTATTTGAAGGAGAGCAATAAAAGGAGTTCATGTGGACCGCGATATGAATAGTGTTTTTGAAGGTGAAATTGAAGCTACTTTTAAAACCTGCAAAAGAACACTTTGGAATGGATAGGTTTGAATAGAGTTTTGCCAAGGGGCATCTCCAAAGTATAGCAAGATACTGTAAATAGCTAGGTGTTAAATTGGAAGAGATTAAGGTCTCGTTTGGCAAGGCTTTGGCTGTAGCCTCTCGTGCCTTCTTGCAAGGAGCCCTATCAAAGGGGCATATAAGAAAAACTCCTTGAAAGGATTCGAATGATGTTACACTCCTTTCTTATGGAGCGATTAAAATAGCTTCTCCGGTGTCTAGTTTATAGACTTATAATAGAAATTGTTACAAAGCTATCATTGTAGCCTTTTTTTTTGCTAAATGTAATCAAAACAGTTCTAGACACGATGTATATCTAACTATACAAAAAAAAAAACAATATATACATAAAACCCAAAATGTCTTATAATTTGTAATGGATGGAATAAAAGAAACTCCTCTAACCATTTGCTCCTCTCTATCTACTCTTCTTCCTTACTATCTTTTTATGTATTTGTGATGATACTCCAATGTTTTTTTTTTACACTTTTGGTTTGAATGTAAGACTTTTTTTTGTGTAAACCTAATTTCTTTGTTTTCATCTCTCCACTTTAATTATATTTCTATACTAGGAAATGTTTTACCTAACATTATATTAAATATCATGGAACTATTACCGTCATATCATTGGGAGTGCCCGAGGAGGATGTGAACTTATGATAGTCCTAAAGTAGAAACTACAAAATGGTTTCTATAGTTG